>JAQHUG010000656.1:140837-180985 GCA_028555095.1 Dicrostonyx torquatus
CTTTGAGCCCTTTGCATTTGTCAATTTTCCTGAAGTTATGACAGGAAAAACCCGGGGGAAATTAGCTCGAGGAGTGTTTTGTATAGAGGGCGATAAAGTTTGACTCAATAAGTCTTGATCTCGGTCTTCCAGTATTTGTTAATTCTTTTCAAGTCTATGCACCACTGCCTTTTTAAATGTCTGAATTTCCTGTCCAGTGAATTCTTCTAATGACCTCATGAAGGATTCTAAATCATGAAATCTGGCCGTCGAAGTAGATGTTTCATGTTTTTGAGAGACCTGTATTGAAGCCACATTAGTTTTTTGTATACATAGCCTATCATTGATTTTCAGATTCTCCTGTGACAGAACTATAGTGTTAGACTCAGTTGTACAAATTTTTTCCCAAAGAGATTGCGTCCCTTGTTTCATTGATTGAACTAATATTGACAACCCATTTACTTCCTTATCCAAAGTGGTGAAGTAATTCTTAAGGGAATCTTTTTCTAGAGTAAGATCGAAAGCCTGTCCCTTCAGAATAGTGAATTTAAACTCATGGGAATTGAGTTTTGATCTTACCTCAGTCCCGCTCACCTCCATAGCTGTTTTCATGGCCAGGAGTTCACCAGTTAGGTCAGAGTTACGTTGTTTCAGGGCCTGGATTTCTGTATTAAAGAGTCTGATAGTGTTATACAACTTGAAAAACAAGGCACAGATTATGATCAAGCCAATAAATGCCCAAATAAGGCCACATGGGGAACACCCAAACATGTCAGAAAGAAAATCACAGAGGGCGTAAGGCCTAGGACCCTGTTGAGTTTCAAATGACAGATTAAATGCCCATTGATCAGTGAAAGGGTTTATAGTAATGGAAGACATGTTACCGCAGTTCACCAGTAGATGTCGCAATGGAACAAGGTTTCCGCAAGCTCAGTCCGTGGTGGCGGGACAGTTCCTATACTCAGACTCTGGAAACAGACCCCTGCAAAACTCCAGAAATGTCTTGGCAAGGGCCTGGATTGAGGGTAGACCCTCACTCACAATGCAGTCAAAGTATCTGCTTCCAGTACAAACACCCGCGGGGGATGGTGCGTGCGAGCTCCGCAGAGGAGCGCAGCTGCGACCTGGAAGCTCTGCTGAGGTCCCGCAGTGACCCACGGCGGTGCGCGAGCAGAGGGAGTGCGCAGCCTGGGTGGAGCCGCCACAGGGGCAGATAAACCGTAGCGGGTGCGCGAGCGGCTCGGGGCGCGGAGCGAGGGAGTGCGCAGCCCGGGTGGAGCCACCACAGGGGCAAATAAACCACAGCGGGCGCGTGAGCGGCTCGGGGAGTGGAGTCGAGGGAGTGTGCAGTCCGGATGGAGCCGCCGCAGGGGCAAATAAACCGCAGCAGGCGCGCGAGCGGCTCGGGGCGCGGAGCCGAGGGAGTGCGCAGCCCGGGTGGAAAATGCAAATCCCTGCCTTCGGCTCCGCAGTGGAGTGGAAAGTAACAAAACGGAGAGGAGGGGAGGGGAAGAGAGGGGAAAGACAGGGCCTCACCCTGGGGAGAAGTACAGCCCCACCCAGCTTGGGGGGTCCCAAAAGGCTCCACGTTGGACGCCAAGTGTGACAATTCTATTTAAGACACACAAGTTTAATAAAAGGCCAAAATACACACAGATTACTATACCAGGGAGAGCTCCTCCAAGGAAGCAGGCAGGTCAGTGATCCGCGCAGAGAGAGAGAGCTTTCCACGTGGGCCTACCATTTTATACCTCTCTTGGGACCTGGTGGTCCAGCCCCATTAATTAATTGAGGGGTGGCATAATTAGCTAATGGCGAGGCGTGGTCACAAGCCGAAATGGTCAAGACCACACCCCTTCAAAATCCTTTAGTGGACTATTTGGAGGATAACATGACCAGAATGTCGTTAAGCTTTCAATATGTCGTTAAGCACCAATATGTAACATGAGTTCTAATAGGTCTTAATAATAAAAGCAAAAAGATAAGAGAGATGAAGGAGCAAACCACAGCCACCTTCCCTACTCAACTTCCCAGCCAAAAAGAGTGAGTTCCTGTTTCCTCTTGCCTTATTACTTCTCCCTGCCTAGCCATATCACTTCCTGTCTGTCTGTACAGACCTCTAGACTTCAATGATTAGCTAGCTAGTTTTGCCCTCTGATCTTCAGGCAAGCTTTATTTGTACAAACAAGATATCACCAAAGTCATGACCCTTTTCTGGAGTGGGAGGGATGAACAACCCTTTTACAGGGTTCTCCTACAGTAGCAAAATTGCAGTTGTGAAGTACCAATGAAAACAATTTTTCATTGGATGTCACCACAGTATGAGGAACTATAGTAAAGGGTCACAGCAAGAGGAAGCTTGAGAATCACTGCTCTGTAGGATTGTTGCAACTCACATGTTTCTGCAAAAAGAAATCTTTTTGTATGTTCTTTCCTTTTTCAAAACAGTGTTTATGTATATAGCCCTGACTGTCCTGGAACTCATTCTGCAGATCAGCCAGCCATCCCGGAACTCAGAGATCCGCCTGCCTCTGCTTCTGAATGCTGGCATTAAAGGCAAATGCCACCACCACTGAACTGCAAATATTTTTTTTGGAGGGGAGGTTGGGTTTTGTTGTTGTTTGTTCTTTTGTGATGGGGTCTTTCTGTGAAGCCTTGGCAGTTTACACATGTGACTTGTGTGCTTTCCAAGCATGGATTCTTGGTTAGATTTGCACTGCCAGGCATATTTCCTCCTGTGGAACAGGTCTCAAATCCTTTAATCAGAAAGTAGTTGGTTACTCTCATAATATTTGTGCTACTATTGCCATACCACTTATTGTAGTTCAGAGTGTTGATAACCTCACCCCTGCTCCTACAGCAGCCCACATAGCAACATTTGACTTTAACAGATGAAGAAAATTTGGTTGTATATAGTTATCACATTTTTTTAGTCACTGGCTGTTGGTCATCCAGATATTTTCACACCCTAGCTATTGCGAATAGAGCAGCAAAGAACATGTGGTAAATACAGTCCTTTCATTTGGTAGTACGTGTCTTAATTGTTTAAGGAGCCACCACAATGATTTCTTTAGTACCTGTACTAATTTGCCTTCCAGTATCTATTCTTTGTTAACTGTAAGTAATAGCATGTTATATATAGGTTCCTACCCTTTGTTACTTAATAGTGGAGATCATGCTATTTGGTATTATGATAGATGTTTCCAGAGAAATAGGAACAATATGTGTGTGTGTATTTGTACACGACACATTTATGCCCTTCTGTGTGGGTATATAGTAACAGATTGGTTACAAAGAACTGACTCATAGAATTATGAAGTCTTCTATATCCTAAAACCTTTGTTTTAATTGTTTGATGAGTAAAGCAGATTGCTCCGGGTTAATCCAGGGAGTTCAAAGTCTGAACAGAATAATTTCCTTAAATAACTAGAAAATTTCTCCTGCTTATCCTCAAAGAACTCCACCTTTTCCTGACATCTGGATCAAATTAAACTGATTTTCCGGCTCTGGAGATTATGGGCTTTTTGAATAGGACTACATAATCTCTTAAAGGAGAACTGTATGTTTATTGTATTAGCGTATTGAAATGTCATACTATACTCTTAAATCTTCTTCCTTACAGTGCCAATTAAATATATTTATAAAAAGTTTCTTGAGTTGCAGACTATAGCTTTTGTAACTTCATTGCTTTGTATTTATGTATTTCACCTGTTCGGGGTTTATCAGGTGTTGTGAAGTATCACTCTCCTTTTCTCCCCAACTTTCCCCTATATGATTTTCCCATTTTTCCAGCACCACTTATGCGGAAAACTAAATCACAGTGAGTATCATAACTTGACACTTACATGTTTCACTGTCTACCTCACAGTTGATTTTGTTTTACATTTCTTTGTCACTTAGTTATCTATATTGCTGATCTATGACTAATGTCAGTATTTTAATTCTATAATTAAATTATAATTAAGTCTATACTTACATAATAACTTAACATTGTTGGTTGTCGTTTATCTTACTGACCCTTTTACTTTTTCAGAATTCTTTGATTATTTATTTTTCCATGTTTATTTTAGAATAAGCTGGTTTACTTATTTTTTTAATTGTTTGAAATGAAATTATAAATTAAAAAAACTGATGCCTTCACAATGTTGCATCATCTTGCCCATGAAAAATGTATTTCATTTGATTTTTTTTTCTACTTTTTAGTCTGTATTTCAAGATTTTCTCTATGGTGGTTATACATAGCTCTTATTTTATTCCTAAGTATTAAGATTTTGTTGCTATTATAAATATGAACTTCCATTTCATTACATATTCTAACAGCCTAGGGTATGTATTTGTATGAACATGTTTATGGATACTTGTCATTTTGTGTTTCATAAAAATCCCATTTTACATAATTTTATTACTACTTGTGTTTGTTCATGATTGATTCTCTTAGTTTGTCTAGATATTCACAGTATCATCTGAACACATTGTTTTATTTCTTCCTCTCCAGTTCATTTGACCTGGCTCCTTGTTTTTGCACACTGAACCATCTTGTCAGCTCTAGTGTCTGTTTCTTGAGTATGAACACAATGTGAACAACTGTGTCAGGCTCCTTGACTTCACAGTTATGATCAACTGTGACACAGAATGAACCCTTCTCCTTAAATTGCTTTTGTCAAGAAGATTTTATCACAGCATCAGGAAAGGAGATGAAGACAAAGAACAAGGCTCACTTCTCTTGGGCTTCAGTTTTTCCTAGTTCTTATTATGTAAGATTTCTCTAACTTATTCCTTGCTTTCCCCACTGACAGTTTTTATTTTATTTATAATTGTGAGAGTGGGAGATCAGAAGATAACTATTGGGAGATGACTCCTTGTACCCAAAGATCCAGACACCAGGCTTGTAAGCATTTTTAGTATTTAACAAAAGATGACATCTTTTCTCCAATATATGGTTTTGGCCTCCTTTGTTTACTACCAGATGGCTATAGTTATGGGTACTCCTGTTTGGATTTTCTGTTTCATTCCATTGGGCTTTTTTGATTCCATGTTGGTTTTTTGCCAGTACCATAGTGTTTTTTTTATTAGTGTGACTCTGTAATATATTTTGGGATCTAGGATCTAGGGATCTAGGATGATCTAGGATGATGATTCCTCATATATATATTATATGAGAAATATTATATATATATATATATATATATATGTATGTATGCTTTGGGTTGCTTTGCCTATGCAATCTTTTCTGGTTCTATTTGGGATGTTGTGGTTCCTTTTATTGGGATTTCATTGAATCTGTAATTGCTTTTGGTTATAGCCATTTTCACAATATTAATTCTACCAATCTTTGAACACTGGGAGTCTTTTAAAAGTAGGTCTTTCTACTTCAAAATGAAATAATTAAGGAAAACCCCTCACCAGTGTGCCCTCCCCCTTGGGTTTTAGTTGATTCCTGATGTAGTCAAGTTGACAACCAAGAGTGGCCACCGCACTTGTGTATGATACCATATTGTCTACAAATACGGATAATTGGCTTCTTTTTTTCCCCATTAGTATTCCTTTAATTTCCACCTCTTGCTATATCGCTCTAGCTCATGCTTCCAATATTGTTTGAAAAGAAGGGTATTTTACAGTCCTGACTGTGGGTTTGTCATCCTGAACCTTTGTTATTGTTATGTTCCTTCCAGTCCTACTCTCTAGGACATTTATCTTGAAAATACTTTGAATTTTGACAAATGCTTTTTCTGCATCTGTTGACATGATCATGGGTTTTTGTCTTTAAGCCCTCTTATATCATTTATTATATTTATTGGCATATTTATTATATAATTAAATATGTTGAACCATCTGGCATTTCCTTGATAAAGCCAACTTGACCTTCATGGATGATCTTTGCTTTTCATTTAAAATATATTTTGATACTGTATATTTTTATCATATTATTTCCCTTCCCTCAACTCTTCCCTTCCCTACCCCCTCCAACCCTATGGTTGACAGCCATAGTCTTTTAGAACTTGGAGTACCTTGCTCCAGAAGGTTTTCAGAATTCCCACTGAGAAATCAACTGTTATTTTGATAGTTTTTCCTTTATATGTAACTTTGTTTCATCTAGGAATTTTCAACATTTTTCTTTATTCCATGTATTTAGTGTTTTAACTATGATATGCTGTGAGGTGTTCTTTTCTAATCTTGTCTATTTGCTGCTCTGTGCACTTCTTCTATCTGCATGGGTATGTTGTTCCTTAGTTTGGGATAGTTTTCTTCTACACTCTTGTTGACAGTCTGATCTATACCATTAACCCACAATACTTCTCCCTCATAGTATCTCACATTTCTTGGTGTCTCATATGTTTTGCACGTTCCTTTCCTGTGCTTCAGATTTTTTAAAAATATTCTTTGCTTATTTGGTCTAGGTCCTCTATTCTGTCTTTCTGTACTGATAGTTTAATCTTCTGCTTGATACTTTTCTTCTTGTATGTAAGGCTTTCTTCTGAGTTTTTTAATTGAGATATTGAGTTTTTCATTTCTATCTTCATTTCAGTTTGTGTTCTCTTCAACAGTTCTATTTATTGAATTCTATTTTCAAATCCTGAATTATCTTCGTTTAACTGTGTATTTGTATTTCCTTAGATATCACTCAGGTGTTTATTGTTATCATCTTGGAATTCAGTGAACTATTTGTTCATTCTTCTTTAAATTACATGAATTCTTTGATAAAATTTATAATTTTTCTAACTATAGAATACTTCTATAGGACTGGCAACTTGGATATAAAACAGACTGCCCTCGCTATTTGTGTTGTTTTTGCTTTTGTAAGATAATTGAGGCCTGTGAACTCTCTTTGGTTTATGTTGTAGAAGGTGAGAGCGGGCCTGCTTTTTGTCCCAGCCACCTGGCTCCTGGCCGCCTGCTAGCTTAACCCCCGAAATAATTACACAGAAACTGTATTCATTTAAACACTGCCTGGCCCATTATCTCTAGCCTCTTATATTGCTAACTCTTACATATTCGTTTAATTCATTTTTAATAATCTGTATGTCACCACGAGGTCGTGGCTTACCAGGAAAGATTCCTAACCAGCGTCTGTCTCAGGCAGGAGAAACATGGCGTCTGCCACACTCCATTCTTCACAGCATTCCATTCTGTCTACTCTGCCTACCTGATTTCTGCCCTATCAAAAGGCCAAGGCAGTTTTCTTTATTCACCAATGAAAGCAACACAAATACAGAAGAACCTCCTATAGGTTTATGTTTGATGTAAAAATTGGGCCTGTAAGAACTGATGATGAGCTGTTTAACTGGACCAGGCAAAGATGACTCCCAACCACAGGTCTGGAGCTACAATAGTAGGTGTAGAGATTACAGTAGGTAAAAAGAAGGTTGGAATAGCTAAAGAACATCTCACTAGTCAAAGATGGATCATGAACAAAGCAGACTCAAAGCTCAACAAGCAGATTGGAACTAGGGCTGTGGGTGTGGAAATGACAACAGGTAGGGTGAATCATGGGATAAGAAAGAAAATACCCATCCACCCAGCAAAGGTGGCACTTGAAGGAAAAGGTTAGGGATCTTAGGCTGCAGTCTGCACTATGCTCGTATATAGATAGCAAATATATGGGGGACGGGATAGCAAATGGAGGAGTAACTTAGAAAGTAAGTTAGAAGTAACTTAATGAGAGTGGCTTAGGAACCATCCTATTTAACATTTTTTATAATAATGTTTTGAAATTGCAATTGTATTAATCAGTGTTCTCAAGAGGAACAGAACTGATTGAATCAATCAGTCTCATCAGGAAAGAAAGAAAGAAAGAAAGAAAGAAAGAAGAAATTGGATTTATAAGAGTAGTTTGCAGGCTGTTATCTAGTTAATCCAGTAGGCTTTAATACTAATGAAGGAATGAGCCAGAGAAGAGAGCCCAAGGGCAAGCAGGCAAAGAACAAGTGTTTCTTTCTTCCCTATCTTTCATATAGGCTGCAAGTAGAAGGTGTGGCCCAGATTTAGGGTGGGTCTTATCACTTCAATGATCCAATAAGAAAAATCTCTCACAGTTGTACCCAGCCTCTTGTCCAGATGTAGTCAAGTTAACAAACAAGAATAGCCACTGTAATATTTTAAAATGGGACCTTTTTATTTGAAAGTTTCCCACCTTGAATAATGTAGGGTGGGGTTTTGTTTGTTTTCTTATTTGTTTGTTTTACTTCAGCACATCTAATGTTTTAAAATACAACTTCATTTTGATTTTTAGTATATGCAGAGAGTATTTCCAAAATGGTGGGAAGAGAAAAGCACTTGAGAAAGATGAAAAAAGAGCTGTACTCGCCACTAAGACCACTCCAGCCTTAAACGTGCATGAGTCTTCTAAACTTGAAGGTCGTTTAACAAACCTCAGCTTTACAAGTCCTGAATTTATAACTGAGTAAGTATACTTTATCTGTTGCAGTCAACATTTCCCCAGGTAGCTGTGTTGATGTCAATAATGCAATAGAATGGTATAAAATTGTGTAATACTCAATACATAGTAGCAGGCCATTTATTTTCTCCTCTGGTATATGTAAGTTTCAGAAACAAAGCTTTATAATGTTAAGTATATTAAGTATAGGAAAACTTAGTATTCCTATAGCATATGTTGTTCATATGAAAATGAAAACAGTGTGGTTTATTAAATGTTGTCAAAGTAAACAGAATGCAAACCAACCTCCCCTTCATGTTTTGCCATTCCCTCTTGAGGGACTTATACATTGCCTTCTCTGCCATGGTCTTGTGGAGAGCTTATCTAGTTCCTCTATGTTTGTTTCATTTTTCAGGATCTTGCTGCTAAATTTCTAATTTATCTTCCAGTCTGAAGCTCAGCCTGATGAAGACTAGCACAGCAACCCGAGACTAGCATACCTGCTGATTGCCCCTGTTTGTTCCAACCTAGTTTCCTTCCTTTACTGAAAATAGTCTGTAAAATTTTCACCCCACACTCAAAATCAATTCAGCCCCTCCAGCAGGGAGGTTGCTGCAGCTTCACAGCAAGCTTTCTTCCCGAAGAAACAAGAGCAGCCCCAGGAAGCATAGCACAGATATTCAGTGCTCTTAACCTACATTCAGCTTCTTTTCATGGCATTCTTCACCCTCCTTACCTCTCCTTTAAACCCCTTGCAATGTTTATTTTTCATGTCTTTGTTCAACCTTATAGTTACTTCTTGAAGAGTAGATCTGTTGTGTTTAGTTACTTGTCTAGTTGCTGTGATAAAAGACCTGGCCTAATTTTGGCTACAGGTCAAGAGTAGCCAAATCAATCCTTTTGATTAGGGAAGGCATGGCAATAAGACAGGCAGTTGCTCTGCTGTGTTCACATGGAAAGCAAAGAAGGATGAACGCTAGCGCATCCCCAGCTTTCTCATTTCCGCTCAGTCCAGAAGTCACCTCAGTACTGGGGTGTCCACAATAAGGATGGGTCTTCTCAGCTCAGGATCTAATGTTGATAATCCCTTTAATTAATTAATGTTGTCTGTCAATATGGCAAGGTCCAGACTCTCTTGAAAACCAGCCCCTGCGCCTGTCTGAAGGGGACTGTTGAGATTACAGATCAGTTAGCCTCTGGGCATGCCTGGGAGGGATTGTCAAGGTGGAATTTGTGTTATATAACAGTAAGCATTTAGAGTGACATTGCCTAATCTAACTCGATCTAATGTAAATATAGATCTAGTTAGACCTTATGCAAAACTTTAGAAAGATAATTTAAGGAATGGAGCCTTCTGTGTTTTCTTTTGAAATAAATAAAATTGCTGATTTGTAGGTAAGATACAAACTAATTGGCTGTTTTGGGCTTTAACAACTAAGAGGTCATTGACATTGAGGAATTTGTACTTTAAAAGTGTCAACTAAATTTTAGTGATTTGGAGTTCAGTTGGAAAGTTCGTAGTAGGCTGTTGGCAATCTTCAAGTGTGATGGTAAGGGGAAAGGTTAAGGAAGAAATACCTGGAAATGCAGACTGGGAATTCTACCCAACTTGGTACAACACGTATTTATTGTGTACCTTTATGTGCAGTGACCTGATTTGTCACTATTCTGAACCATCTAAATAAATACTTTAATGTTAACATAATCATATTTACAAAATTATAAGACAAAGAGTAGCTCTCACACTCCTGCCCAGATGCACAGGTCAGTTAGAGAATCAGGTTGATCTAAGAGTAAAATATATAGCATTAGAGTTTTAATCATCACCTACTATTTTCCCAGGAGGACCACTTTCCTTTGTAAGATTTTATAAATTAGGTTTGTTCTTTAATAATTTCATGCAAGTATCTGATACATTCTGATTGCTTTCACCCCACTCACTCTCCCTTCTTCTGTTGGTGCTGTCCCTTGCTGTTATTCTCTTTGCCACATTCAAGTCTCTCTTGTCTTTTTGTTTTTTTCGTGTCCCTCTGGGGCTGACCAGAGTCATCTGTTGTTACGTGAGGTTGGAGCTATGTTTTGGATCCTGGTGGGTCCACACTGCATGCATGACTGAATTTTATTTATTCTGAACTACTCCCTAGTAGTCAGGGGATGATAATGAAAACTACTTTGAGCCTCATCCAGATAGATAAATTATCAGATAATCTGCCCAAGTGTTAGAGGGGACATGGGAAAAGAAGAATCCTTATGCACTGTTGGTGGGTGTGCAGATTGTCATTATAGAAATTCCTCAAAAAAATATTTAAAATTAACTGCCACAAAACCCAGCTATTCTACTCCTAGATATATACTCAGAGTATTCCATATCCTGCCACAGAGGTATTTGCACATCTATGTTCATTGCTAATCTATTTACTATAGCAAGGAAATAGAACAATGTAGACATTCCTCAATAGAAGAATCAATAATGAAAATGTATTCAAGGTGGAATACTGTTTGGCTATTAAAAAAAAAAATGAAACCATGAGATTTTTGGAACGAGTAGACCTATCAAGATAGGTCAGCCAAATTCTAAGAAAATAACCAGATTTTCTCCAACGTGGATCATCGTTTCTACATAAACAGCTGGTAAGTGTAGGTGTAATGTAGCATTTAGGAAAGAAACCAGAAAAGGGTAATGTTACGCAATGACAGAGGATGAAATGCAGGCCAAAGGACAAGAATTGTGAAAGGATACAAGGTACAGAGCTAATTTTTTTTTTCTAGTCTCAACTGTGTGTTAGAGATATTTTGTTTTGGGATGTGTGTTTGTGTTGGACAAGTCCACAAAAATGTAATTGATTGCAAAAATGTAAAACCCTAAGGCAAGCTACTTCTTCTGAATAGTTATTCTAACTGTATGTTAGAGTGACATCCACTGATGAGCACAGTAGGGACTCGGAAAGAGCTTGCTCCAGTGACTCCCTTAATCTAGCTGTGTGATGTCACCTGCAAAGTTGTTACAGTAAAGTGACCAAATAAACTATGTTACCTGGAGGTTCTGTTTTCTTTCCCTTATAGAAATGTTTTTCTGGTTCATAATTTAGAAAGACTTTTAATTACTGATTATACCCAAGAATGAATTTTCACTAGGGAATGCCATCTTGCCATTAAAGTAGCTCAGTATTGAGCCTCAACAAACCTAGTTTTCTGTAGACTCCTTCAGAACATACTTAGGTTTTACTTCCTCTTGTTATTAAATCATTTGTATTTTGATAAATACAGCTATTTTTCCTCAAAGAGAGATTAAAGTCATAAGAAGATTGTTGCAAAAACTACTGTGGTTAACAGTACTATGTAGAGTATTATAATTTCGGATTTTCAGAGAATTCGAACAAAAAATTCATTTCATGCTAGAGTATACTGAATATAGTTACATGTTCGTAACCCAAAAAGCAATGAAAAATTATACTCAGAAATTAAGAAAGTCAATTAAGACATTTTAGCTTTAAATGTTAGCTGTTGATTGATACTGCAATTTCATTTGTTACTTTGCCTAAAATTGGAATGACCATATGGTCTATTTTTACAGTCCTGTTTATGTTTACTAGTTCTCTTTTATTTTCAGACATGCCCTAGATTGGACTCGGTATACGTTTTGATAACCATACCTATAAAATGCCACAACCTAATTCAGGGATAAAGGGTACTAAGGCAAAAAGAGATTTAGAGGATAGATTGAAGAATAGGAAAATGGATATTGTGACCATCAAATGACTCTACTGTTTCTAACCCAGTAAAACTCTGTGTGTGTTTGTGTCTGTGTGTCTGTGTGTCTATGTCTGTATGTGTGTGTAGAGGAAGCAAGTACAAAAATAATAACTATTTGGAAAGATACTAAGTTTGAAAAGCTTATAGGTGAAGAGCAGAAAAGCCATTAGTGAAATAGCAAGTAGCCTCAGCAACCAGAACAAATAAGAATGAAAATTTTCCAGTCATTTAAAGGGGTAGTAATTGCTAACATATTGTTTTCTTGCTCTCTGCTGGACAATAGGGAAATCAGGAAAAATAAGTGCTAAGATTTTTTTTAAAAAAAGAAAGCATATTAAAGGAGAAAAATATATGTGGAATTACAGATACCTTAGTTTATGTTTAAATTTTTAACTATTTTTGCGTTACTAATTTTGGTTGCTTAATAATATGCATAGTGATTTGCAAGTATACAGTGTTTATACAAACAGTATCATTACCCAGTAGCTCAAAACCTGCCAACAATACATGAGACTCTTAGGATCGGTGCCCAATAGTAACCCCAACAAGCAACAACAGAAAATAAGGTGTTGTTCACAAAATAATATCTGTTCTTTGTTGTAGATAGTAAGAATGTTGACTTGGTAGAAAAACTAATTCATTTTTATATTAAATTTCAATACAGTTGCTTTCTAATGAGTCAAGAGAAAAAAATGAAAGTTTCCGAGTATTACTCCATGGTTTACAAGCCACCCATTTTGGAATTTATTTTTAAAAGATATAATGCAAAGATAAAAGTATATTGCAAGTTGAATATCTAAATGGTTGGGAACAGCAGTGCTTTAGATTTCTGATTTTCTGGGGGCGTTATATACACAATAAATAAGATAGCTTAGAGATAGAACTCAAGTGGGACATCAGATTCATTTTTCATATAACATAGCCTAGAATTTAATTGTTACCCTATATATAGCAACATTGTGCTTCTGATTACAACTCTCCACATAAGGTCAGTTGTAGAATTTTCCACCTGCGGCATCATTTCCAGAGCTCAATAACTCAGCTTTTGGAGCATACCAAGTTCTTATGTTTTGGACTAGAAATGTTCTTCATGTTCCATAATAAGGGAAATACGTGGAACAGAATGGTTTCCCTTAGGTGAAGAGACTAGCCTGCTCTGTGTACTGGTGGCTATTTTTCATGTACATGTTCCTCGAAGCCAAATGTGGAGGTGTGGACACTCTACAGTGATGAGTTCAGTTTATGAGCTGTGCAGTGAGATCCAATCTCAAAAATATTCTTAAAAGTGGTGTTTATAAGACTACGGAAATAATAGGGAAGTTGGATGGCTATAAGAAAACTTTTCAGAACAAGAAAATTAATTATACATTTAAACAACATATTTCTAATAGATTGTACACATTTTGTAATCCATAAAGTCCATGATAGTTGACTTTAACTTTCAGTTATATGCACACTGGATATACTGAGAACTGGACAGTTCTATGCTTTGACGAGTAGATTTTAATGTTTCTATTAAGATGGCATATAAGCTGTTATCATTGACATTATTCCAGTTTTTGAAACCCTGCAAAAACAAGAAAGTTCAGTTTACAGTGATATGTAGGGGAAAACATAAAGTCTAGTTTTCTTTTTTTTTTTTTTTTTACTGAAAATAGATATATTCTGATTATGGTTTCTCCCAACTCTTCCCATTTCTCCCGGCCCACACAAATCCACACCCTTTTGATCTCTCTCTTATTAGAAAACAAACAGGTATTTAAAATAGTAATAATAATAGATGAAAACAAGCAACAATAAGATAAAACAAATAAGTGAACAGAGAAAAAGCACAAGAAACACATATAGACACACACACATATTTGCAAACACAGAAATCCCACTAAAACACAAAATCAGAAAACAACATACAAGCAAAAGACCTGTAGTGTTTAAAGACCGTGACCACAGAAAGAACTATGAAGCACACACACGTGAGTGCGCATGCACAAAATCCCTCCTGAAATACTATTGAGTTTGTTTTTTTGTTAGCCATCTACTGCTGGGCATGGGCTTTCCCTTAAGTGTTGTTTGGATACCCAGTGAGACTCCATTGGAGAAAATACTTACCAATTGGTGATAGATTCTAGGCTAAGGCTGGGGACTTGTGTCCTTTTCTCTCCCATTTCTGCACTGGGCCCCTGTCTGACTTAGACCAGTGCTTCCATGGTCTCTGTGAGCTTATGTGTGCATCAGTCCTGTTACAGCTAGAAGACCTTGTTTTCTACAGTTCGTCAGCCCTTCTGTCTCCTACACCAGTCTTTCTGCCTCATTTTCAGCAGAGATCCCTGAGCCCTGAGGGGAAGGAATACATGGAGACATCCCATTTAGCACTGAGTTTTCTAAGGTCTCTCAGTTTGTCCAGTTATGAGTTTCTGTCTTTATAAACTCCAGTCTTCAAATATTTAAATCTAATAAGATCCCAGCTTTGCTTTAACCTTACTGTGGTGCGGGAGAATTGTCTGTATTCTGTCATTAATGCTTTAAATAAATGCTGATTTGCCAGACAGGAAGTATAGGCGGGAAAACCAGACAGGAAGTAGAGGTGAGAACAGGAGAAATCTGGGAAGCAGGAAGCTCTTCCTGCACTCCTGCGCATACCACCGAAGATGTAGGATGTGAGCAGCCCCACTGAGAAAGGTACCGAGCCATGTGGCTAACATAGATAAGAACAATGGGTTACAAGAGCTAGTAAGAACCCTGAGCTAATGGGCCAATCAGTTTATAATCTTAAGGAGACCTCTGTGGGATTTCCTTTGGGGTTTGCCAGCTGTTGGGTACTGGGCAGGACAGAAACCCCAACAAGCCGGCCCTCATGTTACATTACTGTTTTGAAAAAATACAGTGTTCACATGATTTGGAAGAAGTTTGAAAAGAAGGGAAAATCAAGTAAGGAAAGCATACATAAATACAAAAATTCCACTCACATTGTGTGTGTGTGTGTGTGTGTGTTTGTGTGTGTGTGTGTGTAGTATTCAGGTTCATACAGAATCAGATCTATAGTGTATAACCCAATTTTAGTCAATGACTCATACATTTTGAGGTCTAAGCCTTCTACAATGGAATTTATGGGATAGCTTTCCCTGTGTAAAGTGCTACAGTAGGAGCTGAAACTGCAGATGGTTAACTCCATCTGCCCTTGCTTGTTTTACCAAGCTATTGGAGAGCCTTCCTTTCCCTTCCCAGTTGCTTCCCTGTGTTTTACTTAGCTGATAAAGACTCCCTACCTGACTGTGGATTTGCCAAAGTCAAAGCAGGCCTCTTCAGCCATAGTGTTTCACAGAATTGTGAGATTTTTCCCTGCACCAAGTTTTATAATACATTCTGCATTCAATTTATTCTTATAAAAATAATGGCCTATTTCTCAGGATTGAGTAACTTTATGGAAGTATATATGGATATATTTATAGAAGAATATATACATTTAATTTCAAGAATATCCTTTATGATTTTGTGGATGATAGTCCTCATGCATTTATTGTTTATAATTCTCATCTGCAATCAGTTTGACTCTTTGTATAGAAAGGCTTGTGAAAATTATTCAGAAAGCAGTGTGTTTATTTAACAATTCCATAAGTTATATTCCTGCTGTGTAATTGAAGGACAGTGACAATCTTATTGTTGTATCTTTGAAAACTATGAAATGCCTAGCATACAAATATCCACTAATATTTAAATAAATGAGAGAATAAACATGGTCATAAGTGAATAAAATAAAGATTTGAGAATAATTATTTCTAGAAAATGTCATGTTTTAAACTTAGGAGTGTTATTATTAACTTAACCAAAATTAAATGTGAGCCTTTAGGTGAAGTGTTTGTAGAAATACACAAATTACGAAGAGTTCTGGAATTTTCTGTCAGTTCTATAGAGATGTGACTTTTGGACTTCAACAAAAATTTGTTACTTATATACATTTTTTTATTTCAGCCATCAATTATAGTGGTCACAGTTTAGAATTTTTAAACTATTGAGTCTTTCAGGATGACTTGTCTTCCTCAATTTCAAAACTTCTAAATAATATTGTTTGTTTTAAAAACACTCAATAGAAAAAACCTATCTTCAAAAATTTTTGTTCTATTATGGATTAGCTATAGGTTCAAGTCATACAAATGCAATAGCAGTTCTGTAAATGTGAGAAAGTCTCTTTTTAAAATAATTCATAATATTCTAAGTTTATCCACTCTCCCAACTATAAGAGAACTGTTACGTAATGCCAAACTTCCTGTAGATCATAATAGGTGATGGAAAGGTAAGAGAGACTTAGTGAACTTAGTGCCTAACCCAGGGCCACTATAGGCTTCCTAAG
The DNA here is from genome assembly GCA_028555095.1 of Dicrostonyx torquatus. Taxonomy (NCBI): domain Eukaryota; kingdom Metazoa; phylum Chordata; class Mammalia; order Rodentia; family Cricetidae; genus Dicrostonyx; species Dicrostonyx torquatus. The sequence goes on from JAQHUG010000656.1 coordinate 157,292, forward strand.
TAACTACTGTATTAGACGTTAGAAACAGAGATGTTAGAAGTGGTGTGATATTCTGCTGTGCCTAACAAAGTCTATCATAGTTAGTACCGTGTGTACTCAGTAATTCAGTGAACAGATTCTCTGTTAGAAGAAATTTTGAAATAAAGTATACCCCAGTTCCCAGTTATGTCAGTCTCATGTCTGACTTTATAACATGGAGACCAAGTGAGACTAGAATCAGAAAAAAATAATGCTCTTTTCTTTTCATTTGCATGTTACCCTAGAATATCTTTTAGTCTGTGTACCATTCAGTAAGGTGAAATGCTGGAAGAGTAAGATGGAACTCCAAAAACATTGCTAGTGTTTCCAAAGAGATGGTCGATTAAAATGTTTAAGAATAAATTACTCAAAATGTGCTCCTTCAAAAAAGTTTTGTATTTTTTAAAAAATGATGACCTAATATCAGTATCTATGATTTAGCTCCGATAGTAGGTACACTTTTTTCTAGACTTATATTTAACCACCAAAGGGAAAAACAAGATCAACTGAAGTAATTGCATTGAAACTAAAAAATTGAAAACACTTCTTTTCCTCCTTGCTGCAAACCAAACCCTAGTCATTGAACATGCTAAACAAGTGAGCTACATTCAGCCTCAAAGGAAAATATTTTTATGTTTAGCATATTAGAAACCTTAAGACAGAAATTCAGGTGTATCTATTTTAAAATATGGCAGGATAAAAGGAGACCAACTGTATTAAGAAAAAGAAATAATGTATAGGCATATTAGTGGTAATGACTAATCTATGCATCCATGAATATTACTAGTATTCCTAATGACTGTGCCTCCTTTTAAGAAATTGTGTTCATTAAGTTGTTCTTCGGACTTACTTTTGGGGCAAGGAAACAAGACATTATAGTATACTGCAAGGAAACTAACAGTGGGCTTCCCCAACCATTCCTCTGTGCTTTGAATTCCCCTTTGTCTCTTTGGTAATCCAACATAACAGACAAGTTGAACTGCCACATACAGAGACTATGTTGGTGTTGCATTTTAGTCAGGGTTTCTTTAAAAAGATCAATGGAATATGCATATATACACACAGTGAGAAGAGTTATGAAGAAATTGGCCCCCTGGCTATAGGATTTGCCTGGTTTGCAGTCTGTAATGCAGGCCTAGTATGCTGTGGACCCTGGGAATAGGAAGTACTGGAGGTGCTGGAGTCTGGAATCAGTCTGGAGGCAAAATTCTTTTTTTAGGCAACTCTGTTCCTCTCTCTCTCTCTCTCTCTCTCTCTCTCTCTCTCTCTCTCTCTCTCTCTCTCTCTCTCTTTCTGTCTTTCTTTCTTTCTGTTTTGGAGATAAAGTCTTACTATGTTGCATACCAATCCCAGTTCCCTCTCCCTCCCCTCTTCCTGCTCTCCTCACCTTACACCTACTGCACCCCCCCCTCCATCTACTCCTCAGAGATGGTAAGGCTTCCCATGGGGAGTTAACAAAGTTTGGTACATCACTTTAAGGCAGAACCAAAACCTTCCTGCCTTTATCTAGACTGAGCAAGATATCTCTCCAAAGAGAATAGGCTCCAAAAATCCATTCAAGCACTACAAATAAATCCTGGTCCCACTGCCAGTGGCTCTACAGACTGACCCAGCGACACAACTGTCACCCATATTCAGAGGGCCTAGTTTGGGCCTATGCAGTTTCCCCCATTGTCAGTCTGGAGACTCCAGAGTTAGTGAGCTTCCACCAGCTCAGGTCAGCTGGGCATGTCTGTTCTTTTTCTCATAGCTTTCCAACTGATTGGATGCAACTTCCCCATTTGTAGAGTTCAGTCAGCTTTTCTCAGACTTTTGATATAAATATTAATCTTATCTTTAAAAAATACCTTCATGATATCTAGACTGGTATTTGATCAATTATCATAGGTGAATTAAAGTTCTGATACTGCCTTCCCACACTGCCTCATAACTTGGTATTAGTAGGAAAAATTTGATGCCCTTTATAATACAGTCTTATTATTAACATGCAAAGAAAAAACTTAATCATGCTTCATTAAATATATAGCTTTCACAAGTAACTCAATGACATATAATAAGATATTATTAATTTGAAATTTGTCACCAGTAGATCAGCAAAAGGAATTAGTAAATATGCTGAATACATAAACCCCTTATTACATTTCTTCTCTAGAACATCACTTTTAGATCTGTAATCTGAATTCCTCTAACATAAATGCTAGAAAAAGCTAGACAAGTGTCTATACTTTAGCTTTCAAAAAATACCAACATTCTGTCCTTACACAATTATTTATGTTCTTTTCTCTTTCTTTTATTTTTCCAAGGTGTACTCATAAACTTTGTAGAGAAAATTATTCAGATGTTAGTTAACGTGGCATATGTTCAAAGTTGAAAAAGCTGTACTATTTTCATGATTGTTTTTATTTAGACTATAGGGTTGGGATAAATAAAGGCCATTGTCTACTGCCTAGAGCCATATTGAACTTCATTATGATTAAATTTGCTACTTCATTTTCTGCTATTTTTGGAAATGAGAAATGCTTGTATACAATAAGGAAGTTTCCCTGAGTTAAAGAATTCTATTTTATTATATTCCTTTGGTTCATTTAAGTCATTGAGATAAAGTTAAATCCAAAGACATGATTCTATTCACTATTGAGAATTAAATAATTTTATTTTGTCTTGTACAAAATGTGTTGTGTGGATTAAAGACACTTTTGGAGTCTCTTTCTAGTGAAAAATTATTTTAACAATAATAAGTTGTCATTTGTTTTTGTGTGTATGTTTTATGCTTTTGTCTGTGAGAGCAGTGTTTTCAGAGTCTGTCTTCATGCCAGGAAATACTACAAAAGCTCAAGTGCTCAAATAGCTGCTGGAGTCCACTGTATGCCAGATACAGCTCAGGAAACAGAAAACAGGGGCTCGCATTTTACAGCTACTTTGAAAACTATTTTTATTTAAAGATTATTTCTGTTTTACCATAGAGTGCATAGATGTCACCAACATTAACAGCATTTCTTCAAGTCTTCCTCCTAGGACAAGAGCTGATAATCTATATGATAATATTTACTCTTGTAGGTAAATTTTCACCTGTGTTATTTTCAGCTTGCTTTTTAAATATGTATCTGTTTTTAGGTTGCTTCAAGCCTCAGAAAAGATCAGATTACTTGATGTTGGCAGCTGCTTTAATCCATTTTTGAAGTTTGAAGAATTTCTAACTGTTGGGATAGATATTGTACCTGCTGTAGAGGTATGTGATTTTTTAAAGACTTGATTTTTTTTTTCTTTTTACATGTATCTATAAAAAGGAAAATCACTATCTTTACACTCTATAAAAAAGCTAAGATGTACTTTCCTGTCTGGAACTAGTAAATTATTTCTATTCAAAACTAAATACATGTTCTGAAAATTTTTAGCACTTATCTAACTAATATTAACATATTATATGTCTTTGTTTTGTTGCCAGGATTTGGCGTACTATAGTAAAATCACTGTGATCTAAAAATCTGTAGGTTACAAAGATGTCTTTGTAACATCTTTGTTCGAAAGAGTAAGACAACACAAAAGATAAATGTACTGTTTAGGGTCCATAGTTGTCTGCCTCAGAACAGCATCCACACAGATTCTTCCGTCTTGACCTCCCATCTTACTTTACAGTGCTGAGATTCCAGGTGTGTGTATTACTTTCTATCTGAGTTCTAGGGGCTCAGATTCAGGTCAGCAAGCTTTCATTGCAGGTGTTTTTTTACCCATGGAGCCATCTCCTAAACCCCATAGTTCCTTCCTATTCTGTATTTCTATTACATTTTAGTGTTCAGGCAAATATGACATATTTATTTCTTTGTGTGTTCTATTTTCCTTAGTCATTTTATGGTGTTAATTAAACTTAATGTGCAATTTGCTTCAAGGCAGGAATTAACTTTTTAATAGACTAACAGTAGTGTCAGTGTCATTTTTAAATATTTTACTGAACTTTGAAGAGTGTTTACAAATCTGCCAGCTACCTTTGTGTCACTGTGACAATGTAGACAATGTCAAATTTAGGAGGTAAAGTTATTTTTGTCTCGGGTTATCAGAGGTTGCAGTCAGCTAGCTCATTCATTCTGAGCCTAAGGCAAGGCAGACACTCCTCAGATGCAGAGATGGAGCCAGAGAAAGCATCCATTGCCTTTAATTAGGCTTCACTGTCCACATTTCCTGTCACCTCCCAGTAGTCCATTCACCTGGGAACCCATCACTTGATCAGTTCAGTAATGTGGTTAGCTTTTGTTTCTGGAGACTCCTTCTCTCCTACCATCTAGAATGTGAGTTCCAGTAGCTGGTTTGCAAGCCTTTATTATTACACACACTCTTTTGACAGGCATTTCACTTACAAACTGTTTAATATTTACCAGCTCTAATAATCTTCTTAAAAGTTTTTTTTTAATTTTGTTTTGTTTTGTGGTTTGGGGGGAGTTGTTTTGTTTTTGTTTTCTGCTTATTGACTAACTGGTGATAATAAATTGAATATAAATGTGGCTTATATTAGAAATTAATTATTCCTGTATGTTCTTATCCAAATTAAATTCTAAATAAGCATCAATTTTAAATAGATGCTTTAAATTCTTCCTAATTTTGAGTGTTTAGAAATTTGGGGCACTTAATTACTCAGAATTTTTAAGATGAGTTTAGAACAGAGTATGGTAGTGCACACATACAAACACGGCCCTTGAAAGGAGGCTATAGGTTCAGGAGCCCCAAGTTTGCCTTGACTTTGAAGTTTGAGGCTACCCTGTACCACAGGAGACCCTGTCTCAAAAAAAAAAGAAAATAATAAAAAGAAAGGAAAGTCTGTGTAGAGTTAGAAGGGAAAGGTAGTCATTACTAAATTCTGTTGCAAGGCTGTGAGATGTTAAATATTGTGGTGTGAAACTTACAATGAACATATTCTTGAAATTGTTTTTTTCTTTTCTGAGACAAGATCTAATTATGTCACCCAGGCTGATTCCAACATATGCAGTCCTGAGTACTGACTGGGATTGCAGGCATGCATATGGCACTCGTTGAAATTCTTAATATGCCTTTCTTGTTGTTTTTACTTCTACAGAGTGTCTATAAGTGTGACTTCCTGAACCTGCAGCTTCAGCAGCCACTCCAGCTTGCACAAGATGCTATAGATGCTTTCCTGAAGCAGCTGAAAAATCCTATTGATTCTCTTCCTGGAGAACTGTTTCATGTGGTTGTTTTCTCTCTCCTCCTTTCCTATTTTCCATCACCCTACCAGCGATGGATTTGCTGCAAGAAAGCCCATGAGCTGTTAGTGCTGAACGGCTTATTGCTCATCATCACCCCCGATTCCTCCCATCAGAACCGGCATGCTATGATGATGAAGAGCTGGAAGATTGCTATAGAATCCCTGGGCTTTAAGCGCTTCAAGTATTCAAAATTTTCTCATATGCATCTCATGGCTTTTAGGAAAACCTCCCTTAAGACCACAAGTGACTTGGTTAGTAGGAACTATCCAGGGATGTTATATATTCCTCAAGATTTCAACAGTGTAGAAGATGAGGAGTATTCTAGCCCTTCCTGCTATGTCCGATCAGATATAGAAGATGAACAATTAGCGTACGGTTTCACAGAGCTCCCTGATGCTCCTTATGACTCAGATTCTGGAGAAAGTCAAGCCAGCTCTATTCCATTCTATGAGCTAGAGGATCCCATCTTACTTTTAAGTTAATATAAAAGCAAAAGGCCCTTTCATTCCAGACTCCTAAACTAATTGCTTACACTAATCAGAATACTAACATGAACTCAGTATTTAAAGCCTGGTTTGCATAGAAGAAATGCAAATGTTTACAGAGTTCGCTATTTTTTTCTACTTCTGGATTTCAAAGTTTATTCTTATATAGGAAGCTTAAAGTTTCATGCAGAGTGACTTTGTCTTAACAGAAACCACTGTTACTTTAGCATTTTACATTAAGATTTAAAAAGGTACCTCTTTTCTCTCTAGTGCTGTTGTGAAGTCTGATTGACTATGTATTTTCCTTTCAGTGTAGTGTTAACTTTACACCATTGTCATGAGGAACCTTAAGATGTGTAGAAAGCTGTAGATTGCACTTTGATGAGTCACAAGTTAAACATTTCGCACATAGGTTGGTTTAGTTGTTTGTGGTACACTTTTTCTTTATATTGTTACAGAAGACATTTTCCACTCAGTTTCATCTAAAGATGCAGTATTCCTGAACTTTTTGAAATTGGGAACAACTCTTAATATTAAGCTCATTTGGAAATATTACACACTGAAAGACAGATTGCCCAAAGTGTGTTCTAATTTCATTAAGACAGTACAGCGAACACCATTGCCAGAGTAACATTTCTATGACTTTCTTACTGATTTAGGCTTTGGTGTTTAGTCTGTTTTACCTGTGAAAGTTCGTTTTTATTTCTAAAATTTAGAGTACATTTACAAATTTTTCTGTTTAAGCAAGAAGCAGTATATAATACTCAATGCTGACTGAGACCACCTTTGTGAAAGGGTTTGCACTTATAGAGTATATTCTATTGAGACCAGCTGATAGGGTCCTTACCTGTCCATTAAGGCGGTGCTGCACTACAAGTTTGGGATTACATGAACGTTTTTGAAATTAACCCTCTACTGATAATCTCATAGAATGGTCTTAACCTTTTGGTATCCTAATTTCTTTCTAAGCCCTAGCAGATAATTTTTCTGTGACTATAAACAATTAGTTGGCTGTGGGAAATATCACTTTCTGTGTTTCTGAATCAGAAGCAAATGACTAACAAGAAATATATGTCCAAACAAGACAAGTTAAAACATAGTCCATGTTGTCTTGTCAGCCAGCAATTGTCATGTAAACTATCATTTTTAAGAGTGCCACTGTGTGGATTATTTTCAAGTGGTGATTACATTAAAATTACCTCATACTGAGGTTTTTGCACTGAAATATAACAGTTTCAGATTTCATGGTTAATGGTGTGTGTGAGTGTGTGTGTGCATGCACATGGGTGCGTGTGTGTATTTTTAAAGGAAACTTGCATTTTCAATAATTAATCCTAAATTTCATAAACTGCACTTCTTTACTCTGATAAACTGATATTTTTGTGCTTATTGTGAATTGTTATAGTTAACTTTGAATGTCAAATTTTATTTAGAAATACATAAACTTCCCCTTTAAGATAGGTTCATTGTGTATGCCCAATATTTCACGTTCAGTTTCACATGCTAAATTAATGAAAGTAACATGATTATAACTAACTTTAGAAAAGTCGGTTGTGTAAATGCAATAAACATTGGTTGTTCAAATACACCATAAGTAACTTGAAATTTTTCATTTACTTTCAATAGCATACAGTTCCATAATTATTAGAGTTGATACTTCTTTTCATTTAGGCACTACAGGATAATGTCTTACAGCTTCCTCTAAAGAAAAGACAAAGATTGAAAAGGCATTATGTTCAGGATAAAACAAAACTATGTTTTGGTAGCATCCCTCTTACCTATTTTTTTGTTTTTTTACTAATTACAATTCTAAGAGCACAGAAAAATACACCAAATGAAATTGCTTTGAAAGTAAATAAAACAGTGCTTTGGAAGGTTGACCTAGGTATGACCTTTGAGACAGCTTTTGTGTTACAGCAAAAATGTTGGTGCTATAAATTTTCTCGATTGTTTACTGATGTTGAGTCTGCTTTTTCCCAAGGTGTGCATGATGTATTTTAAGTAGTACTTAAAGATATATCTTTATAAGTACTACTACCACTTAGTATAAATGTTTGATTTTATATCATTTGTTACTGTAAACTTAGCTTATTCAAATTTGAACTTACACCAATACATACTCCACAAGGCCAGTTCAGGGTGTCAGTGCTGAAATCTGAGCAGTCACTGTGGTTGGTGCCAGATTATATAAGTCATGACCGGTGAAGTTGATAGGTCCTTTCAATATTGTATGGGTACGCTAAAAATGGTTTCATTTGGATATAAATCATTTAAGGACCTTCCCGTTACATTCACAACAATTTCTCAAAAATAACTCAGTATTTCAAAAACATGACTATCGTGTTGGTTGGACTCATCGGGATTGTGAAGAGATTATGTGGTTTTATCGTAGTTGCAAAGTGGTTGGAGGTAGTATACCTGAAAATGTACGTCTGTGTTTGTTGTATTTTCTCACATTTTGTGAAAAAAGCACATTTATTAAAAAATTTAAATTTTCTAATATTCTTTGTCTGTTACTTGTAAACTGAAAGGCTTTCTTTTTCTTTTTTTGAGACAGGGTTTCTCTGTCTCATAGGCTGGCCTCGAACTCAGAGACACACCTGCCTCAGCCTCCTGTGTGCTGGGATTAGAAGGTGTGTTCCACTAACAAATTTGAAGGCTGGGAAGCAATTTAGAATTTGACTTAGAATTTTGAATCTCACCTAGTCCAGTCCCTTTGTGTAATAGAGATCCAGAGAGTGCGAGTGACTTCCCATTAACAAGCACTGCCAGGTTCTTCACGACGAATGACAGCATTCTCATTCCATGTGTGTCAACCGTATGGAATTGATCCCTTATGAATGTGATAGCAGTTGTTAGAGTTAGGTGTATCACTCCCTGTAGGGCAGTGTTCAGCTTTCTCATGAAAGATTTTTAACTGAACAATTGTTTGTATTTTATCATGTACAGTATGCTGAGGAAACCTCAGACATGGGCGTGATCATAGTCTCTGGCTGTCTTGGAACTTACACTTTAATGGGACTTCAAGCATCCCTTGTTCTGTCTTTGTATGTGGGGAATGATTGCTTACTGAACCTGTAGGTTTTCTGGTTAGAGTTAGAATCTTTTTTATTATTATTTTCCATAGTGAAACAGGAGTTGGGCTAAAGGTTTTAAACGCTTACATATATATGCACACGAACACAAGCTTAGCAGTTGTTGCTAAGCACTCCAGAAAAGCAGAAGCGAAGTAGAAATGTTCTGATTGTGAAAGAAACAGAATGCACTGGAGCGTTTTTCCCTTTTCCACACTTTCCTGAATTCGGTGCAGCAGTGGTATCCTCAGTAAGCAGTCAGCAGAGAGCGGAGTTAAGGTTTGGGCTGCAGAGATAGCTCAGGGAGAGAGAATGTACTTAGCGTGGACAAGGCCCTGGCTTCAGTCTCGTGCGCTCCATTAATAAAAAGCTGTTTCTTCTCAATGTTTCACATCGTGAGATAACAGAGGTGGAAATGGTAATTTATTCTTCTCTATCATTGTACTCTTATAGTGTCATCTGTAATAGTCAATGGAGAAAAATCACACATACACAGTATCAGTCTTAGTCAATATTGTCCAATACCCAGAGAATAGGTGTTTCACCATAGCCAGCAACTGCAATAACTTTTAGGCCCTCCTTGTAAATGTTATAAAGGAGAGAAATGCTAGGTTTCCTAAACAATGCTTTACCACAATAGAGAAATGCAAATTTAACAACTGGAAAATATTTTATTTAGCTTTCACTTTGGTTTGAATGTAGTATCCTTGAATGCTTTGTCCTAAAAATGGGTTCACAAGTTCAGTAGCTCACTTTGTGTTTTGAGGTTTGTTTTGTTGGGGGTTTTGTCTATTATATTTATTTGTTTTTTTGAAACAACCTTACCGTGTAATCTAAGATGGTCTCAAACTCAGTAAACTTTCTCTAGCTTTGCCCTCCTAACTCTTGGAATTGCAGGCATAAGCCACCACACCTGGCTTGTTTGTTAAGGTAATATTCCTCTTACTTGTAACTCTACTTAATAATAATTTATATTTAATGGAAATAGTATCCAACTTAGCTTTTTTAAGGATTTATTTTTATGTGTATGAGTGTTTGTCCTCATGTATGTATGTACCATATTCATGCCTGGTGGCCATGGGAATTCAAAGAGGGCATCCAGTACCCCACAGTAGACCGTTGTATATAAGCTGCCATGTGGGTGCTAGAATCTGAGTCTGGGTCCTCTGTAGAAGTAGCAAGCACTATTAATTACCAAGCCATCTTTACAGCCACTTATTTTTTAATTTTAAAAAATTAAACTTTAAGGCTTTAAAAATGTTTAGTTTTGAAATACTATAAAACATTGCTTATTAATGTTCATATTAATAATTAAAATTAGATAAACTACTTTGCATTACACTTTCATTTTAAGTTTCGAATATTGGGTTCGTTAGCATCAAATGGGTTCATATTTTAGGTTTTTGTTGGAATTCAAGACCAGAGCTTTGACTTGAACAGGTCTAGATCAGCATAGAATCAGTTTCAGCTTTAGTCCCATAGTTCGTTAGAGTGGCCAGAGCTTTGTCTCCAGTGGTGCCTAGAGTTCACAGCAGGGATGTAGCTCTTGAATGTAGGAGGAGTTCATGGCTGGGCTGGTGGTTAGCATGTAGCCTTGCCATCACCGAACCTCAACCAGATCATCTCAGCTACCCCACCTAGGAATCACTTTCACTCTATACCAGTCTCAAGCTCTGAAGTTATTGCACATACTCATCTCAGTAAGACGCACAGAATACAGCCAAATAGATTTGGAAAAGGTGTATGTTAAAACTGGAAGACAAACCCCATCTAACAGATTCATAAAACACAATGAAGAAACACAACTTCCAGCTACAAAACATTTCCAGATTCCCAATAATGGTCTCCCCTATAATGGAGTCCAAAATCACAGAAATAGCTGAAGTGTCTAGGATAGAATTCAGAATCTTACTTTCTAATGAGATATAGAAGAGTCAAACAGTTGCACAAAGGAAAACCAAGACCTTGACAGGATAATCACCAACAGTAAGTTGGAGGTGTAAATCCAAATTATGGAGCAAATTTGAATATTGAACAAGAACCAAATAATACTGGAAAGAGGATCAGAAAATATCAGCAGACAATACCGTGCAGGAAAATGATTGCAGGGGTAGAAAACAATATAATGAGGCATGCATGGGGGTAAACATTAAAGAACATGATCAGTATTTCTAAGAAGTTTAAAACATAAGAGTCTAGATATAAAAATTCCTGTCACCGAAGAATAGAAATTAAAATCAAAGGAAATAATCTGTTAAATGAAATTATAGCAGAAACATTCCGAAACCTAGAGAATGAAGTACACATCCAAGCACAAGAGACATTTGTAATACCAAATAGATATTCCAAGAGAAAAAACTCCATCATAGTCAAGATGTCAAAAATAAAATAATATTAAATGTGGTAGAAGAAAAGCCCAACTCATGCAAAGCTAGAAATCATAATAATCTCAAACATTTAATCAGCAATCTTAGGAGCCCGAAAAACACAGGCCAATGTGATGTTTTAAGCTCTGAAGATAGGTATGGACCCAAGATGACTATGTCCAGCAAAGCTACCTTTCATAATTGTTGTAGAGGTATGGATATTTCAAGACAGACAATTCACAACAACCAAGCCAAAATTGCAGCAAGTTCTGAAAGGGGATCTCTTCTGGAAAGAGGTAGAAATACAGCTTCTAGGCAAACACATCAGAGGGCACACCAGGAAAGAACCAAACTAATGAAAATAGACCAGGAAAATGTCAATCATGTCTAACAGCTAAACAGTAAACCCTCAAAACTAATAGAGAAATGAAAGAAATACCAATAATCCAGTAAACAGCATCACCTAACAAGTTCTTAGACATTGGCAGGCTTCTTTCAATAATAATCTTTAATATAAGTGGTCTCGGTTGACCAATAAATCCAGAACTGTCTGGACTGAAGTATAAGAGCCATATATTTGTTACCTTCATGAAACCCACGAGCGAAGACATACAAAATCTGAGTTTCAAAGAATGGGATCTAATTGCCAAGAAAACAGACCATAAACAAGCAGACAAATCTGTCCCCATATTTGACAAAGTAGACTTCAAAACTAACCTAAAGTGATAAAGGGCATTTGTGTGTGTGTGTGTGTGCGTGTGTGTATGTGTGTATGAGAGAGAGACAGAGAGAGAGAGAGAGAGAGAGAGAGAGAGAGAGAGAGAATTAAGGACAAACAAGCCAAAAACTTGTAACACTTAGCCAGAACTTAGCCAGAAAAGTTTGTAAACACTTAGCCAGAACCTTGAGCTTCAAGTTTCATGAAAGAAACACGGGAAGGAACAGTGGGAGACTTCAGTTCCCCACTTTGATATTTAGATAGGTTTTTGAAACTAAAATTTAATATCTAAAGTAAAATTACAGGTTATTGTGAAAGGAAATTTGTAGCCACTATTGGTTTCAATGGACCCAGGTTCAATTCTTAGCACCCAGTTCTCTAGCACGCACATGGCAGCTCACAATCATTTGTACAAGTCCCAGAAATTTGACACCCCTTTGGGCCTTTGTGGACATTGCATGTGGATGGTGTATAGAGAAAACATCCACAACACTTTGTTTCTTATAAGCTAAGTCATATCTATTGGTAGTATCCTTAGAACATGTCTACGTAGTCATGTTGGTGAGACTTCATGAGTGTATGTTCTGACATTTCTAGGAAATGTCTCAACCTCACAGCAAATTCCTGTTCCTCTGGCTCTGAAAATCTTTCTATTCTATCTCCCATAATGATTCCTTAGTCTTAGGTGCAGAACTGTGTGGTAGATGTATCAGCTCGGCACTAGGCTCCACAGTTCTGCATTTTAATTGGTTATGATTTTCTGTAATAGTCTCCATCTGTTGCAAAGAAATGTTTCCTTGATGGCTAAGGACATAGGGCTTAGTAAAGTGATTCTGCAAGATACACATATGTGTGTTACAACATTTAATGAAAAACAAGGCTGTGAATTTGAAAGACAGCAAAGGGTAGGTGTGTGGTGGTGGAGGAAAGGAAAGAGGAAGATGATGTAATTATAATCTCAAAAAATTTATTTTTATAAAAGGCTTAGGTGCAACATCAATCAACTAAACCGATATATAAAGGATACTATACCCAACAGACAGGATATACACATTTTTCTAAGTGACATTTATCACCTTCTCCAAAATCGTTCTTGTCACGGGCAATAAGTCAAGGTAAAACAAATAGCTTTGACTCAATGGTGGGTCATTAAAGAAATCTGAGACAATCTAAAATTCCTAGTGTCAAATAAAAAGAAAAATATAACTTACCAGATTCACTAGGACATAGACAAAGCAGTTCTAAGAAGTCAATTTAAGGACAGGTGGGGTGGCACACACCATTGATCCCAGCACTCGAGTGGCAGAGGCAGGCAGATCTCTTGAGTTCAAAGCCAGCCTGGTCTACAAAATGGATTCTGAGACAGCTAGAGCTATTTCACAAAGAAACCTTGTCTCAAAAAATCAAAAATGAAAGCAAACAGTTTATAGCTGTAAACATTTATGCCAGAAGGGCATTTCAAGTTCGCACCCTAATGAGGCACCTCAAGGCTCTGGAAAACAAGCCAATCCCAAACCCAGTAGGTGGCAAAATAGATGATGATGATATAAATCTGAAGAAATTAATAAAATAGATAAAAATCAATAGACAAGGTCAATCAAAGTCTAAAGCTTTGGTTATTTAAAAGAGGTAAAAAGATTGACAAAACCTTAGCCTAACTGGCAAAAAGAAGAAAGTAAAATTGAAGGAAGTTATAGGTAAAAAGGGTATTGCTACAATGGACTCCTTTTAAATTCAGGAAATCTTTAGGGAATGCTCTGAAAACTAAGCTGGAAAAAACCTATGAAAAGTGTATGAATTTCTAAATTCATAAGACCTATCATAGTTAAAGCCAGAGGACATAAATAAGCTGGTCCATTAGAACAATCAGATGAAGGTTGTAAGTCTCAAAAAGAAAAAGAAAAGACTGGAAGCAAATGGATTCACTGTTGTAATTTTTTGTTTCTTTTTTGTTTGTTTGTTTTTTGGATTGTTTTTTGGTTGTTTTGCTTTTTTGAGATAGGGTTTCTCTCTGTAGTAGCACTGGCAGCCTTAGAACTCATTCTGTAGAACAGGCTGGCCTTGAACTCAGTCATTGGCCTGCATCTGCCACCCAAGTGCTGGTATTAAAGGTGTGTGCATCACTGCCCAGCTGGCTCACTGTTGAATTTTATCAAACATTTATTTTATTTTTTGACAGAATCTCACTGGCCTGTAACTTGTCCTTCTATATAGACCAGGCTGGCCTCAAACTCATAGAGATCTACCTGCCTCTGCCTCTACCTCTGCCTCCTGAGTGCTATGATGAAGTATTCACCACACACCTGGCTTCAATCAAACTTTTAAGGAAGATTTAATACACTGATAAATTTTTCCATAAAATTGAATAGAAAGAAATTACCAAATTAATTATATAAAGCCAGTATTATACTGCTTCCAAACCGGGATAAGGATACTAACCAAAGAAAACTACCAACCACTTTTCCGGATGACCACTGGTGCAAAAGTTGCCAATAAGTGGATGAAAAGATGATTTAGTGGTGGTGGTTAGGAATACCTCCTGCTTTTTAAGGGGACATAAATTTCATTCCCAGAAGTTACATGAGGTGGTTCACAATCACTTGTGACTCAAGCTCCAAGCACACAACACCCTCTTCTGGACTCCCCAGGTATACGCGCACACACACACACACACACACACACACACACACACACACTCATGTGCAAGTGCATATATAAAAATGAAAACTCAAAACTACTTGCAAGCCAAATTCATGAACAGATTTGGAATTGGGCTTCATCACAGAGATAAAAGATTAGTTCAGAATATGCAAATCAATAAATAATCCTATAAGTAAACTTAAGGACATAAATTGCATAAGTATTTTAATAGATACACAGAAAACTTTTGAAGTTCAACATACCTTCACCATAAAAGCCCTAGACACATTAGGAATGGATGGAGCATACTTCAAAATAATCTCTATATGACAATCCTATAGCCAATGCTATTCTAAATGAGTATATTTTCTTTAATATCAAGAAAAGACAAGGCTGAGCAGTGGTGGCACAAGTCTTTAATCCCAGCACTCAGGAGGCAGAGGCAGGCTGTTTTCTGTAAGTTTGAAATCATCCTGGTCAACAGAGTTAGTTCCAGGACAGCTAGGGCTACACAGAATAACCCTATCTCGAAAAACCAGAGAAAGACATGTTGGAGAAGAGCCCACTTGTTTGTCCTGGCTGCCCAGCTAGCTTATCCCTTAAATAACCACACAGAAATTGTATTAATTAAAACAGTGCTTGGCCCATTAGCTCTATCTTCTTATTGGCTAACTCTTAATTTAACCCATTTCTTTTTCTTTTGAGACAGGGATTTTCTGTGTAACCCTGGCTGTTCTGGAACTAGCTCTTGTAGACCAGGCTGGCCTCAAACTCACGGTGATCCGCTGCCTGGCTAATTTAACCCATTTCTATTAATCCGTATATTGTCACATGGCAGTGACTTACTGGCAAAGATTCAGCATATCTGACTCTGGTGGCTCTATATTGTCTCTCTCTGACTCTGCCCTTCTTCCTCCCAGCATACAGCCTAACTTTCCCTGCCTACCTAAGTTCTTCCCTATCAACAGGCCAAGGCAGGTTCTTTATTCATTAATGGTAATCACAGCACACAGAGGGGACTGCCACATCAGATAGAAAGAGAAAAAGAGAGAGATACTGTTGCAAGTGGTACGAGTGGGCTGTGTCTCACTGCCCAGCTCCCAGAGTGGGCAGGCTGTATTCTCAGCACTCGGCTATATTAACTTGAAATAAATACACAGAAACTGTATTCATTTAAATTCTGCCTGGCCCATTAGTTCTAACCTCTTGGCTAACTCTTACATCTTGATTCAGCCCATTTCTAATAGTCTGTAAGTCACCACGAGGTAGTGGTCTTACTGGGAAAGATTTAGCATGTCTGACCCTGGTGGCTTCATGGCGGCTTTCCCTGACTTGGCCTTCTCTCTCCCAGAATTCCGTTCTGTCCTCCCTGCATATCTAAGATTTTGCCCTATCAAAAGGCCAAGGCAGTTTCTTTATTCAACCAATGAAAGCAATATAAAAAAGAAGCACCTCCTACACCAACATGCTGTGGGAACTCTTTCAGCCTATAGACTTTAAGATACCAGCCTAATTGAGCATGGTCTCTTATACTATAAATGCTTGGGTGCTTTCTCTCTTGGCTGCTGAATTTAGTTTTTGTTCCCCACTCATTCAGAAAACATCTGTGAGTTTACCCCTAAATAAAGAACCCTTTATTATACTAAATTCTGAGCTAGTGTGGAATTACTTTGTAGCATCAGTCTACATCTGGTGCCTAACATAGGCTGGCTACATCCATATAAAACTTGAAGGAGCATGAAAAGGAATTCTAGACACACACACACACACACACACAAAGTTTAGTGCAGCTTCTTGGCAGCTGCATTTTCTTTTCAGATGGGCTCTATTTGCTGGTGGTGAGCAGGGGTACCATGGCTCATTATAATTCAGCATGAACATCAAAAAACACATAGCTTCTTTAGAAAACAGAAGCTTCCTGGTTCATGCTAGTTGCATGAACATCTCTGGCTCTTTCAGGAGACAGAGCGTTTGAATGGAGTTTGTGAGTAGAATGCTACAACTTGCTTAATGGTAATATAGACCACCTGTGTGCATAGCAATGGGACTGTGAGCATGACTCGCAGAGCCGGCACTGAAAAGACCTCCACCATGTTGGACTGGGCGGAACCAAAAAGCAAAGCAGCCTTGGTCCTAGCCACGCTGCTTAGCATTGTAAGAAACACCCTGGTCAGAAAATGATACAGATACACAATTGGACAGACTCAGATGGAAAAGCCCTTTAAAAAGACATGGTGTGTTTAAAAAAAAATGTAGGCTTGGGAGAGAGAAAAAGAATATAGAGAGCTATAAAAAGAAGTTAATCATTTTAAAAAATAAAACAAGGTCTTGAAAGAGATTGAGTACAGTCAGTCATAGATTTAACGAGTAAAAAAATGTCATGTAAAGATGGAATATACACAGAGAGTCTAGATTTTGTATATTATTGTGTTTTCTTTGAATTTTTTGACTACAGAGAGATATTTGATTCTGGGGACTGCTAAGTTAAACCAACATAAAGGTATCTTGACTTCAAAATTTGGGTTATGTTGCTTTGGAACAGAGATCCTGCTTTTGTTTCCACAAAGGATGGGAACCTGTGAATTCCTTCCAAACTAATGTGGTTTCATTGAAAAAAAAACCCTAAAAGGTCTCCATGAACCCTAAAAAAAAATACTTTGCCCAAAAAACGTCAGGATGACGTTTAGAGAAAACTATGAGTTTAGAGAATGAGTTTAGAGAAAACTATGCCCAAATTCCCAAATATTGTTTATTAGTGTTTGTTTTCATTTAAAGGGGGGTATGATATAGAGATGAATATTTTGCATTGGTATGGACTGTTGGGAAGAGGCTGTTAGTTCATTTCCTGAACCACCCTGACCACAAAATAATCACTGAGAAACTATACTGTTTGCAGGCCGGGCAGTGGTGGTGCACACCTTTAATCCCAGCACTCGGGAGGCAGAGGCAGGTGGATCTTTGTGAGTTTGAGACCAGCCTGGTCTACAAGAGCTAGTTTCAGCACAGGCTCCAAAGCCACATAGAAACCCTGTCTAGAAAAACCAAAAAAAGAAAAAAAAAGAAACTATACTATTTGCAACACTGTTTGGCCAATATCTTAAGCATATTGCTAGCTAACTGTTATATCCTAAACTAACCCATTTCTACTAATCTGTGTATTGCCACATGGCTGTGACTTACTAAGTAACATCCTGGCACCTTTGTCTCTGGTGGAGGCTACATGGCTTCTCCCTGAGTCTGAATTCTTTCTCCCAGCATTCAGCTCTATTCTGCCTTATCACAGGCCAAAGCAGTTTCTTTATTCACCAATAAAAGCAACACATATATGGAAGGACTTTCCACACCAATGGATCTTGGTCATTGCACAAATTCAAGATCAATTTTGTTATATATATCTGCTCTTGGTTAAGTATTGAGTTTGTACAGCTTATTTTAAAATGTAATATATAATTAAGAAATACAGATTAATACATAGTCATTTATAATAGTGAAATTTGTTGTCATGTTAGTTATATTTTCTAAATATGTAGAGTTGTATTTCAGATGGATAGGTATTCTTCAAATGGTGTGGAACAATTCTGTATTCTGTCTATTATGTTTTAAATAAATGCTGATTGGCCAGTAGCGAGGCAGGAAGTATAGGTGGGACAACCAGACAGAAAGTAGTGGCAGGACAATGGAACAGGAGTATTCTGGGAAGAAGGAAGATCTTCCTGCAGTCCTGTCCAGACACCAAAGAAGCAGGATGTGACCTGCCCTGCTGAAAAAGGTACTGAGCCATGTGGCTAACATAGATAAGAATAATGGGTTAATATACATTATAAGAGCTAATATGAGGCCTGTGCTAATACGCCAATCAGTTTATAACTAATGCAGATTCTCTGTGTGATTTTCTCTGGGACTAAAAGACTATGGGAACTGGACAGAACAGAAACCCCAACAAGCAGGCCTTCATGTTACATTCAAACCTTACAAAGACAAAAAATATATGTCATTGAAAATGTCTTAAGAATTTAAGACTTCATGACAATGATACTAATCTGCTTTTGACAACACCAATCTACTTTAAGAGGATGATGGGCAACAAATAGGTTCCCTATGGAATTGGTTAGCAATTTGGGCAAGAAACTGGTCTTACCTGGACTGCTTGATGACATGCTATATGAACTGGACATGCAGGGCCCACAGAAAATTTACTGCAGAAGCTGCCTAAAGGTGAGACAGCTCTTCAGGCTTCCTGCTTCATGAAAGAGTCTGCCAAACATTCTGCAGGATACAGAAGAAAGTGACTTACAAACTGCCAAGGGAGGTGATAACGTCTTTCAAATTTCTTGCTTTGTGGAAAAGTCTGCCAGATACTATGGGCCTGTAGGCTAATAATGTTACAGAAGAACTTTAGGTGACTGTCCAGAAAATGAGATAGCTTTGTCAATTTTAGAGTTTTGGAAGTTGCTTATAATGCACTTCCTGTTTACTTAGTTAATATAGCCTTCTGGACTCTTTGATGGACTTGAAAAACAGTTATAGTTATACTTTTTCTTAGTTATGAGAAAAGATAGGTTAGATATAAAACTTTAGACTCACAAAGATAGGATACATGATATTTTCCTTATTTTGCCAAATGTAAATAGACTAAATATTATAATTATACTTCTTGCTTGATAACTGTGTTGTTTTATGTAATTTTACTGTGTTAAAGTTAAAACGTTCTTTTTTATTTAGACAGAAAAAGAGTAAGTGATGTGGGATGTCCTTCTGTATATGTGTTGCTTTTATTGGTTAAGGAATAAATCTGCTTTGGTTTATAGCAGGGCAGAATGTAGCCAGACTGAAAAAGATATATAGAGAAAGTTGGAGAAGTCAAAGAGGTGCCATGTAGCAGCCAAAGGAGATAGGAACCTTACCAGTAAACCACGATACTTGCTGTAAAATATAAAATAACAGAAATGGGTTAATTTAAGATATAAGAGCTCACTGGCAATATGCTTAAGTGATTGGCCAAGCAGTGTTGGAATTAATATAGTTTCTGTATGATTATTTCATGTCTGGGCATCTAGGAAATGAACAAGCAGCCTCCATCTACAGAGAGAGAGAAAAAGAGAGAGAAAGGGGTGACCACTCAGTTCTTTTAGTCAATATTGCACTTAGAGTCTAGCTATAGACAAGACTTTGAATACCATAAAACTAGAGGGAGAAGCATAAAAAGGGAAAAATATGAAAAAGTCAAACTATTCTTACAGGATTTTGTGCTTAAAATGTCCTGTAGACTCTATTAGGTCATCTCTTAAGTCTTATTAAGCCTTTTATTAAAACTGTAGAATAAGATCAATATATAAAAATCAATAGCATGTGTATATATACATATATATGTATATTATATATATAAAAAATATATATGAAGGTAAAAATGGCCCTACAGAGAATTAGGGGGGAAAAAGACTGAGGAATAAATGTATCAGGAGTCTGGGGTACTGTAAAGATTCATTTTTGGTAGATTCTAATTCCCCACAGCATCTATTTTAACCCTCTGTGGTTTCCTTTCTAGTATTTTAGAGTTAAAGGAGTCGGGGCATGAGAACAGAACACATGGGACAGACAAGAAATAGGACAAAAGACTAGGGAAATGTTTTATATAAGGATATCAGGGGCAGGAGTATGTTGGAATAGATGGGGGAAGAAAAGCTAGTAAAATATACTTTGCTTTTTTGAAAATGCCACAATATTTATACATTGTATGCTTATTTGAAAATAAATTGTATGTTTTAAAATGTTTAATGTAAAGGGGAAAACGAGAAAGAAGGAAAAGATAAATAAAAATACAAGAATGGAATTTTAAAAGTAGCAAATTACAGTTGGGCATGGTGGCACACACTTAATCCCAGTCCTTGGGAAGCAGAGGCAGGTGGCTCAATGAGTTCAAGGCCAGACTGGTCTGTAGAAGGAGTTCTAAGACAGCCAGGGCTACCTAAAAAACTCTGTCTCAAAAGAAAAAACAAAGAAACTACAACAAGAAGACAGAAAATTGAAAAGTATACATTTTAGCAAGCATTTCTGGAATATTGAGAGATATAATAAAAATATAGAGATTTCATTTCTTAGCTTAGAACTAAATCAAGGATGATCAGTCAGAGAAACTGACATAAAAACACTGATGATTGCAACAAACCTTTCACTGGGAAACCAATAGTACTGTTTCCCAAGGCCAGGCTTAAATTCCCTGGACATTGAGTAGATGAGTGATTCCTGGAAAGACAAGAGGACTGTGGGGAGGCCGAATCCAGGAGTCTACAAGAAAAAAAAAATACTTATGTATGAACCCTACTCTTCCCTGTGGAACTATTTGGTACTTGTGGGATCGGGCGAGGAAACTAACTGTTGTGTCCCTTCTGCTGTGGGTGATCCTAGCAGGTTCCAGTGGTCAGTTCTAAACTCACAGTCACACAAATAACCATAAATAAACTCAATGGGTCACAAAACGAAATTTAAAAGACACAAATGTGAAAAAGGAGGGGAAGAAGGGTTTGAAGGATGGTAGGGAGGGAAGAGATAGTGGGGTGTGAGTTATCAGAATATTGAATTGCACATATGAAATCATCAAAAATTTAATGAGAAGTATATCCTTTTTAAAGGATGCAGAAGTGGCTTATCCAGAAAGGAAGCTTAATATTCTGACTCACTAAAACATTAGCACAAAAAAAAAATGAGAGCAGGTGCCTGAGGAAATAGTAGAAACCTGGGGTTGTGAAAGATAGAAAATATATTTTTGATGGGGAGGAAAGGCAGTGGTCTGGAATTTGTGTAACCAAAAGTATAAAGAAGGGAGTCCACTCTGGGCCTGGAGAATGTTGTCAACTGGAATAAGAGGGTGCAAAATGAGACTCAAGGTGTCAATATAATTGAGACCATCTTTTCAATTTTATTTATAAGATCCACAAAAGTGTTAGCATCTGTTTCTCACTTTAAAAAGTCAACTATGTTAAAGTAAGGGACAAATGTTTGACTCCCTCAAATGTATCAATGCAAGGAGCAACATTTCGCACCACTAGTAAATGCTGGAATTAAACATGGCTGATTAGTAATAATGCCATGGATTTACTTCATTACTAACACAAAGTGATTCTTTAAAAAGACAATGTACATGCCTGTGACATCATTTTAGATTGCTAGGCAACATGTCTTAGAACATAAGAATTTATTTCTGGCAATCATTTTATCTACTACACCTTCTTCCCCTGTTCTGTAAATTTGAGTACTAAATGCTCCATTAAAAAAATGTAAAAGCTTGATTGTAGAAATGGGTCAAATGTTAAGAGCACTTGCACTCTTGTAGGAGTCTTGGGTTCAATTTCATAGTGCTGCATGCATGTGGTACACATACAGGCAAGCAGGCAAGCAAACATGGACATTAAAGATTAAAAAGCCAATGGCCTATAGTCTAAATTTAGATATGAAAGAATGGCTCTACCTGTATTTAACTCTGGACTATTTAATTTCAAAGATCATATTCAGAGAAGGACAAGACACCTGAACTGAACCTTCTCTAAGAAAAAGTTGAAGAATTTTGAGGGGCATTATAGTGGGAAAATACTGGAAATAAGCAAGAGACAGGAACATTGTAACCTGGGGTTACTGTATATCAAGGGCCTGAATATGGAAGTTACAAAATCATCCCACACTAGCTCAGAATTGCACATAATAAAGGGCTATTTATTTAGGGGTAGATTCACAGATCACAGTACTCTGCACAAACGAGAAACAGGAACCGAATCCAGAAGCTGGGAGAGAGGGTGCTTGTGCTTTACATTGGCATTTATATTACAAGAGGCTCTGATCAAGTGGGCTGGTATCTTAAAGGCTACTGACTGAAGAATTTCTACAGCACCTACCCCTTTTGTTTAAATAAAAGAGTTTTAAGCCCAATATAAACTATATATAATAAGAACAAATATTAAGTATAAAAATTATAATTATAACCAGCATCAATGTTAAACAAAGAATATATGCTAAATGTTTCAATACTCAGCCTATCCTAAAGAGTCTAAGTCTTGTATTAGAAATGGCATGGCTAAATCATAAGAGGAAGTAACTATGCCTATCTAATCTTCAACTCCATCTAAGTCCTGAGAAGGGAGATAATATTACTTGAGTAAGCAGGATGTGCAATCAAGCAACTTCCAAAATGTGCAGTAGTTGACAGAGACAACTGGCTACCTGGACAATCACCCAAAGTCTCATGTGTAATGGTAAAGCAACCAACTTTGTCTAAGGCCTAGAATAACTGACAGACCATTTTCCGAGGCAGGAAAATTTTCAGAAAAGTCTTACCCTGTCTTGGCAAGGTTTGACAGTCTTTTTACTTGTATCCTCTTTTCCTGTCTGGACATAGTACATTTTGTCAATGATCGAGGCATGGGCAGTTCCTTGCCCAAACGCCAGTTTTGCCAAGAAGAAAACAAGTTCCAAGTGGAATGCCTTCAGTACTCAACATTTTCTTGGGGATAGATTGGTACAGCCAGGCACAATCGTGTCTCACAACAGAACCCTAAGTTATATAAATGTAATGTTCTACAGTTCTTTGAAATAGCTGAAGATTACCTATCTATGCAGAAACCAATCTCTAAATATCTACAGAACCTGATTAACTGTATGTATGAAAAACATGAATGATCATTGACCTATAATACTTAATAACTATATATCTTAAAGATTAAGATTTCATATTAAACAATCTTTTAACAACTGTGCAGCAATTGAGGACATGACTTCAAAATGTAAATAATGCACAAGTATCTTGAAAAAAGGTAGAAATGTATACTGCAATATGATAAATATATCCTAAAATTGTCAATATTCAAAATGTCTTAAACAGAGGTAGAAACATGCATGCATACAATCTGACAAAATTAATTTGCTTAGGTGTACAAATGTTGTAATAATAAATAGGAGCATAGTCAATAGAAAAAATATACTTTGAACTTATATCAATATATAAGAATCTATACCAATGTAAATTATCCACAAATAATAGCTCACACATAAGTATTTACTCTATTACTCACTATTATTATTATTATTATTATTATTATTATTATTATTATTATTAGTGTAAGATCACACTAATCTACATATTATCCAATCCAATCCCTTTTTATTTTCAGAAGAGATTTCTGAGCCTACTTA
>JAQHUG010000656.1:183065-195554 GCA_028555095.1 Dicrostonyx torquatus
CAGACACCAAAGAAGCAGGATGTGACCTGCCCTGCTGAAAAAGGTACTGAGCCATGTGGCTAACATAGATAAGAATAATGGGTTAATATACATTATAAGAGCTAATATGAGGCCTGTGCTAATACGCCAATCAGTTTATAACTAATGCAGATTCTCTGTGTGATTTTCTCTGGGACTAAAAGACTATGGGAACTGGACAGAACAGAAACCCCAACAAGCAGGCCTTCATGTTACATTCAAACCTTACAAAGACAAAAAATATATGTCATTGAAAATGTCTTAAGAATTTAAGACTTCATGACAATGATACTAATCTGCTTTTGACAACACCAATCTACTTTAAGAGGATGATGGGCAACAAATAGGTTCCCTATGGAATTGGTTAGCAATTTGGGCAAGAAACTGGTCTTACCTGGACTGCTTGATGACATGCTATATGAACTGGACATGCAGGGCCCACAGAAAATTTACTGCAGAAGCTGCCTAAAGGTGAGACAGCTCTTCAGGCTTCCTGCTTCATGAAAGAGTCTGCCAAACATTCTGCAGGATACAGAAGAAAGTGACTTACAAACTGCCAAGGGAGGTGATAACGTCTTTCAAATTTCTTGCTTTGTGGAAAAGTCTGCCAGATACTATGGGCCTGTAGGCTAATAATGTTACAGAAGAACTTTAGGTGACTGTCCAGAAAATGAGATAGCTTTGTCAATTTTAGAGTTTTGGAAGTTGCTTATAATGCACTTCCTGTTTACTTAGTTAATATAGCCTTCTGGACTCTTTGATGGACTTGAAAAACAGTTATAGTTATACTTTTTCTTAGTTATGAGAAAAGATAGGTTAGATATAAAACTTTAGACTCACAAAGATAGGATACATGATATTTTCCTTATTTTGCCAAATGTAAATAGACTAAATATTATAATTATACTTCTTGCTTGATAACTGTGTTGTTTTATGTAATTTTACTGTGTTAAAGTTAAAACGTTCTTTTTTATTTAGACAGAAAAAGAGTAAGTGATGTGGGATGTCCTTCTGTATATGTGTTGCTTTTATTGGTTAAGGAATAAATCTGCTTTGGTTTATAGCAGGGCAGAATGTAGCCAGACTGAAAAAGATATATAGAGAAAGTTGGAGAAGTCAAAGAGGTGCCATGTAGCAGCCAAAGGAGATAGGAACCTTACCAGTAAACCACGATACTTGCTGTAAAATATAAAATAACAGAAATGGGTTAATTTAAGATATAAGAGCTCACTGGCAATATGCTTAAGTGATTGGCCAAGCAGTGTTGGAATTAATATAGTTTCTGTATGATTATTTCATGTCTGGGCATCTAGGAAATGAACAAGCAGCCTCCATCTACAGAGAGAGAGAAAAAGAGAGAGAAAGGGGTGACCACTCAGTTCTTTTAGTCAATATTGCACTTAGAGTCTAGCTATAGACAAGACTTTGAATACCATAAAACTAGAGGGAGAAGCATAAAAAGGGAAAAATATGAAAAAGTCAAACTATTCTTACAGGATTTTGTGCTTAAAATGTCCTGTAGACTCTATTAGGTCATCTCTTAAGTCTTATTAAGCCTTTTATTAAAACTGTAGAATAAGATCAATATATAAAAATCAATAGCATGTGTATATATACATATATATGTATATTATATATATAAAAAATATATATGAAGGTAAAAATGGCCCTACAGAGAATTAGGGGGGAAAAAGACTGAGGAATAAATGTATCAGGAGTCTGGGGTACTGTAAAGATTCATTTTTGGTAGATTCTAATTCCCCACAGCATCTATTTTAACCCTCTGTGGTTTCCTTTCTAGTATTTTAGAGTTAAAGGAGTCGGGGCATGAGAACAGAACACATGGGACAGACAAGAAATAGGACAAAAGACTAGGGAAATGTTTTATATAAGGATATCAGGGGCAGGAGTATGTTGGAATAGATGGGGGAAGAAAAGCTAGTAAAATATACTTTGCTTTTTTGAAAATGCCACAATATTTATACATTGTATGCTTATTTGAAAATAAATTGTATGTTTTAAAATGTTTAATGTAAAGGGGAAAACGAGAAAGAAGGAAAAGATAAATAAAAATACAAGAATGGAATTTTAAAAGTAGCAAATTACAGTTGGGCATGGTGGCACACACTTAATCCCAGTCCTTGGGAAGCAGAGGCAGGTGGCTCAATGAGTTCAAGGCCAGACTGGTCTGTAGAAGGAGTTCTAAGACAGCCAGGGCTACCTAAAAAACTCTGTCTCAAAAGAAAAAACAAAGAAACTACAACAAGAAGACAGAAAATTGAAAAGTATACATTTTAGCAAGCATTTCTGGAATATTGAGAGATATAATAAAAATATAGAGATTTCATTTCTTAGCTTAGAACTAAATCAAGGATGATCAGTCAGAGAAACTGACATAAAAACACTGATGATTGCAACAAACCTTTCACTGGGAAACCAATAGTACTGTTTCCCAAGGCCAGGCTTAAATTCCCTGGACATTGAGTAGATGAGTGATTCCTGGAAAGACAAGAGGACTGTGGGGAGGCCGAATCCAGGAGTCTACAAGAAAAAAAAAATACTTATGTATGAACCCTACTCTTCCCTGTGGAACTATTTGGTACTTGTGGGATCGGGCGAGGAAACTAACTGTTGTGTCCCTTCTGCTGTGGGTGATCCTAGCAGGTTCCAGTGGTCAGTTCTAAACTCACAGTCACACAAATAACCATAAATAAACTCAATGGGTCACAAAACGAAATTTAAAAGACACAAATGTGAAAAAGGAGGGGAAGAAGGGTTTGAAGGATGGTAGGGAGGGAAGAGATAGTGGGGTGTGAGTTATCAGAATATTGAATTGCACATATGAAATCATCAAAAATTTAATGAGAAGTATATCCTTTTTAAAGGATGCAGAAGTGGCTTATCCAGAAAGGAAGCTTAATATTCTGACTCACTAAAACATTAGCACAAAAAAAAAATGAGAGCAGGTGCCTGAGGAAATAGTAGAAACCTGGGGTTGTGAAAGATAGAAAATATATTTTTGATGGGGAGGAAAGGCAGTGGTCTGGAATTTGTGTAACCAAAAGTATAAAGAAGGGAGTCCACTCTGGGCCTGGAGAATGTTGTCAACTGGAATAAGAGGGTGCAAAATGAGACTCAAGGTGTCAATATAATTGAGACCATCTTTTCAATTTTATTTATAAGATCCACAAAAGTGTTAGCATCTGTTTCTCACTTTAAAAAGTCAACTATGTTAAAGTAAGGGACAAATGTTTGACTCCCTCAAATGTATCAATGCAAGGAGCAACATTTCGCACCACTAGTAAATGCTGGAATTAAACATGGCTGATTAGTAATAATGCCATGGATTTACTTCATTACTAACACAAAGTGATTCTTTAAAAAGACAATGTACATGCCTGTGACATCATTTTAGATTGCTAGGCAACATGTCTTAGAACATAAGAATTTATTTCTGGCAATCATTTTATCTACTACACCTTCTTCCCCTGTTCTGTAAATTTGAGTACTAAATGCTCCATTAAAAAAATGTAAAAGCTTGATTGTAGAAATGGGTCAAATGTTAAGAGCACTTGCACTCTTGTAGGAGTCTTGGGTTCAATTTCATAGTGCTGCATGCATGTGGTACACATACAGGCAAGCAGGCAAGCAAACATGGACATTAAAGATTAAAAAGCCAATGGCCTATAGTCTAAATTTAGATATGAAAGAATGGCTCTACCTGTATTTAACTCTGGACTATTTAATTTCAAAGATCATATTCAGAGAAGGACAAGACACCTGAACTGAACCTTCTCTAAGAAAAAGTTGAAGAATTTTGAGGGGCATTATAGTGGGAAAATACTGGAAATAAGCAAGAGACAGGAACATTGTAACCTGGGGTTACTGTATATCAAGGGCCTGAATATGGAAGTTACAAAATCATCCCACACTAGCTCAGAATTGCACATAATAAAGGGCTATTTATTTAGGGGTAGATTCACAGATCACAGTACTCTGCACAAACGAGAAACAGGAACCGAATCCAGAAGCTGGGAGAGAGGGTGCTTGTGCTTTACATTGGCATTTATATTACAAGAGGCTCTGATCAAGTGGGCTGGTATCTTAAAGGCTACTGACTGAAGAATTTCTACAGCACCTACCCCTTTTGTTTAAATAAAAGAGTTTTAAGCCCAATATAAACTATATATAATAAGAACAAATATTAAGTATAAAAATTATAATTATAACCAGCATCAATGTTAAACAAAGAATATATGCTAAATGTTTCAATACTCAGCCTATCCTAAAGAGTCTAAGTCTTGTATTAGAAATGGCATGGCTAAATCATAAGAGGAAGTAACTATGCCTATCTAATCTTCAACTCCATCTAAGTCCTGAGAAGGGAGATAATATTACTTGAGTAAGCAGGATGTGCAATCAAGCAACTTCCAAAATGTGCAGTAGTTGACAGAGACAACTGGCTACCTGGACAATCACCCAAAGTCTCATGTGTAATGGTAAAGCAACCAACTTTGTCTAAGGCCTAGAATAACTGACAGACCATTTTCCGAGGCAGGAAAATTTTCAGAAAAGTCTTACCCTGTCTTGGCAAGGTTTGACAGTCTTTTTACTTGTATCCTCTTTTCCTGTCTGGACATAGTACATTTTGTCAATGATCGAGGCATGGGCAGTTCCTTGCCCAAACGCCAGTTTTGCCAAGAAGAAAACAAGTTCCAAGTGGAATGCCTTCAGTACTCAACATTTTCTTGGGGATAGATTGGTACAGCCAGGCACAATCGTGTCTCACAACAGAACCCTAAGTTATATAAATGTAATGTTCTACAGTTCTTTGAAATAGCTGAAGATTACCTATCTATGCAGAAACCAATCTCTAAATATCTACAGAACCTGATTAACTGTATGTATGAAAAACATGAATGATCATTGACCTATAATACTTAATAACTATATATCTTAAAGATTAAGATTTCATATTAAACAATCTTTTAACAACTGTGCAGCAATTGAGGACATGACTTCAAAATGTAAATAATGCACAAGTATCTTGAAAAAAGGTAGAAATGTATACTGCAATATGATAAATATATCCTAAAATTGTCAATATTCAAAATGTCTTAAACAGAGGTAGAAACATGCATGCATACAATCTGACAAAATTAATTTGCTTAGGTGTACAAATGTTGTAATAATAAATAGGAGCATAGTCAATAGAAAAAATATACTTTGAACTTATATCAATATATAAGAATCTATACCAATGTAAATTATCCACAAATAATAGCTCACACATAAGTATTTACTCTATTACTCACTATTATTATTATTATTATTATTATTATTATTATTAGTGTAAGATCACACAATCTACCTACTATCCCATCCAATTCCCCAATTTTTTTCAAAGAGATCCTTAAGCCTACATAATTTCCACCTCAACCCCCAGCCCTATATCAATTATAATAAACCCCTAATTGATGTTCGTTACCCTGAAGATGAACTTTGTTGGAAGGGGATGTCGTCTTCTAAAATTGCTTCTAGCTGTCATGGGGTGATTTTCTTTCTATGGGATCCTGTAAAAGTAAAATGATAGTTAAGTTTCAAGATTACTGTCTGATATAATTGCAAATAGTCTCTGAATAGTTGATGGGTTTTTCTGAGGGTTCCTATTTGGATTTCTGGCCAGAACATTGTAAGAAGGTTCACCATTTCAGTTAACCATTTTGAGCAGCTGGTACCCAAAATTGGTCTTAAAGTAGCGCTATCAGCATCCTGACATTATATCTACTAGGTAGAGTAATTGTTGTGGGGCCCCAACTTCTTCCTAGAAACTTCAAAGAGTACTGCAGGAAAATCTATTGTTTGTTGTGGGAAACTTGAACATTATATAGCCATATATTCAATTAAAGATACTATATAGACAAAATAGGATGGAGAAAAGTAAAATTTTTCCTAAGATCATTCTTCTTTCTGTCCCATATCAGATGGCTTCTGACATGAGACAGAAACTCTGAATTTTTACTTTAACAACATGCTTGGATTTAGAGAAGGATAGCCATTATTCAACTCCAAAGCCAGCTTTGATGTTTAAGTAAGTTTATATTACTACTGGGATATATATATATATATATGTGTGTGTGTGTGTGTGTGTGTGTGTGTGTGTGTGTGTGTATGTGTGTGTGTGTGTGTGTGTATAATGTACATATGAAGTTTTAACCCTGCAGATGACCAGCCCTCATAAGTTTTATTCCTTTTTGTTTGGTGATCCTTTCTGGATAATTACCTTTTCCTCTTTAAGCAGCCAAATATCCAGGGTTTCTTGACTTTCTGAAGATGTATATTTTTCTGCAAAGACAAAAACAGAACATTTCCCAACTCTTATGAGATTTCCTTACCACCTATATCATTGTTACCTCTGTGGATGAGCTGTCATTTCTCTGTCTCAAGAGATTATTCCATTTCAAATTGAATCTTTATTAATTTTGATGGTATCCATAGCTTTTCTTCTCCTGTGGAAACAACAGCAAAACCCTTCCTCAAAATAGTGCATCTCCTGGTTTCTATTCTTTGGTCAACACATCATTGAAATACACCAGATGATTTATTTCAGAAGTCTTTTCTATTATCCACTGTATCTCTGCTAGCATTGTTCCTTTCTCATTAGCATTAAGAAAATTCAAGGTTAATAAAGCATTATGTAATCTATTTCTGAGGGTATTTTCCATCTCCTTTTGGTTGTTTACCATGGCCTTCATGGATTAATTTGATATTTCTATAACTGCCTGACTTATAGGATTGTTTGATATACCTGTAATATTAATATTATAATAAGCAAAAATTGTTTCATTTTCTTAGACTAATGTGCAGGACTATTGTTTGTCTTTATTTGTGCAGGTATAACCAAAATGGCCATAACTTCTAAAAAAAATGCATGATTACTGACTCAGCCTTTTCTGAGCTCAAGGCAGTTGCCCATTGAATAAGTGTCAATGGTGTGGTGTATATATTTTAGCTTTTCAAATTCTATAAAGTGTAACACAACCATCTGCCAGATCTCATTCCTTTGGGTTACTCCCTGCAGGTAACAGTATTTGGTAATAGAAAGAGCAAGTATGATATCTTTTTATAATCCCCTCAGCTTGTTGCCATGTAATAGGAAACTCTTTCTTTAAACCTTTTTATTGAGATGATGCTTTTCATGAAATTCTGAGGCCTTCAGCACACTTCCAATCAATAATCGATCAATTTTTGCATTATCTTATGTTAACAAACCTGGCAGACAACTATGGGATCAGATGTGTGTTATATATATGGGACAAGGCCCATTTCTGATTATATCTTGAACCTGAAAAAATAATAAAGTCAATTCTACATCATCTGGTATAAATTCAGCTGTAATATGCAAAGACACCTTTTTCTGCATATTTCAAATCAGTAACTATACTGAGAGGTTGTTTAAAATTCCTTAGTACCATGAAAATGGCATATAGCCCTGCCTTTTAGACAGAATTATAAGGGTTCTGTTGTAACTTACTTAAATATTCTGATTTGCAACCTACCTTTCCTGATTTATTTGCATCAGCATAAAATGTATAGGCTCCAGTTATTGGTGAATCATGTACAATTCATGGAAGAATGAAAGTGGTTCTCTTTATAAAGTTTACTCTTTCACTTTTAAGACAATTGCTATTAATTTCTCCTAAAAAAAAAGTTCGCAGAAGCTCTTTATTGTTGTTCCAAAAATTTTAAAATTTTCTCCATAGAAAAAAGCATTATAATCTCTGCTGGATCTATACCTGCTATTTGGCAAAGTCTCAATTTTCCTTTTACAATTAATTCAGAGACCTTTTCCATATAAGTTTTTAACTTTTTACTTGGTTTATGTGGTAAAAGATCCATTCTATGATAATATCTTTCTTCTGCATTAAAATTCCTGTAGGGGAAATTCTGTAAGACAATATGACTGGAATGCATTAAGATTTGGATTCACTCAATCTACAAGTACCTCCTATAATTTCTCTTCAACTACAGATAATTCTTTCTCAGCTTCAGCTGTTAATCCCCTGGGACTATTTAAGTCTTTTTCACCATCTAAGGTTTTGTTTAAATAAATTATTAGACCAGGCATTTTCCAACAGCTGGTCATAGACTGGAAATGTTTCCTAACAATATTTTAAAGTCATTAAGCGTCTACAATCTATCTCTCCTAATTTGTGCCTTTTGTGTTCTAATATATTATAAATCTATTTTATAACCTAAGTAATTGACACAATCTCCTCTTTGTATTTTTTCAGGAACAATTTGTAATCACCATTTAGACACAACTTTACTTCAAACATTCTTTCTAAAGTATCGGCAAATGTCATGAATGTAATGGTAAATTATAGATTTAGGAAATTGTTTACATATTATTTCCAATGACTGGCCTACAAAGCTTTGACAGAGTGAGGTTATTGAGCATTCCTTGTGAATTCACTGTGAATGCAACTTTTCTCTGTCCTTTTCTTGTAAAAGTATAAGTGAAGAAATAATCTTTTAAATCAATAACTATAAGTGGCCATCCTTTTGGTAATAGAGAAGGCAAAGGAATTCCAGATTGCAGAGGGCCCATAGGTTGAATTACCTTGTTGACAGCTCTTATATTTGTCATCATTCTCCATTTTCCAGATTTCTTTTTAACAACAAATACAGGGGAATTCCAAGGGCTGGTTTGATTCTTTAATATAGTGAGCATCTAGTTTCTCTTGTACCAGCTGTTCTAAAGACTGCAGTTTCTCTTCTGTCAATGGCCTTTGTTTAACCTGTATTGGTTTCTCAGTTAACAATTTAAAGGTAGGGCCATTGGTACCTCTAAACTTTTGCTAGTTGCTTTGTGTTCTTGTACAGCCTGAATGGCTGGTGATCTTTGTGTATAGTACTTCATAATATATTTCCCAGAATTATGAGATTCTGGGACTGCAGGAATGCTAATTTGGGTATTCCATTGCTGCAGCAGGTCATGACCCCATAAATTCACTGCAATTTTAGCTACATATGGCCTCAGTCTTCCTTTCTGTCCTTGTGGCTCTATGTATTTGACCCATTTCATGCTTTGTTTCACTTGAGACAAGGCTCCAATTCCTCGGAATTGAACAGGCCAATTCAGATGACAAGATCCTGGAGTAATGATACTCACATCCGCACCTGTGTCTAGTAATCCCTCAATTACAATGTTATTTGTATACACTCTTAGTTTTGATCTTTGACCATTTAGAGAAGTCTACCAAAGCATACATTTCCTATTTCCTACTGGAGTTTTTTATTCATCTTCCATGTCTATTCCATCATCAAGAACAGTATGGTTTTTTTTTACAGTACTCCACAAATATTTTTATATTTTTTTTTGGTGAGACATGTTCTCCACAGTGACTGGAAATTACTGCACACATTTGATATGGGTGCTTGTGAGAGCCCCCCCAAGAAGTTTCCTAATGGTATTTAGTTGCCTTGTCTGCTTTTTGTCGATCTACATTTGTTGGTCCAATGTCAGTCTTTGCCACATCTTCTATATGTTCCAGAAGGCTGAGACTGCCTATTCTTGCCATTCCCAGAGGACACATTATTCCTAGGAATTTCTTGTCTACAATCCCTTTTCAGATGTCCTATTCTACCACAATTAAAACATTTGGTATTTTGATAACTCCTGATACCTTTGGAAATTCTCCAACCCAGGCCTCAGTATTATAACTAAATGTCTTGCATTCATTGTATTCAGGATGTCCATCCTTTGGTGCTGATCTAACCTTTCAAGACCCAAGTATCTTTTTTCATTCTATGTTGGCATTTCCAAAAGCCAGAGATTCAATAAGTATACATCTAGCTTCTGGTTTTGTTGCTCCTATTTGTACAGCCTTAGTTAATCTTTGTCAAATTTTCTAAAGGGTTCTCTCTGGCCCTGCTTAACCCTGATATATGATTCACTTCTCTTTACTGGTTCCTAAATTCTATCCCAATAATTTAAAGCTACTGTGCTATATAGGGACAAAGTGAGTTTGTCATAAAGAGCCTGGTCCTGAGGATTGGAGTAATGACCCTTGCCAAAAATTTGATCTTTGGAAGCCTAAAATTCTTTTGCTTTTCCTTGTTGTTCTAATATTTTTACTTCTTCACACCAATAGCATTTCCATAGCTGCTGGATTCTATTTCCTAAGACTGCTGAGATTGATTGAAGCCTATCGTGTGGGGCAGCTTTATTGCTTGAAGCCAATGTTTTCACCATTTCTCTCACAAATGGTGAATGCAGGCCATAAGATACTATTGCTTGCTTAATTTCTTTTAAGTCGCTCATACCTATTGGTTGCCATGTATATTCTTTGAATCCCTTAGTGTATTTTGTACAAGATGGCTTCTCAGAGGATATTACTGGATAAACAATTAAAACTCTGGGTAATTCATCCCAGCCTCTGGTGCATACTGACAAGGCTAAATCCTGTTCTTGTGCCTTTTCTCCCTGCTCATCAGTTTCAACAATTTCTTTAATATTTTCAAATCTCTTTACCATTGTCCTTGGTAAAGTCTCATTCTCCTGTCCAGTGTTCCATTCTAGTGCCCTCATTGATGATTCCATGATATGAAATTTTCCTTATTTTCTCATTGTTTTGCATAATTTTGTTGGCATGCATATTGTCTTCCTGGAGAGATACCTTATCCATTTACCTGTCATAACTTTTCAACAGATTCAGATTGTTAAAGTCAGCAGCACAAATTCTTTCAGATAATGTCTCAGCACCCTTAAACATTGTTTGGATTTTGTCTGTCAAATTAATGTTAACCTTTTCATTAGTATTAATTTTTTCAACTAGTTGTTAATTATTAGTCTGTAAAGACTGTATCATTTCTAAAAGTGCCTCATTCTTGGCTCTGTTATCAAACCATTTTCTTAATGATATGATATGAAAAACAAAACTAATTCCCAAAATCAAATAAATGAATGTATAAGGAAAATTACATAAGCCTTGCAGAATACCATCCATAGTATAAGCAAAAAAGTTATCAAATTCCTGAATGGTAATATTGTCTGCAATCATATAACTTTCAAATTTATTAATTCCCTTACTCCAATTAGGTTTCAGTAAACTATTGTAGGTATAATATTCTTTTTTGACCAGCAGGTGTTGTGATTGTGGTTACGTGGTGGGGAGGCGGTACGGAACTGTTCGTGTCACTTTGGTTCCATGCATTGGTGGCTGGTTAAATAACCAATATGCTTTGTTTGAAAAATTTAGAGAAATTAAATAAATTCCCTTTACAGAGCAAAGAGCCCAGAGCTCATGAGCAGTGAACACAAACTGGAAGCTGCACAAGTTGATGTACAGCAGGGAAAGTGGGAGGGAGGGGAATGCATGTGCCAAGTCACCGCACAGTAGCTCCAATGTGGCTGTGGTGGGGTTTGGCTAGAAGCTGCTTAGTAGGTGAAATCAAGCTTGGGGAGTGGGAGACCTTCTGGGTCGTGGACCTTTTGGGGTCCTTTTTGGCCTATCACTATAGGTGTGGATTTGGGATTCACGTGGGCACCAGATAAAGATGGAAATTACAAAATAATCCCAACTAGCTCAGAACTGCATGTAATAAAGGGGTTTTTATTTAGGGGTCGTCTCACAGATCACAGTCCTCTGCACAAACGGGAACTGGAACAGAATCCAGAAGCTTGGAGAGAGAGCAAGTGTGCATGCTTTTTCTTGACATTCATAGTATAAGAGGCCATGATCAAGTGGACTGGTATCTTAAAGGCTACTGACTGAAGGAGTTCCAAAAGCAAGGGCCCACCAACTGCACCCTGTCTCCATGGCCTAGGTGATAGTTTTCCAATCTTCACAGATTTGCTGCCTACCTGTAGTAAGTAAATTGAAGTCTGTCAAAGAGACTTGCATTGGAGGAAAGGATCTCAGTGCCATCTCAGGGCTCTGTCAAAGTGCTCCAGCCCAGCACTCATTCTGAGAAAACAGTCCCTGTCTCCAAGAAAATGATCTCAGGATTAGAAAGTACCATGTATTTTCACCTTTGAAAATCATACTTATTACCCTGCACAGGACCTTATCAACCCAACATGGTGCAGATGAGTGACTATGACCTAAGCCCCATGGGTACATAGACATGACAACTTGGAGAGAAATAGTGTCACATTCAAGGCCTCAGACATCAGGGAGGATGCTCTCAGAGTCCAGTGGTGTGAGCAGCTGCAAATAATATCTTACAAGTGCCAGGACTAAAGGTGGCCATCCATAGGGTTAATGCCATCTTTTTCTTCCCTGTGCTGCACTCTGGGACCAATTACTGAGAGTGTGTGCAAGGAACAGCATTGTTG
This sequence comes from Dicrostonyx torquatus, assembly GCA_028555095.1. Taxonomy (NCBI): domain Eukaryota; kingdom Metazoa; phylum Chordata; class Mammalia; order Rodentia; family Cricetidae; genus Dicrostonyx; species Dicrostonyx torquatus. The sequence continues at coordinate 195,427 of JAQHUG010000656.1, forward strand.
TAAATAGCGGGGAGAGGGGTGCGTGTTGTTTGTTCCCCGCACCCAGCTTCCAAGCCCCCAGCCGCTGGCCCGCTCAGCGGCTGGCTGCACCCGAAATAACCACGTGACAAACTGGATTCATTTAAACT
>JAQHUG010000656.1:198449-232121 GCA_028555095.1 Dicrostonyx torquatus
CCTTCCTTCTTCTCCTCCCAGAACTTCCGTTCTGTCTACTCCGCCCACCTAAGGGTTGGCCTAACTATAAGCCAGGCAGCCCTTTATTTAACCAATCAAAACACAGAAATACAGGTGGACCCTCCCACACAGCATGACTTTAGCTACCCTGCTAAGTGGGACTTGACAACTCTGAAGGCCCAATCTTTGCCTCAATCCTCTTGTTCATAGCCAAAGGGAATCCCAAAAGTAGTGGTTTTAAAACCTTTTTAATGCTGTGACTCTTTAATACAGTTTCTCATATTGTGGTGACCCCAAACCATAAATTATATTAATTGCTACTTCATAAGTATAATTTTGCTATGGTTGGAAATTGTAATTAAAATATCTTTTGGAGATAGAGGTTTATCAAAGTGTTGCAACCCATAGGTTGAGAACCACTGCTTCACCATGTCTAGAAGCAATCCCACTCCTGAGCAAGTGCTGATGAGGAAGAGAACAAAAAAAGAAAAAAGAAAGAAAGGAAGGAAGATAAACTGTTAGCAGCCATAAAAGTATGGAGGATCTGGGAGAGTGCTTCAAGGATGTTCTTTTTTTGGTCACGAATAAGCCAGCTGGTATGCCTTGTTGAGGGATCTAGGGAAAGGGTTAGTCTGATGGAGCCTGTTTTCCCTCTCCCAAAAGTCAGGTTGACTCGCATTCTGCTGTCTCTCCCCTAGCCCAATGCAGTGACCACAAATGATGGTAAAAGTCAGAAGTCATCAGTAAGTACTGATTGCTATTTAGCTCCTTCACATGACCTCCTAACGTTGCTGTAATGTACATGGGGTACTCCTTCTTGCCATATTCTCTTCATGAATTAGGACCCTTAGAATGCATGTGTATATATATATATATATATATATATATATATATATATATATCTTAAATCCAACATGTGCAATAATGTATCAGTCCTAAAGTGCCTCCCCCATATGAAGATGTATAGACATCCCTAATAATTTTCTCACTTTTATTTGCTGGAGAGAGAATACTATTTTTGCAAATCATGCTCTCCTTCCTGCAGGCAACAATATACCTCTTCACTCCTCTGTTCTAGCTGTGACTTTTGTCTTTTCATTTAAAGTTGTGAACCAATTGTGTTTCCTTTAAAAACTACAATTCTTGCTGCTGTCCACATCCAGTTCCCACTGCAGCTCTGTTCTCACCTTGTTTGACAATTCACAGAAGAGGCTCCGAAGTTTCTGCCCCTTTCCCCTTCCGTACATTAGCCCCACGCCATGCCTTCTTGAACCCCTTCAGATGACCTGCGCCAGAGGCCCTGCTGGGAGCATCAAGCATGCCTTTGGAGGGACTGGAGAGATGCTTCAGCCTAAGTTCATACATTGCTCTTGCAGAGGACCCACGTTGTATAGCTCATAACTACCTGTAACTCCAGCTCCAGGGAATCCAGTGTATTCTTCTATTCTCCTTGTCTATACTTACATACAAATGCTCAGATATATGCATAAATGAGAATTCTTAAAACAATACTTGACTAAATTGTTGTACCACCAGTCCAATTTTAGGAGTGGGCTACACAGGAAACAAACCCACTCATTGCTGTCTGCAGCACATCTGTTGAAAGAAAGGATGGTGGTTTATCCTGCCACAGTAAGTGTTACACCCAGGATCATTAATCACAGCTAAAGACGCTATAAGAGACTACACTGTAGTATCCAGCTAAAATTAAAACCAACATTGCATGAAGACATAGCTGCTCACTAAGAAGGCCACAATAAGTCATAAGTTATTGCACAAATCTCAGTGCACCATGTAAGAAACATTTTTTAAAAAGTGATGTCTTAAAAATAACACAACTCTCTAGTGACATATTATAAAGAAACTGAAATGGATAAAAGGGCTTTCGAAGAATGTATCCACTAGATACATGGTGAAACACACCTGTCAGCCTAGCAGGCTGCAGAGATAAGGTCAAACCCTGATACATAGCAAGTTTGAAGCCTATTTAAGATCCTATTTAAGTAAATAAACCAGGGGTCAGTGAGTCAAGGCACTTGCTACCAAGCCTGATGACCTTATTGTGAGTCTTGAAGCTCACAAGGTAGAAAGAGAACACTAACTACACTTGCTGTCCTTTGACCTCCATAACCTGCACTCACACAATACATAACTAAATAAACCAATAATAACTAAATAAAGAAATCAACTGAGATCTTAGTTGAGATTCAAAAGCATGAATCTAGGCAGTTACAAACAAATAAAAACACAACTAAAGAAGCAGGGCTGGAGAGATGACTCAGTGATTGAGAGCATTGGCTACTCTTCCAGAGGACTCCTGTTCAATCCTCAGTGGAATGTAGTGTTCTGTAACTTCAGTTCCATGAAATTCATTGCTTTCTTTGTTTTTCTTTTTCTTTTTTTTTTTTTTTTTTTTTTTGGTTTTTCGAGACAGGGTTTCTCTGCAGCTTTGGAGCCAATCCTGGAACTAGCTCTCGTAGACCAGACTGGTCTCGAACTCACAGAGATCCGCCTGCCTTTGCCTCCCGAGTGCTGGGATTAAAGGGGTGTGCCACCACCGCCCGGCAATTCATTGCTTTCTTCTGCCCTCCACAGCCACCAGGCACTAAAGTGGTGCACAGGCAGGCAGGCAGACAAAACACCACACACTTAAATAAATTTAGAAAAAAATAGATAATTCATGCAGGATGTGAATGAGTGAAGTGAGATTTTAGGGAAAAATTAGAAATCACAGAAATGAAGAGTTTAACAAGCCAAATAAAAATATAGTTAATATCTGGAGCCAGGTGGTGGTGGTGCATGCCTTTAATGCCAGCACTCGGTACGCAGAGGCAAGTGGGTTTCTGTGAGTTCGAGGTCAGTCTAGTCCACAGAGTGAGTTCCACGACAGCCAGTGCTACAACAGAGAAACCCTATCTCAAACTTCCCTATTTCCCTCAAAAAAAAAAAAGAGATCTTGAGTAGTATTGTACACGAATAAAGGATATTTGAACTTGATGCTAAGTCTTTTGAAATAGTCCAATAAAACAGCATGAGAGAGAGAGAGAGAGAGAGAGAGAGAGAGAGAGAGAGAGAGAGAGAGAGAGAGAGAGAGAGAGAAAGGACTGAGAGAATTCAAAGACCTTTGGAGGACCACTGATTACACATCTGCCTCTGGAATTCCCAAAACCAAGAAGAGAAAATGCCAAAGAAAACACATTCAACAGAAAACCTTCCTAGGCCTTGGAAAGATATGGACAATCAATCACACACAGAGACCCCAAGTAAAAATGAAGACCAGAAAAAGAAATGTTCACCATAGTGTATTACAGTCAGTCTGTCCAAAGTGCAAGACTAATAAAGAACCTTACAATCTGCAGGGGTAGGGGTGGGAGAGTAACAAGTTACTGTTAAGGAGATCTCTGTTAAACTAACAATATTTCTCTGCAGAAAATCCACAAGCCAGGGTATTGGTTAATGTCTGTAGTCTCCTTGGCTTCCTTTGCTGAGTTCTAAGCATTATAGTGCTGATCTGAAAAGTATGGGAAGGGAAATATGGATCGCAATTAAAGTTGCTCAGGTGGTCTCTATAGAACACGAATATTAGAGGCCGAAGAGGTAGCCATCGGTCGTGAGTGCTTATCTAGCGTCCATGAAAGTCCTGGGTTTGATGCCCTGCCCTGTAGAAACTCTCTAAGGTGGAACTTGCCTGTAATCCTGGCATTGAGGGTGGAGGTGGAAGGGTCAGAAGATCAAGGTCGTTCTTAGCTATGTACAGAGTTTGAGCCAAGCCTGGGGTACATTAGACCCTATCTCAAAGACCAAACAAACCAACAAAACAGCTATAGTACCAGGCCTTTTCTCAAGCACTCACCCTCATCCCCATCTCTCCTACCTTTTAGTATCCATGCCTAAATGGAAGCATGAGGCCCAACCTCCATGCCTTATTTAAGAAAGTCCAATTTTGCTTTGAACAAAACAAACAAAAGAACACAACAACAACAAATGGTGGCAAATGATTGAGAACCCTCAGGTACTTTTCTGGGGTCCTCACGTCCATTACTTCATCTTATCCTCACAGCCCCATGAGTAAATAGTATTTTCATTTTACACACATTGTAAGTGTTAGGAGATGCCCTTTATAGTACACGGAGAACAGTGAGATAAAATTAAAATTCTTAAGTCAAAAATTTTAAGTGGTATGAATTGCATACATCTGAATTTAATCCTTAAATCCAGGATCTACGCTCAGAAGCTCTTGGTTCAGTAGATCTGAGGTTAACAGATGGTACTTTCTGTTTCTAACTGGTTCTGAGACGGGCTGGTGCAGCTCTTTTGGGGTCCATGCTTGAACCACCACTGCACTGATGAAGGTCTCAAGGATTTTGAGACTGTGGTTACTAGGATAACGTCCGAATACCTAGGAATTACTACAAAGTAGACCCAGAGCGGGTATGTAGGCTCTTCCGGATGGTTCTAAGATGCTTCCAAGAGTAGTACCACAGCCCTTTTTCCTACTGTGAACACCACTGATGAGATTGCTCCCCAGTGGGGATCCAAAACTGAAACCATAAAATAGGTTGAAGTTCGTGCTCTGTGATGGTTATTTATAAGAACCTGAACCCATGTAGTTTCACCGGATCTGGACTACATTATTTGTAAGCCAGTGAAACTACTTATAGCATTGGAATTAAATAAAGATTATTTAATACAGATGGAAGTACTTTGCAACTAAAATCATGCATTGCTACCATCCCATGGGAGCCCAGATGTTAGCCTCGGGTCCAGACTGAAGAATTAAAAGGAAGGAAAACAACAGAGACTGTAGAGGAAAAATTATACAAGACTCAGTGCTGGATCCTTGCCATACAGGATTGGAATACATGATGGAAAACAACCATTCTTCCTGTGACACAGGTACTATTCTCTCTGCCCTTCTTTGCTTTTCTGTTAACATGGCTCTATTTTTAACAGGTGTTGCTTCTCTGAACTAACTGCTCTGGGTGAACCTCTTGGCATGGAGCACATAGACTTGGCCTGCAAAGAAGCTTGCCATGGAGAACATCTGTTCCAGGTGTTAGGATCATTAGACTTTCATCAATAACCATAGCCTGAAATCTCATGACTGTAATCTGATTCCTAGGTGACTGTCTTATGTCCAGATGTTTGGCTGTGGCACTGGTGACTGTCTTATGTCCAGATGTTTGGCTGTGGAAGTGCCAAATGTCAGGGATTGGGTACTGGCGTGTGCTCAGAGGTCAGAGGAAAACTTGCAGGATCAGTCCTCTCCTTCTACTATGTGGGTTTGGGAGATAGAACTCAGGTCATCAGGCTTGGAGGCAGACACGTTGACTGGCTGAAGCATCTCATTGTCCTCCCAACTTAAGAAAAAAGGAGACAGACAGACAGACAGAAAGAATTAAAGAAAGAGAATGAATAAATAAATAAATAAATTTGGTCCTTCACAATTTTAGATCCTTTTGATAACTTTCATAAGATTAATATAGGTGAGCTTCAAGTGAAGAAGATTAGGAAAACAATAAGTCAAAGAAATAAAGTCATATGCTAACTTAGTAAAAGGAAAGATTAAAATATCAATGGACAGCGTCACCTCCCTCACTACTATGTGGTACCCTATAATGAAAGCAAGCCTCAGACAGAAAGCTATTATGCAATTAGCATCTTCAAGTAGACATGTAACAGTGCTCAAACAGGACTTTATGGAAGTACTAACAATAGACGTATGCATTCATTCTGAAAGGGTTCATGCAGCTAGCAGAAGATTAAAATTTTGTTTAAATCAATTCACTTTATATGTAAATGTCTAGTTCTGGGTTTTTTAATTAATTTTTTTTATTCAGTATATTTTAGTCATGTTTTCTCCTCCCCCAACTCATCCCAGATTCTCCTTACCCATGGTACCCCATGTTGGTTCTCTCTCTCTCATCTCAACAAAAGAACAGCAACAACAACAACAAAAATATAACAAACCCCACCCTCCAAAAAAAAAAAAAAACAAAAAGGAAAGAAAAAGTAAGGAAACCCACATAACAAAGATCAAAGCAAACAGGCCAAAAATGTCAAAACAAAAGGAAAGGAAATAGCCTTTTTGTTTTGTGTTGGCTAACTACTCCGCATAGGGCTTACCCTAGAGTGTGGTAATGTATCCAGTGACACTCCTCTGGAGAGCACTCACCTTCCCTTTGCCAGCAGGTATCAAATGCAAATAGTGTCTTTGTTAGGGGTGGGACTTTATATCCACTTCCCCATCTCAGTTCTGAGACCCTGCCTGGCTAGTACCGGTGCAGGTCTTCTGTGTGCTGACACAATCTCTGAGTTCATCAGTGCATCAGTAATTCTGGGTCTGAAGGACTGTTTCTTGGTGTCATCCATCACCTCTTCCTCATAAGTCCCTATCACTTGAGTGTGGGGGTTGATTCTCAGGGAGGAAGAATCGCCTCAGTGATATATTATAGGCAGACACTTACTTTGAGCACTTCCCATTTCCACAACGGGGAAAAAAAAATCCCTTCTAACCCTTCATGATAATTAATGTAAGTGCAGTCTGTTGGGGAATATTATTTTCAGGTGTGTGACTTTTATTTACACTGCATTTGTTTATCTCCAAGAAGCTGTGTTACTGTGCTTTTCTAAAATACCTGGGAGTTCTAATAAAGCGATGAAAGACCAATAGCAAAGCAGGAGCAAGAATAGGTGGGGCTTGCAGGCAAAGAGGATAAATAGAGAAGAGAGAGGAGCAAGAGATTAAGAAGAGGAGGATATTAGGGGCCAGCCACCCAGCCACACATGCACCATGGAGTAAGAAGGAAAGTAAGGGGGCTAGAGAGATGGTTCAGAAGTTAAGAGCCATGGCTGCTCTTCCAGAGATCCTGAATTCAATTTCCACCACCCATTCGGTGTCTCACAACCATGTGTAATGGAATCTGATTCCCTCTTCTGTTGTGCAGGCATACATGAAGGCAGAATGTTGCATACATAAAAAAAAAATAAATCTTTTTTCTTAAAAAAGAAAATTAAGATATACAGAAGTGAGAAAGACAAAAGCCCAGAGGCAGAAGGTAGTCAGGATAATTTAAGATAAGAAAAGCTGGCAAGAAACAAGCCAGGCTAAGGCCAGGCATTCATAACTAAGAATAGGCCTCTGTGTGTGATGTATTTGGGACTGGATGGTGGACCCCTCCGAAATCCAAGAGTAAAAGATCATACAACAGTGGTCAGATTTTATATACTGACAAGGAAAGAGTACTTCCATATCCAACCATGCAAATTAACCATCCTGGATTGTACAGATTAAAGATTTATGTACTTTCAAACACAAAATATTCTGAAGTATACAGAAATGATAATTAACATCAAGAATGGCTTCAAGGTCACAAGGCCAAGGGTCATCTTTGAGCAAGAAGTCTATTTTAAAGAGAGTCTTAGTACTGAGCAACACAAAATAGCTAGTGCTATTTAACTAGAAATAGTTGGTTGAAGGAGGAAATAAATCTACAGGATATTTGGTAGCTCAAAGGACTCCTGAGAATCTAGGTCTGGAAATCCATGGATAGAAACTACAAATGGATAATTAGTACATGAGGTCTATAATTGGCCATGAAACTATTCACAAATGATTTAATAGCCCATAAAATTGATTGAAAGCGAGTACCAGCATTATACTTGTCAAGGATGGGCATCTTGCATTGTGACATAACTAATAATGAATGCCAGCTGCCATAACAGTCATACTGCTCACTGCTGTCCACTCTGCTCCTGCAGTTGAAGCTTTTCTAAGTCATCAGCCTCCCCCTGGTGTACTCTGGTGGTACTCATGATTAGATGAACAATTTTGTGCAGGACAAAGTCCTGAGTGAATGTGTATTTGTTAAAATGGGACGATCATGTCAAGGATTCCAGTGCTTCAGACCCATGGGAAAGGATGGACCTTCAGCAAATCAGTCGTTCTCTGGTTCAAGTACAGATGACTAAGAAGTATTGACCTTTAACTAAAACAAATGTATACAAAAATTACCAGCCACAGCTTCCTCTTCTTGGATGACTATAACATGAAACTGTTCATCTAAAGACACCACCTACCTAGATTAGTTAACTTCTCCAGTGTTGTAAGGAGGTCGCTTGTTTGTTTCCCGGCTGCCCAGACTCCTGAAATAACCACTCAGAAACTGTATTAATTAAATCACTGTGTGGCCTATTAGCTCTAGCTTTTTTATTGGCTAGCTCTTATATCTTAATTTAACCCATTTCCATCATTTTATATTTTACCTTGAGGTCCATGGTCTACCGGCAAGGTTTCAACATGTCTGTCTCATGGCTTCTCCTTGACTCTGCTTCCTTTCTTTCAGCATTCAGTTTAGTTTTGCCTGCCTATCTACCCTATCAGGCCAAACCAGTTTCTTTATTAACTAATGGTATTCACAGCATACAGAGGGGAGCCCACATCATTCCAGCATACAGTAAGTATACAATAAGTCTATCCCCTTTTTCAGAGGTATAGAATAAAAGCCCTGAGTTTCCAGGCTGATATGTGTTTCCATTAGAATGTATGCCCTGCCTGATCCTAGCTTTTCTATAAGTGTATCTGTGTGTCTGTCTTATACACATCGGGTCAAGTCTGAAATCCAGGTTGAAGCACACGTTTGTCATTTCAGCTTCTGGTGGGAGTTCCTCTAAAGTGGTTTCAGATGGTGGGTATAAAGCAAGTAAATGAAAACCATTTGAAGTATCCCCAAAAGGCATGCTAAATTGGAAGTAAAGACAATGTCTCTGAGGAGGAGGGTCAAAAGTTATGGATTTGGTAGTCCAGTTAGGAAGTAGAATTAGAGCCTAAAGGGATTCTAAGTCAATCTTTTTATTTCCATGTGTGAAATATGAATCAGGATGTTGTTCAACTCTATAGATGTAGCGACTGTCACAAGCTCCTAGACTTATTAAATAAAAATAATGGAATTCACACTTTATTAGTGTTGTTAGAAATTTTGGAGAACTTCATGTAGGGTGCCATTTGTTCCCAGGGAAATTGGGGTTCCATTTTGGGTTCTTAGTCTTGTCAATGAAAGGGTGGAAAAGTGGATTCAGGAGCTCAAAGGACAATTTTGTTAGTGTGTGAGAGAAAACAACAGGAAGGCAGGCTGTAAGTCTTGGTGGTTTCTAGGAGGAATGGACAAGACGAAGAGAGAAAGTTATGTCATTTAAGTCAGGAGGACATGTTCAGGAATGGAGGGCCACAAGTACCACACGAGTGCAAACAGTTCCATGGCCACAGGAGGATGGCTCTCGAGAAAGAGTGAGAAACCCCAAATGTCAGAGAGAACGTGCGTAGGCTTTTGCCAGGATCAAAAGAAAAAGGTAGAAAAGAGAGAAAAACTCCTAACTCAGAAGAGCAGGCAAGCCACACGGCAGAGGCTGTGCAGGCAGCTGAGATTTCTGGGAGGGAAAAGTACATTATCTCACTAAGAGGATAATTATTCCTCCTATCTCCTTAGCATGGTAGCTTTCCTGAGGGATGGATTTTGGCCATATAATAATAAACAGGTCTAGTTTTGTTGACTCCAAAGGGAGAAGACATGGTATGGAATGTTCCAACCTTTGAAGGAGATCCGAATCTCCAGTCTCCAACCAGGGCCAGATGTAGATTTCACTCTTTTCATCAGGAGGAAATAGTGTTCCCTTAATGTGTCTCTACAGAGCCCTGATGTCCTCAATGGTCTCAAAGCGAATTAACTTTAAGGGACAGAGGGGGAAAAATACACAGATAACACTAATATAAATTAAGTGGTGAGAACTAGTGAGGGCCAATAGTATTTAATCAATTTGTTTTAAAAACATTAAAATGCTAATTCTATATCGAGAACTAAGTTGATGTAATGGTGAGCAAAACTGGACGTGGCCCTACACTGAGGAAATGAGAGAAAGCAGGCGAGAGTGCAGAGCAGGGGAGTGTGTGGGAGTTTAAGATGAAGGTGAAAAGTACATAATTTGTCTGCATTTATTTAACAATCCCCCTCCCCCGCAGTGCTTCCTCCAGGCCAGAACGTCAGGCACCAGCAAGCTAGGCAAGCACTCTACCGCTCAGATAACACCCACACGCCCTATTAAAGGATTTTGCGCTTTATCTGAAAGGTTGTAAGGTATTTTTAAAGCATACATTCTTCCCTAAATCCATAGAAGAACTTGTAGGCTAGATGATATCAGTATTTGTTTACGTGTAAGAAGGCTGGGGGCTTTGAAATGGTTTGACCTCACTGAGAGCTGCAAGCCTTTGGAAATGGAAACAGAAGGCAGGCCGAAAGGAGGAGCTTTGGGGAAGGAAAGGGTTCTTCATGCTTTTTAGCCTGGCCCAGCTTCAGTCAGAACCTAGTCTTCAGGTCCAACTGTGCATTCCCTTGTAAAGTCTAGCTTTTAGCCAGGAATGCTCTGAAGTCAGTTTCGCTAGAGCATTCTTTCTTATCTCCCCATTTTCTAGGTAACCCTTGCTCTTTGAGCAAGAATACTGTTACCTTAGTCATTGAGTTGTTCCCTAACTCCGTTTTCACTTCGGGATTCTCTATCCACCCAAGCCTTCCTATACTCTGCTTCTCATCTTTAAATTCCCACTTTTAGAAGCTGGATTTTGATTAGAAACCATTATCTCCCCTTCCACTTCAAGATGGAATTATACTGGTCACTGTACTTAATGACCATTGTCTTAAATAAAGCCCTCCTAACAAGGTGTTCTTACAGGTATTGATATATTTTTAAAAACTCCAGTCTGGTCTACAAGAGCTAGTTCCAGGACAGGCACCGAAACTACAGAGAAACCTTGTTTCGAAAAACCAAACAAAACCAAACCAAAAACACTTCATTACATGAGCACATTGTTTCCCTGAATATTTACAATCTTGTGAGGAAGGTTTTGTTACCATTTTATAGATGGAGAAACCAAAATTGCAAGCAGATTTCAACCCCTAAGATTACCCATCACCACAGCAACTGTGAAATGTGGCTCCCCACAGTATGACCTTGTGAATTCAAGGACATCAGAGTGCAAATTAAAATCATCAGTGGAGTTTGAAAGTCGCTGAGAGCCAGGGAGAGATAGGGCTGTAGAACAAAGATGTTCAGGATGTGGATCAATGGGGCGGGCTTGATTTAAAAAGCAGGTTGGTTATCAGATGCAAAGCCTTAAATTACACCATCCATATGAAAGAGCAGCAACGCCTTCTGTATACATTTGCAGTCGACACGCAACTATCCCACCCAAGCTGGCCCATTCTCGGTCCACTGCAAGCGGTGACCTAGAAGCTTTAGGGGCCTGTTCTCCGGTGGTGGTCTTCTAGTTTCTTGCTCTTGCTGCTAACCCCAGATGGAGGTTAAAGCAGGACCCAGGCTGGGGCGGCTGGCTTTCGGGCAGCGCTGGGTGCACCAACCTGGCTGGTGCTCGCGGCGGGGCGTGGAGAACCGCTTGGAGGCAGAGTCAGGGAAGGAAACGCGCGACGCAGCTTGACCCTGGTGACGATCCGTACCGCCCGGAGTCGTCGGCGGCAACATGGCGGTCGCGCTTGTACTAGAGAAAGTTTCTCCCGAGGCCGTGCAGTGCGAGTGAGGCGGTCTCGGGCTCTCGTCCCCCACGGCTTAGCACCGCCTGGTTCCCAGTCGCAGCTCGGACGCCCCACGCCCTTTTGCTTTGCGAGCTTCGCCGCGGACGGAGCGAGAGTCGGGGCGATCGCCGGTCAGGTAAGTGGCTTCGGGAGCGAGGGCTTGGGCGCCGCCCCGGGCCCCGCCGCCCTGGCCAGGCCCCGCCCCGCCGCCCTCCGGGCGGGAGCGCTGCGAGCCGGGGGCCGGCGGCCGCCGGGGTGGGTGACCCTGGGTGTTCCTCGTTGTGTCGTCTCTCGGAGCTAAGGGGGCGAAGAGCCAGGGTCCCGGCCCAATCTCTTCCCCGTCTCGCTTGGATGAGGCCTAAGGAGCCAAGTTACTATTGCTGTTCAGAAGGGAGGAAGTTAGACTCTGAGTTGCCTTTCTTCTGGTTAAGAGGTTGGTCTAAAGAGTTGTTGGCAGGAACTCAGAAGAGCAAGATCGTAGTTCTCCAACCCTGACTTCGTAGTGTGGTTCTTTCAGGTTTGATACTTCCTCTTGATGGGACAGAGATAGATTTCCACTGAAAGTCAATGAAAGGGATACACTGTGTCTTGAAGCTCATTGCCTTAGAGAGGACACCGGGAGGGCAGTTTTTGTTTTGGAAGAAATGTGGTGAATTAAGTGGAGGGAGGAGTAAGACTGAAACTAGTAGTGGCGTATTAGTAAACTCGATTCTATCCGCATTAGTTAAGTAGTGATTTCTGTATTTATAGAAAGTGAATATATATAGAAAGTGAATGTAACTTGATTACAGACTTGTAATCACTGAGTGTGCATTGTGGAAGTCGAATCTCACCAGAGACCTTGTGACCTAGTGAGGAATGCAGACATTAAACAAATTTTTATTTTTTCTATTTCAGAAGACACACAGGAACCATCTGACTAGTGAAAGGTGATTCTTCTAAGGACAATTATTTAAGTCCAGACCCGAAGAGTTTGACAGATGAAGGCAGTTAGGACTAGGAGGAGGAAAAAGAATTCTATCCAGAGAGGGCATGGGTATTTATTTAATTCATAATCGAAATGTCATTTGTTTGGAAAACAAAGTAAGAGGAAGAGCAGTAACAGGGTGCGGGAACATTATCCCTACCCTATGTAGAGCACTTTTCAAAGGCACTGAAGGAGTCTAGACTACAGTACTGTGAGGGATGGAAGCCATTAGAGAATCTTGCATAGCGTAGTAACATGGTAAAATTTGGTTTTAAAAACACACTTTCTAGTTGGGTCATGGAGGTGCATGCCTATGATCCCGGTGGGAGTCAGAGGCAGGCCAGACAGATCTCTGTGAGTTCAAGGCCAGCCTGGGCTGTTACACAGAGAAACCCTTCCTCGTAAAACCAAAACCCAAGTCAGATAAAAAACACACTTTCTTTAAGAAGGGCAAGAGTAGATTGAAAACCAAAAAAGGAAGACATTCAAGCATGAGAGCATGGTGACCAAAATTGAGGTGGTGATTTTGTGGATAAGAAGTAAAAGAAGTGTGAGAGAGATGCTAAGGAGAAAGAAAAATCAAGAGCCACTGAAGATTAAATAGTGGGTGAGGAAGTGTGAAATAAGGTGAAAGTGGTATACAAGATTGCAGGTTGGGGTATACCACTGGGTTCAAACCCAGGCCACCCAATTACTAAGCATGCTTCCTGAGCTGTATCCCAAGCTTGTGATTTTTTTTAAAAATGAACTTCAGCAATGACTTACTAATGGACTCCATTGTGTTTTGGTTTTATTTGCCTCTGGAATATTCCATGAAATCAATAGGAAAGGCAGCTCAACTGAAAAGAATTATATTGCTCTTTTTAAATTTGTTTTATTTTCTAGTTCAGGCTATCGTTTAAAGAAAGTCAGAAAGGGCAAAGACTTTTAAAAAATAAGTGCCATAAAAATGTGATTACATAATATTCTGTGATGTAGCTGTATTGTCTTTTATTTAATTATATAATTAAAATATGGAAGTAATTGAGATTGCTTAAAGCCTAGGGTTGGGATTTGAGTATCCAAAAGATGGGTTGAAAATGAGGAACTTAGATGACAACCAAGGAGAAACCACTGATTTAGGAAGAAAATCTGGATCCTTGGACTTTAGAAGCCAAGGAAAGAGAAGTTTTCAGATGACAGTACTCAACACTGTCAAGGTTTTAAACAAATGTGCAGGATACTGCAAAGGTTCTGTTGTATTCAGGAACTTGCTGATCATTCCAGAAGTTGGCAGAGCAGTTACACTGAAGGAATTATACTGTTCAGTGTTTTGAAATGAGTGTATTAAACATCCAAACATAACTGTCAAGAAGGAAGAAAATTGGATATGGCAGAAGAGATGGGGAGAACAAAGATTACTTTTTTCTCTTTATCCCCTTGTTAAGTAGTTTTTAAAAAGCTGACGTACAAATGCTTAAGTACTAACGAATAAAGGATAAGTGAGAGTTTGGAGAGAATGGAATTCTATGACAGGAAAAATACACAAAAGAGAGGTTCTCGTTTTGACTGGCATTCAGATATACAGATAGAGGTAGATTTATTTGAAACTTAAGTTCCTATTTCATGACCCTATAGGAAGCAGTCATATGGTAAAAATGCAGTGAGATGTTGTAGGAGGCTGCTTGGCCGCTTGTTTACTTCCCGGCCACTCAGACTCCTGAAATAACAACACAGAAACTGTATTAATTAAATCAGCACTTGGCCCATTAGCTCTAGCTTCTTATTGGCTAACTTTTACATCTTAATTTAACCCATTTCTATTAATCTATGTATCCCCACGAGGCTGTGGCTTACCAGGTAAAGTTTGGGTGTCTGTCTCCTGTAGGGCTACATGGCTTCTCTCTAACTCTGCCTTCTTTGTCCCAGAATTCAGTTTGGTTTTCTCTGCCTACCTCTATTCTGCTTTGCACAGGCCCAAGACAGTTTCTTTATTAACCAGTGGTAGTCACAGCATACAGAGGGGAATCCCACACCACCTTCCCTTTTCTGTTTAAATAAAAAGGAAGGTATTAACTTTTAACATAGTAAAATTGTATGTAACAAGCCAGGTGTCAAACAAGAATTATAGTTATATTTATACTTACTTTATCACTTAACATGACTAAGGAAAATTTTAATTATAACTGTGTATTCTTCAACTCCATTAAAGACTCCAGAACGATATATTACCTAAGTAAACAAGAAATGCATTGTAAGCAACTTCCAACACTCTGAGATTCCATCTTATACCTGTAAGAATTGCCAGTATCAAAAACAGTGATGAGAACTTACGCTGGAGAGGTTGTGGGGTAAAGGAACACTCCTGCATTGCTGATGGAAGTGCAAATGGGTATAGACCCTTTGGATATCAGCGTGGTGATTTCTCAGAAAATTAGGAAATAACCTTCCTCAAGACCCAGTAATACCACTTCTGGGTTTATATCCAAGGGATTCTCAACCGGGCCACAAGGACATGTGCTCAAGTATGTTCATAGAAGCATTGTTTGTGATAGCCAGAACCTAGAAACAACCTAAATGCCCCGCGACCAAAGAATGGATAAGGAAAATGTGGAGTACTTTTTTCTCTGTTCCATTTACACAATAGAGTACTACACAGCAGAAAAAAATAACGACATCTTGAAATTTCAGGCAAATAGATGAAACTAGAGAACATCATTTTGAGTGAAGTAACCTAGACAATTATCATATATACTCATAAATTGTTTTTAAACATAAAACAAAGAAAACCAGCTTACAAATCACAATCCCAGAGAACCTAGACAACAATAAGGACCCCAAGAGAGACATACAGAGATCTAATCTACATGGGAAGTAGAAAAAGACAAGATCTCCTTAGTAAATTGGGAGTATAACGATCTTGGGAGAGGGTTGAAGGACAGGGGAGAGGCAGGGAGGGGAGCAGAGAAAAATGTAGACCTCAATAAAAATCAATTTTAAAAAGTCCTAAGTTCTTAAAACATTTTAAATGCCATATTCTGGAAAGTCTCTGAAAGGTTTGAAGAATACCTAACTAACTGAAATATATCTCTATATATCTAGAAAATCTAATTAACCTGACAAGATTGACTATTATAGATGATTATCCATTAACCTGTATTTCTTAATTATGCATTACATTTTTAAATGAGCTGCACACGCATAATGCCTTAATCAAGAGCGGAAATATACAAGTAACAAAATTGACCTAAAATTTGTATCAATATAACAAGATCCATACCAATGCATATTTCTATAGCATATACCCCTTTAAATGTAAACAAACATAATCAATATTTGAGAATTTGGGTGTAGTTCTCTACAAATTGCTTTCTGCTGTTTATTGGGCGAAGTAATTTTTGGGAGTGTTTATGGCAACCTTTCAAGGCAGGGGGGTTTGTTCATTAGACCACATTAATCTGGAAGAATTCCACAGGTTCTCATCTTCTGTGGAAATAAAAGCGGAACCTCTTTTCCAAAGCAACATATTCTTAGACTCAAATTTTCAAGACAAGATACTTTTAAAGTATATATGTTGGTTACTTAGCTCCTTCACAGTCAAAAAATTCAAAGAAAACAATAATATCCAGACTCTCTGTGTATATTCCATTTTTACGTGGCTTTATTTGTTTTTCTCTATTACTCTTTAGTATTTATTTTATTATCTTTACTCCTTTAATCTATGACTGTCTGTACTCTGTCTCATTGAAGACTTTGTTTCATTTTTAAAATGATTTACTTTTTTTTTTATAACTTCCTATACTCTTTTTCTCCCAAGTTTGTGTACGTTTATCTAGCACTGTGACCCATTTAAAAGTTTTTTCCAACTGAATTTGCCTTTATTGTGTATCTGTACTCATTTTCTGGGCAGAAGTGCTTCTTCTTTTCCGTTTTTTATTTTTTCTATGTGGGCGTAGCTGGGGCTGACTCTGTGGTACTGGTAGTTGACTCTGCCCCATCCAACTTGTCATGTTTGCTGTCTCTAAGAGCCATTCTCTCTTCGCCAGATCCAGGGTTGTAGCAGGTCTGCATCACCATTAAGCAATTTGTAGCACTCTGCTCACAAGCTCACAAACCCCATTTAAATGCTCCATAGCTGGACCTACCGAGAAAGAGAGTTGTTTGTGCTGGTCTACATCATTTTTATTGCATCTCTCTAAAAGTAGCTGTGATGCCCCTGCTTGCCGCGAGCTCATCTAGAAAAAAAGATTTGTGGCTACCAAGAAACTGTGCTAAACAGTGTCAAGCAAGCTCTCTCAGGTTTTAAGTGGATTTTAGTTGGCCACATTTGCACCAATTTGTTGTAGGAGGCTGCTTGGCCTCTTGTTCATTTTTTGGCTGCTCAGACTCCTGAAATAACCACACAGAAACTGTATTAATTAATTCACTGCTTGGCCCATTAGCTCTAGCTTCTTATTGGCTAACTTTTACATCTTAATTTAACCCATTTCTATTAATCTGTGTACTGCCATGAGGCTATGGCTTACCATGTAAAGTTTGGGCGTTTGTCCAAGTATTTACATGAATACATTATAGAAGAAAGTTGGTTTGAATACCTAATAAATAGATTTTGAAATAAAAATATGTTTTTGAACCTAAAAAAAGTAGAAAAAGTAATGACATTTGAACTATGCTAGTGGTCCTAACTAAGATTGTTCCAGAAACATTTTTCTCCAGCCAAATGCTACTTGGGGGTTAATTCTAGTGTACCCCTCTTAGGATGCGTGTGTGCTAGTTGCTGTGATTCAAGCCTAATGCCTTGTACATTTTAGGAAAGCCTTACAGTACTGATACCCACTCCAGACCATGAACTATTTGTTTTCTGAATATTTTGCATTTTTGAGTATTATATGACCATAAGCTATTGCAATAGTCCAGTTCTTACAGTACACTGGAAAACATTGAAGTGCTACCTAGTGAATAGTTCAGTAGTAATTCTTTTTTATATGTATTTGTGTGTGTTTGTGTGGTCAATGTGTCAGAGGGTAACTTGTAGGAATTGGTTCTCAGCATTATGACTCTGAGACTGAATTCGTGTAAATCTTCATAATTGAACTTATCTCATTGGCTCATATGTATGTATGTATGTATGTATGTATGTATGTATATGTATATGTATATTTTAGCCTTTATTGTATTTTAAGTAAAACTTAGGGAAGCCCTTAAGTTTGAAATAGTTATTTGGGCCCTAGCAAATAATTGCAGTAGTGTAGTGACTTTTTGAAAAAGTAGACTTGAAGTTGTGTATTTACTTTATCATGACTTGGTAAGTATTCCAGTATATGGGTTTTGAGTAAGAAGTTCAGCAATTGATTTACTACATAGATAGTACTTAGACATGAATAATAAGTGATAATCCAATTAATTTATTTTTCTTTTGGTAGGAGCAAAAGTGCTAGAATAAGGACTCAGCTTTAGGGACTGAGTAACCTTAATAGAGTTAAATTTTGCTTTCAGTTAAGTTTACTAGCTGAACCATATAAAGACTGAAATTTTATAGTATTTTTAGAGCTGTCTTGTAAAGAGATGTAAGAGATTAAGACAGCAGTAGTGGTTGACATCTCTGTACACTAGTGTTTTCAGATTAGAAGGACCAATGAAGCCCTTCACTCCATTTAAAAGCGGAATGGCATTTTGTTGTATCAGAACCAAGTGCTTATGATATAAGCCAAATTGAATATTCAAATAGGAAACAATTAGGCAAATTCAGCACTAACATTGACAGAAAGACCCCTCTGATACTTAGTGATGCAGTCTTACAATTATGAATAGAAATCATGGGCATTTTCCTTGTGTAACTTGTAGAATTTGTAAGCCATAAGACATTATTGCTAAGATATGTGCAATAAGGCTTTGAACTGGATTTCAGAAAAACCTTTTTTTTTTTCTTATTTGTTTATGTAGTATGGCCCAGCGGTGGTGGTACACACCTTTAATGCCTGTCACTACTGGGGAGGCAGAGGCAGGCAGATCTCTGTGAGTTCCAGGACAGCCAGGGCTATACACAGAGAAACCCTGTCTAGAAAAAACAAAACTGGGGGGGGGAATTTATCTAGTATAAAGAAGATGATGCAAAATAATATATAAAATTAACTGAAATATTTTTTCTTCTCCTTAGGTCACTATAAAGCAAACCAGAGAAAATGTTGGCATAGGAGCTACCACCACATATGATTTGTTGAATGAAGTACAAGAAGTTAATTTTGTGACGTGCGGGTAAACTCCTGCATTGCCAGATTACATGTGTAAATCACTGCGGTACTGCTTTAGTCATTGTCTCTATCTAGCAATGACAAGGCTGGAAGAAGCAAACAGAGAAGTGAACATGCATTCCTCCGTGCGATATCTTGGCTATTTAGCCAGGATCAACTTACTGGTGGCTATCTGCTTAGGTCTTTATGTTAGATGGGAAAAAACAGCCAATTCTTTAATTTTGGTGATTTTTATTCTCGGCCTCTTTGTTCTCGGGATTGCCAGCATACTCTATTATTACTTTTCAATGGAAGCAGCAAGTTTAAGTCTCTCCAATCTCTGGTTCGGATTTTTGCTTGGCCTTCTATGTTTTCTTGATAATTCATCCTTTAAAAATGATGTGAAAGAAGAGTCCACCAAATACCTGCTTCTGACATCTATAGTATTAAGGATATTGTGTGCTTTGGTGGAGAGAATTTCTGGTTATGTCCGCCATCGACCCACTTTACTGACCACAGTGGAGTTTCTGGAACTTGTTGGGTTTGCCATCGCCAGCACAACTATGCTGGTGGAAAAATCTCTGAGTGTTATTTTGCTTGTCATGGCTTTGGCCATGCTCATTATAGATCTGAGAATGAAGTCCTTTCTAGCTATTCCAAACTTAATCATTTTCTCAGTATTGCTATTTTTCTCTTCATTGGAAACTCCCCAGAATCCAATTGCGTTTGCATGCTTTTTTATTTGCTTAATAACCGATCCTTTCCTTGACATTTATTTTAGTGGACTTTCAGTAACCGAAAGGTGGAAACCTTTTCTGTACCGTGGAAGAATTTGCAGGAGACTTTCGGTGGTTTTCATTGGAATGATTGAGCTTACATTCTTCATTCTTTCAGCATTTAAACTCAGAGACACTCATCTCTGGTATTTTGTGATACCAGGCTTTTCCATTTTTGGAATTTTTTGGATGATTTGCCATATTATTTTTCTTTTAACTCTTTGGGGATTTCATACCAAATTAAATGACTGCCATAAAGTATATATCAATCACAGGGCAGATAACAATAGCCTTGATAGAATCATGGCATCCAAAGGAATGCGTCATTTTTGCTTAATTTCAGAGCAGTTAGTTTTTTTTAGTCTTCTTGCAACAGCAATTTTGGGAGCAGTCTCCTGGCAGGTAAGATTTTGTGTTTTGTTGTTGTTCTTTGTTTATTTTCTTATGTCAATGCCAATAGGAGATTATTCTTAAAGACATTCTTAGATTATACTTAAAGACATACTGAAGATTATACTTTAAAGCGATAGTCAGAGTTACTGGTACTAGCCTAAACCCGTACCTGCCTTCTGTGGCTTATGTATAGCATATTTATAGCATAGTTTTTTCTTAAGATTTTATTTGAAGAGAAATTATATGTGTAGTATCATATCAACTTCTGAAATAAAGATTAGAGAATCTGAATTCTAGACAAGAGAAAAATAGATTTTATGGTGTATTGTCCAAAAATGTTTTATAAAAATATGTTTGTGGACATTCAAACTATGCATTTAAGAGTTTGTGTTTATGGTAATTTTTAAAGTTATACCTGTGATTTATGTGTGTGTGAGTCTATGCAATGCATCTGTGTGTTTATGTGCATGCATGTGGAAGTCATATGTTTGCTCACTTTCATCTTTTCTTTTTTCTTCTCTATTTCTTTCCTTCTCTTCCTCCTTTTACTTTTTTATTTTGCGAAAGGGTCTTTCATTGATTTAGTTATTCTACCTGGCCAACAATTCCAGGGATCCTCCTGTCTCTGTCTTCCCAGTACTAGGGTTGTTGACATGTGCCACTACACCTGACTTTTTCCATGAGTTCTGGGGATCCAGATCCCCATCTACTCAGCTCTTATTGTCTACATTAGTCATGAATCTGTCTTCTTTTCTCCTGAGTATTTATTGACGTTCAGCTAGACATGGTGCTAATGCTGTAGAGCTCGAGACATCTCTGCCATTAAAAACGAAGGGAGAGCCTAACATGAGAAAGAAAGAGTTTGATTATAAACTGTTCATCATGAGACAAACTGTATAATTTCTACCTCAGGCTGGGAGGTGGGCATACAAGAGCAACTCTTCTAGGTGCAGTTGCTTTGCATCAGTTTGTTGCTGCTGCTTGATTTACAGGTGCGAGTGTTAAAGGGCATTAGATATAAGCACTTGCCTGGGCATGGTGCTTCTGTTCAGTGTGGGCTTCAACCTAGTGGTGAAAACATCTTGGATGTTGTCTTGGGGTAGCTTGCCCACTTGCCAGAGTGAGGGACTTTTAGAACTATAATGATGTCAGAACTCTAGCAAGAATTTTCCTCCCTCTTCCGCTCCTCGCTCTGTTGGCCACTTTCCCAGTCTTAACTACTCTTTCTTTGCCAAGTCAGCCTCATTCATGCATGATACCTTTCCAGGTCATGCAGTTCTGTTAACCAGATACTTCCTTGGTCACTAGATTTTTCTGTTTTGAATATGCCAGTGGGCTGCAAACAAAGTATGCACACCAATGGGAGCACACAAAAACTTTCTTAGGAATCTTTCAGCAAAGGTAATGTTAGGAGAATCAGTCTCCAGGTTTAACTTTTGATGGCAGTGTTTCCTAAGGTTAACCTGCATGACAAAATCACTCAAGTTAGGCCTCAAATAGTATCTCATCTGGGCTTTAAATTTATAGATCTCCAGTGAAGGTTTCCTTTAGTGGGTATATTTAAATAAATCATATTTTGCACCCATTTTTCAGTTGGGTTATTTGACTTTGAGTTTAAGAGGTCTTTGTGTATTTGGGTACAAGTCTTTTATTAAAAGATTAAGGGTTTAGAAATGTTCTTTTCACTCTGGCTTATGTTTTAACTTTCTTATTGATACTTTTTGATGAATAAACACTTCTATCTTTATAAAATCAGGTTATCAATTCTTTCTCTTATGGACTGTATTTAGTATTTTATTCAAGAATCTGCTCAATTTTAAGTCTTCGAAGTTTTTTTTCTCCTTTATTTTCTTTCAGAGGCTTTACCAATTTAGCTTTCATTTTAATTTCTTGTTTATAGTATAGGACCTTAATTTGGTTTAGTTTGCGAATATCCAATTGCTTCCTGAAGACTGGAGACTGACATTTACCCAACTGAATTGCCTTTGCATATATGTCTACCATAATTAAATGTAAATGTGAGATTTCCCACCTGACCTATTTTTTTATTTTGATCTATGTCTGTCTTTTAGATAGAGTTATTTCAAAATCTTTATTCTACCTAGTGTTCCGTGAAATGTAAATGAGTATACTCAGAGGGAAAAAAATTAAAAGAGCAGCTTTTCTGTACTCATCTGTCTATGAAATCTTTTTCTCTAACCCTTGTTGATCCTGTTACCCTCCTCCCCAGCTCATACACCCTTGACTTCTGTGTGTGATTTCTCCTTGGACTTTTACAGAAAAGCAAATGTGACATTCATATGAAATATAATTTTGGAGGCTTCTACTGGTTCTATCCAATTTCCAGTGATTTCAAATGATTTAGAATCAGAAAATTATACAGTAAAAGGGAAACAGTTGAGGTCTTTGTTGGGTAAGACTATATTGGAGAGAATGACATTACCAATCCAAGTCCATTCTCAGCTATCATAAATCCTTTAAATTGGATTTTGATAGATTTCTAAATAGAAATATTTTTACCTAACATTTCTAAATAGTGTTCCTGATTCTCTCTCTCTCTCTCCCGCTCTCCCCCCTCTCTCCCCCTCTCCTCTCTCTCCCCCTCTCTCCTCTCCCCCCCCCCTCTCTCTCTCTCTCTCACACACACACACACACACACACACACACACTCCACACACATTTGTATAAGAAAGATACTGAATGTTAAACTTTTTTTTTTGTGTGTGTGTGTGTGTGTGTGTGTGTGTGTCATTAACTTTTCCTTTAGCTAATTTTGACTGGAAAGCTTTCCTACTCATTCAGTGGGTACAGACCTAACGTGACAAAGAAAGGCAAGAAATTTTAGAAACTTTTAAACAGTCCAGTTTGTCAGTCACAGTCAGAACAGTTGAAAATAGATATGGCATAACCCATGATTATTTTTCTTTTATGAATTTTTTATGTCACACCTAAGAAATCTTCACAGAGTGAAGTTTTTAAGTAGCTTTACTTTTTGTTAGTTGTTCTACTGTAAGATTGTCAGAATAAATCAATAGTTCCATTCACAGCTACTTTCATTAAAGAGCTGGACTTTAATGTTAACTTCTGTTGTGGTTTACTCATAATCTCGTTCTGCCTTTGAAATGCACCACTGCAGCTGTTGTTCCCCATAGTTTGTATTATGTTCGCTGCTTGCCATTTGCTTCTGTCTTTTAAACTTTTCCTTTAAATAAGTCAACTAGAAAGGCACAGTGTCATAGTATAGCTTGTGTTACTTTGATGGGAATTGGTAATTCAACAGAAGACTAAAGAGAGACTACATCCCACTTAGAAGCATACCTCATGGCATTTTCTTATAGTTAGACATTCTCTCTGAAATCTTTCACTCTTACATGCCCTTCCTTGCTAACCATTGTAATTTGAAGATTCCATGGAGACTTGGTGCTATTTGTAGAAGCCCTTTTAAGGCAAACCAGAAAAGCCATTATACAGATAATTTCACTGTATGTGAAAGAGGGACAATCCCTGGTATGATAGAAGTTTTAATGTCAGCCTCACATTCAAAGAAGAGACGAGCTGTATTAATGTAGCATGAATTCACTTCTAGCAAGATGGAAGGACTAGCCTTTCCTTCATTTGGCACAGGCAACAGGGAGCTTTCCAGTTTGCTGCTGAATTACAAATGCACAGTATTCACACTTTTTGTTTTATTTTGTTTCATTTGTTTGCCCCAGTTTAGAGCTATTTAGTGTAGGTTACAAAGGGGAGCATCATTTTAGCTTGAAGCTAAAATTTTATCACTTTTCCCAGAACACTATAAAATGTGATGGCCTGGTACATTGTGTGTTGCTGTGACAGTAACATGGAGTAGGTAATTTATAAAGAAATGACATTTATGTTTTTCATTGTATGAGGTTAGGAAGCTCAATTTCAATAGTGAAAGTTGAGATAAATGGATACATAAATAGATAGACAGACAGACGGATAAATGGATGGTTGGGTGGATAGGTAGGTTGGTGGATGAATGGAGGAAAAGGGCATGTTTCACTGCTTTGGATCCTTATACAATAATCATTATTTCATTTGTGAAGGTCATTTAAAAGTTCTGTGTCCTTATGCCCAATAAACGTCCCATTAGACTCCATTTCCTAAGGTTGTTATATTGAGAGTTAAATTTCCAGAGCATTCTTTGAGGAAAATATTGAAACCCTTCAGAGAAGTAGATGCTCTTTTCCCACCGGAACACCAAAAACAATGGTCTGAAGAGTATTTTCTTCTGAAGTATGGATGTGGTACATTTTCTAACAGATAAATTCTGAGCGGTGCGTCATGAACGTCATAGCGTATACCTTCAAAAATGTAGATTATATTTCAATCACCCCATCTGGCCCATGGATTCAGTCAGCGGGCACAGAATGTGGGCTGTTGCTGGGTGAATTTTGCAGCAAACTTTTTAATATGGAGGAAGTACAGGTAGTAAATATGTGACCACTAACAGTCAGTTACTGTTGGCTGTGTGCTGTACATGATTATCTGACTGACAGTGCAGACCTGTCTACAGGTTGCACAACAATGCATCAGTGTATCACACAGTGTTACTAGACAGTAGGACATTTTCAGTTCCTTTATGATTTTATGGGACTGTGAATGCATAACTTCTTCACATGCAAACAAATGGTGCATATGGTCCATAGTTGACCAAAATATTGTTACATTGTGCATAATTGTCTTTTCTTTTTCATCTGGTTTTCCAGCCATTAAGTGAGGACCATGTCATGGTGCACGCTGTTAATTCTCAAACTTGGGAGGCAAAGACAGGTGGATTTCTGGGAGTCCAAGGCCAGCTTACCAAAATAACAAGTTAAAGTCAAGCTAAAACTACATCTAAAGACCCTGTTTCAAAAAACAAAGACAAAATTTAAAAAAAACACCAATAAACAAACATACAAACAAAAACTACTAGCTTATCCTTTACATTTTAGCAAGACCTAGCATTTCTAAACTGTTCTCTGTGTGTCAGCCCCATTCTCTGTACTGTGTATGTATAATATATTGAGTCCTCATAATTATTTCTATTATTGCTGTTCTTCTTTGCAGGTCAGATATGCTCTTGAGAGATTAGGATACTTGGCTTCTAGAAAGCCTCCACTCACAGCCTGTACTCTGTAAATGACCACTGTACAGTTTCATATGCTTTTAGACTTGGCAGGAGCATAGAATTTACTTACTCCAATCTCTTTTGTTGATTATAGCGAAGCGTAAGTTAGTAGATTTGCCTGAGTTCATTTTTATAACTGTTTTTATGCTTATAAGGGTTGTGACTTTAATTTTTTGTGGTTTTTGTCTCTTTTCAAAGTACATAGTGGCAGTATAGATTTCTAACACTTCTTTCTCACTTTTAGAAAAGATTTATTTATTTTATAAAAATTTATAAAAGATTTATTTATTATTATGTATATAGTGTTCTGTCTGCATATATGCCGACAGGCCAGAAGAGGGCACCAGATCTCATTATGGATAGTTTTGAGCCTCCATGTGGTTTCTGGGAATTGAACTCTGGACATCTGGAAGAGCAGCCAGTGTTCTTAACCACTGAGCCATCTCTCCATCTCCAAGATTTTAATACTTCTATTAAGACTTTGATGACTATATATCAGTGTAGCATGATTAATTAAAAACCCAAACGCTGAAATTGGGGTTCAATCTGAAGGTTACAAAAGCAAAACAGTCACTGGCTCTTACGTTTTCCTCAGTCCAAGGTGGCTATCCTGCCTCCAGGAATCTCAGAATGAGAGGCTGCGTGAGAGCTGTTTCTTCCTGTCTTATATTCCTCTCTAGTCCTGGGATTAAAGGCGTGCACCACCACTGCCCAGTTTCTATGGCATACGAATGTGACTGCTGGGATTAAAGGTGTGTGTCATCACTACCTGGTCTGTAAGGCTGACCAGTGGGGGGGCTGTTTTACTCTCTGACCTTCAGACAAGTTTTATTTATTAAAATACAAATGAAATATCACTATACACCAAGATCTCTTAAGTAATATTTAAACACTTAGATTTTTTAAAAGTTCTCTAGATTTCTATTTTTTTTTACTTCAGATGACTTAATGTGTTTTGTTGGAGGCTGGAGAGATATGACATAGCTATTAAAAATGGTTACTATGCAACCATGAAGACCAGAGTTCTGGTCCCAACACCCACATAATAAATACAATGTCTCACAAACTCTAACTCCCCCTCTAACTGCAGCTTCTAGGGATCTGACTCATTCTTCTTGCCTTTTACATGCAGTATGTGTAATTACACACACAAGTGCACATATATACACACAGACACAGGTACACATAAACTAAAAAATGTAAAAAGATGAATCTTCCATTTAGTTGTTTTTAATTCAACAAACAAACATTTTAGTAAACACAAACATAAGGTCTTTTGAAATTATGTGACATGCATTACATGATAAGTTATATATCAGTTGTGTTAGGTGTAGCACATTTCACTGAAAGGGTTTTAGATACCATTAAGCTGGCAAATGGGAATGTAAATATATACAGATTAATGGCCTTACTGAAATGTTATACATCATATCTTTTAGTAAAAAATAGACCTATGTATACACACAAATACATATTTATGATGAAAATTTTTTTTAAAGATTTTTTTGTCTGTGTTTGGCTGCTTACCTGTTTGTGTACCACATGTGTGTCTGGTACCGGCAGGAGACAGATGAAGGCATCAGATCTCCTGAAACTGTAGTTACAGACTATTGTGAGATGCTGTATGGGTGCTGGGAATCGAAATAGGTTCCTCTACAAGAATAAATGCTCTTAACTGTTAAGCCATCTCTCTAGCCCCTATAGTTGTGACTTTAGATATACATGTGTGTATAATACACACACATATATAATATGAAATGTGGAAATATTAATGAAGTGATTTTAATCACTTATACATTTTATATTTTTGAATATTCATAAATAGAGTATAATAAATAATTATAACTTGCTATAATTTATATTATATAATTGAGAGTGTACCAAATTGGACAGTGTATCTGTTCTTTCATTATGGGTAAATTTTCTACTTTTGACCAGATGAACCCCTCCTTAATGTTGACATTTGTTCCTGTACATAGGCCATTATTTATGCAGCATCAATGCCAGAATCTGGAATAGTGCCAATATTAAAAAGCAACAGTGTGAGATTAGTTATCATCTTTATATTTCATTTCAACTTAAATGAGCACTTGTTTTTCCTGCTTTTTAGTTTCAGTTAATATTTAAACATGGCTTTTAAAAAGTTTTCTGTCTTTTCTGTCCTGCTTTAAAGGTATTTAATGTTCATAATTTTTTCCATTGTGCTCTTCAATTTAGACAAATTGAGTTTGGGATTTTTAAAAGGTAAACTATTATGTGAAAATGAAATTCATCTTTTAGCCTTAAGGTTTTGATTTTCCTTTAGGGTTTCTTCTCATAGTTTCTGGATTCTATGGGCTCCACATGGAATGGGGATAGTGAGTCCTTCCTCAGGCACACTCTTTGATAAAGTAGTAGTAGTAGTGTTTAGAGAAATGATGCATGTGTTTCTTGAACATGAGAGATGGTTTTTGTTTTGTACTCTTTCACATCAGAGTTGTTATATTTTTGTTTTAAGTTTGAATGGAATGTTAACAAAATTTTAAAAATATGTACTGTGTTTTGCTAAAACTTTCAAAAGACTTGGAGATCTATTTAAGATTGCTCTGGTAATTTATCCAGGTCTACAAATGTGTACATTTTCTTATTGTTTTTATATTATCAGTTATTTGTATCTTTGATTGTAGTGGTAAAAACTGTGAGTCAATACACATGTATGTAAGTATACAAAACTATATAAACATTGTTTTGTTTTACCTTTTTTAGCCCACAAATGGAATCTTCTTGAGCATGTTTCTCATTGTCTTGCCACTGGAGTCCCTGGCTCATGGGCTCTTCCATGAACTTGGTAACTGTTTAGGAGGAACCTCGGTTGGCTATGCGATTGTGATCCCTACCAACTTTTGCAGGTACTGTGGTATGCCGGACTTTAAAACAACTTGGCTGTTAAAGTTCTCTTAGATTATTTTTCCCCAACTTTACTTCCAAAATGTAGTGCGCTTGCACTTCATCCTTGTGTATAAAACTTAAGTGATAGTGTCATTTTCTGGATTAAATATATTTTGATAGATATGTTTAGCTATTTTTTAGCTAGGATCAGGAAATCTGGATGAGCTTTTAAAAGAAAGGCCCTTCCTTAAAAGGAGGATCTTTTGATGACAGCTTCTGTTTCCTTGCAGGTTATAAGTTTATTTAAATTGTTCACCTGGTCTTGATTTAATTTTGGTATATGGTATCTATCCAGAAATTTGTCAATTTCTTTTACGTTTTCCAATTTTGTGGAGTACAGGTTTTTGAGTATGACCTAATGATTCTCTGGATTTCCTCAGTGTTGTTATATTCCCTATTCATGTCTGATTTTGCTAATTTTGATGTTTTCTCTCTGCCTTTTGATTAGTATGGATGGTTGTCTATCTCATTGATTTTTCCCAAAAAAACAGCTCTTTGTCTTATTGATTCTTTGTATTATTTTTTTTATTTCTCTTTTATTGATTTCAGCCCTCAATTTGATTATTTCTTGTCTTCTACTCCTCCTGGGTGAGTCTGCGTCTTTTTGTTCTAGAGCTTTCAGGTGTGTTGTTAACCCACTAGCGTGAGCTTTCTCCATTTCCTCTATGTGGGCACTTAGTGCTATGAACTTTCCTCTTAGCACTCACTGCTTTCACAGTGTCCCATAGGTTTGGGTACACTGTGCCTTCATTTTCGTTGAATTCTAAGTCTTTAATGTCTTTTTTTTATTTCTTCCTTGACCCAGGGATGGTTCAGTAGTTCACTGTTCAATTTCCATGAGTTTGTAGGCTTTCTGCAATTAGTATTGTTGTTAAATTCTAACTTTAAACCATGGTGATCCTATAAGATACAGGGGATTACTCCAATTTTTTTTTTTTTAATCTGTGGAGGTTTGCTTTGTTACCGAGTATGTAGTCAATTTTAGAGAAGGTTCCATGAGGTGCTGAGAAGAAGATACATTCTTTTGTGTTTGGGTGAACTGTTTTATAGATGTCTGTTAAGTTCATTTGAGTCATGACATCTGTTCTCTTATTTCTCTGTTAAGTTTCTATCTGTTGGCGAGAGTGGAGTGTTGAAGTCTCCTACTATTAGTATGTGGGGTTTGATGTACAATTTAAGCTTTAATAATGTTATATATTTTGGAGATCAGGCCTTTGTCTGATGCGGGGTTGGTAATGATCTTTTCCCATTCAGTAGGCCGCCTTTTTGTTTTATTGGCTGTGTCCTTTGCTGTAAACCTTCTTGGTTTCAGAAGGTCCCATTTATTTATTGTTGCTCTTATTGTCTGTTGTACTGCTGTTATTTTTTTTGGTGGTAGTAGTTGTGTGTTTCCCTTCTTTGGGTTTTGTTGGTGTGAGGTTATCTGTTGCCTGTGTTTTTGTGCGTGCAGTTAGGTTCCTTGGGTTGTTCTTTTCCTTGTAGTACTTTCTGTAGGGTTGGGTTTGTGGATATGTATTGTTTAAATCTGGTTTTGTCATGGAATATATTCTTTTCTCCATCTATGGTGATTGACAACTTTTCTGGTTGTAGTCTGGGCTTGCATATTTGGTCTCTTAGTGTCTGCAGCACATCTGCCCAGGACCTTCTGGCATTCTTGGTTTCCATTGAGAGGTCAGTTGTAATTCTGATAGGTCTACCTTTATATGTTACTTGACTTTTTTCCTTTGCAGCTCTTAATATTCTTTCTTTATTCTGTATATTTTGCATTTTGATTATTATATGGCAAGGGGACTTTTGTTTTTGTTCAGTCTATTTGGTGTTCTGTAAGCTTCTTGTACCTTCATAGGGATATTTTTCTTTTGGTTGGGAAAGTTTTCTTCTATGATTTTTTTTGAATATTTTTTCTCTGCCTTTGAGCTGGAGTTTTTCTCCTTCTTCTATCCCTATTATTCTCCCACAAGTTTGGGTCAACTGTCTCTGTGGGTTTCCCTGTCATGATTTTGACCTTCTTTGCTCATATAGTTGCTACTTACTCTCTTTGACTCGTCTCTTGGAGCTCGGCCTAAATTTGTAATAGTGCGTTTTTATCCAAGGCTTACTGGAACTAGAAGGGTCTCTTAAGAAATGCATGTGTTTCAGGAAGGTCTCAGAAAGGAAGGCATGGCAGAAAGGATTTGTGGAAATAGTAATTTGCACAGTTAATTTTTGCCCTGGTTACTGTTAAATGTCAGAAGTATACAAAAGATTTCATTTTAATAAACACTGAAGCATTACTGGGATAGGATTGATAGTACAGGAAGTAAAATTTAGAGTTTTTCCATTTTCTGATGGAAATTTCATCTTGGAGAGGAGAGTAGTGATGAATTTTGTTCTTTAACATTAAAACTTTTCATTTCTGGTAGTTATAAAGCATAGTTTAGTGTGTTCCCCAGGGTACTGTTTGTTCCAGAATCAGGTCAAAGTCTTCAGTCAGTGTTAAGTCTTAATAACTACTTCAAGTCTTATTTGTTAACAGATGATTTCTTCTATTTTTAAACTGTACCTTAAGTTAGCTGATTTTGAACACATTACAAAGATCCTGTTCTTTTACTACAGAAATTAAATATATAATCACATTCTTGCTTTCCATATATTACATGTGAATTTAGTTTTCTCAACAATATAGTGTTCTTTCCTTTTAGTTCCTACTCAGGTGTCCTTGAAATATTTAGTACAATCTTGCTTTTCAAAGGTCTTATTCAATATCAGTTACTTATAAGAAAAAAAGGATAGGGACAAAAAATAGTGCTATATATTTCATGAGATATTATTCCAGCCTTTTCTGTTTTACTGATAAGAAATACAAGTTTTAGAAACTGGGTTTTGGGTTTTCTAAACTTAATTGTTAGCTTGAAAGGAGCTGTAGAAGAGAAACTTGTCATTTAGTTAGCCTGCCTGATTATGGTTTTTAGGTAATCAATTATAGATGGCAAATGAGAATGTAACATAGAATAATTAATACTTTCTAAAAACCAGAATAATTAGGATATTTGTTTTTTCCCATCCTTTTGCAGTCCTGATGGTCAGCCAACACTGCTCCCACCAGAGCATGTACAAGAGTTAAATTTGAGGTCTACTGGCATGCTCAATGCCATCCAAAGATTTTTTGCATATCATATGATTGAGATCTATGGATGTGACTATTCCACAAGTGGGCTGTCTTTTGATACTCTACATTCCAAACTGAAAGCCTTCCTTGAACTTCGGACAGTGGATGGACCTAGACACGATACATATGTTTTGTATTACAGTGGGCACACCCATGGCTCAGGAGAGTGGGCACTGGCAGGTAAGTTCACCTTTGTCAGTTTCACTGTTGTGAGATCACATAGAGACAATAAAGTTCTCAGATCGTGGCTTCCCAGATGACCAAGGCTATATGATTACTTTTGATTTCTTTGAGATTACCTATTTCATTTTAGTAAACTGTAACAAGGATTTGATAATCTTATAGTATTTAGAGAGGAAAATATGTGTTTGATTTGAGACTTATGATCAGTCTCCCTTTAAAGTGTTTTCAGAATCATTCCATACCAGTAGTGTCTTTTAGAAGCTGATGGACTATAACCAGCACTTTTAAGTCTTTAAGTGTTGTAAACACGTCCATAAAACAAGGGAAAGTAGGGAATGAGCAGTTTCATTGTAAGCCTTAAATTCTTTAGTGTTAGTTTAGATTTTTGATGCATTTATACTTTTTAGAGTCCTGAAAGGGAAAAGCGTAAGTTTACCTGCATATAGGAAAAGAAAACAGTTTTTCCCCCCTAAGAGAAGTTCCAGAGAAGTGAGCTCTTATAGTAGTACATGAATTTGTCAGTCTTCCTAACTATAGTAAAGATTTTATTAGTTTTAGACTTTATTTTGTGAATTAGTATGTGCCCAGGACCTAAAAGAACTTGGAACCTGGTAGGAGCAGCCTTAAGTAATGCCTACGTTAAAGAAAATCATGGAATATATTATGAAAAAGTAAGGTAATTTCCCTATTTTAGCTTGAAAATAATCCATATAGATTAATTATATCTGGCCTAGTTTTAAATTCAGATGAAGACAGTAATAAAGTTGTCATAAATGTAAGTGTAAATGTTGTGATGCTTGATATTCAACTGCCAATTGTTTTGATTTAGTGGTAACCAGACTAGTAAAGCCTACTTCTGGGTATGCTTGATGGCATTTCCAGATAGAATTATTCCTGGAACTGGGGAGAACTTCTCTGAATGTAGGTGTGCGATGCAATGGTCTGCAGGGCTGAGTGAAGTAAATATAGGAGAGAGAAAGCCAGCTGTCCCAGGTTACCCCCCCTACCCCGCTTCTCCGCTGCCATGTGTGAGGTGCTCTGCACTGCCGCATCCCTGCGTGATCACTGATGCCTCTGGACCTATGAGCTGAATAAACCCTACTGTCTTTAACTTGTTTTTGTCAGAAACCTTGTTACATAGATGAAAAGTCACTTCTACCTACACTCTGGTCAGAGAAACTAAGCCTGGTATTGACAGAGCTGCAGTTAAGAACTCTAGAAAGTAACAACCTCACACAACAGATGGTTTTAAGCCAGCTTGAACCCACCAATTCCATGCCTGACTTGTAACTGAGACTTTATCAGAAATAAAAGCAGCTTTTTTAAAACTTAAATTTTTGCAATTTAATATGAAATAATGCAATGTTTGTTTTGGGAATAAAGCAAATATTAGGCATATTTTAAATGTCAGTTACTATGCTTATTATTTGGTATACAATATTAGATTTGATTTTCATGTGAAGTCCTCTGAGCACCTCTGTGCCTTCCAATTTTCAGAGGATACCGTGGAAGTGGAAGCAGTGTGTAACTTCCTGTGAACAACCCCAGGTCTGCCAGCCCCGACACATTTTCCCACTGTTCCACGTTACCCACCTCAGCAGGCACCTGAGTCCAGGCGAGCATGCTCTGGTTAAACAGGGAGTTGTTAGCGTGGATCACCCATTTTCAAGAAGAGCAGGATATAAAAAAAGGAATATAACAAACTTCTTGAACATAGGCTTATAAATTCATTTCCTTAATCTATAGCTCTTGAATGACAATCCAGAAAAGAGCCTTCATGACTACCTCAATTCTAGGGAAGGAATAGGCGTCTATGTATTTTAACTCAGAGCACTCTGGGAGAGTTCTAGTCCATTAAAAATACTTTACAGAATAAAACCTCAGACTAAAGGAAGGACTTACTTTTGTAAATATAATATTTATAATAAACTTTGCAAGCCCAGTGTGGAAGGGGGCATAATTTTATTGGATAGTTACATATCCCTATAATTTAAAAATATTACAAGACAGTATTAGGAATAGGATTTTTCTGTGTTGTTCAGGCTTGTCTTTAACATGTGGACTCAAGCAATCTCCTTACTGCCTCCTGAGTGGAGCCTGGGACTACAAGTCTACAGCGTAGCACTCAACTAGTTCAGAAAATAATTTTGGGCCTAACTCTTGTATATATACTTCCATTAAGGAATTATACCTAATATAATGTTTATATTTTCTTCTTAAATATTTTTTTTTATTGTTAAAAGAAAAATTTACATTTACTCCCCTTGTTCCCGGCCCTCCCGCTCCCCCACTACCCCACTGCCCTCCCCCTGCTTCCTTATGATGGTGCAGGATACCCTGTCCTATGGGAAG
>JAQHUG010000656.1:236265-260263 GCA_028555095.1 Dicrostonyx torquatus
TGTGGGACACAGCAAAGCTGGGGAAAGGGGAGGCGATGTCTCCTACTCTAGCAGGGAGGCTGGGGGCTAGTGTCGAACTTACCCTGAGTTGAGCCGGTGGATCCTAAGCGGTGGCACTCACCAGGAACCCGCTGCCATGAAAAGGCTCTTCTTAAATATTTTGAAATTTATTTCAAGCCTTTTTAAAAAGTAAATCCTACTCATTCAGCTTACTAATACTTATATCACCTTTCTCTTTTCTGAAAAAAGGTAATAATAGATAGTATCTAAGTTTGGTATTAAGTTTCATGAAAACTTAGGAACAATTTATGTAAACTTAATTTTAAGATAAAATTATAATTTTTATAAATATTTAAATGTAACATTCTAGAGTAATATCTTTATAGTCTTTGAAATATAATATCAGTAAATTGGCCATTATGCAATTTCTTTGTTAGCCAAAAGTTTTGTGGTTTTGTAACTGTTGTAGAGTTTATTATAGAAAGTAAGAAAGTATATTACCATGGAGAATGGATGGTATCACATAGTATAGCATGACACTACCCTGTCTTATCTCATAGTTCATGCATACACACTGCCATGGCCCTGGCTTGGGGAGCTGCCTCATTTGAAAGTAGTCAGGTTGAGCCGGGGCCATGAACGCTCTTCAGACCTACCTTGCAAAACTGATTTTGCCTTGAAATTGAGTAGAACACCCCTGCTCTGTGGAAAATGCTCTAATTTGTTCCAAATCAAATGACAAGGAGCTTTAAACTCTGATAATGTAATACCTGTCTCCTCAGCAGCCTTGAAGTATGACTTCATTAACACTAGATTTTACTTGGGTTAACAAATTAACATCAAGCTTACAACAATGCTTCTTTGGGAAAGAGAATCTCAGTGTGCCTTTGTTCCTTATTTTAACACACACTTCGTAAAATATTCAGTCTTTGTAGATTTGTGGAGTTTTAGTATTAAAACTGATAATTTTGTCTCCTTGCTTTTGGGCAGTGGTTCTCAGTCTTCCTAATGTTGCCACCCTTTAAGACAGATCCTCATGTTGTGGTAACCCCCCCACCATAAAATTATCTTTGTTACTACTTCATAAATTAATTTTTGCTGCTATTATAAATTGAAATATAAATATCTCTGTTTTCCGATGGTTTTAAGTAATCCCTGTGAAAAGGTGGTTCAAGCCCCAAAAGGGTTGCCACCCTCAGTTTGAGAACTGTTGCTTTAGGGTAAAAAACAATTAGGACAATTATCAGAGAGTAGATACTTAATAAAGCAGTTTACCATAGCTACACAGAACCATTAAAGGGTGGTCTTGATTACTTGAAACATATCAGATGGTTATTGGAGATAAATGTTAACTGCTTTGTATTTGGGCCAAAAGCCAAGAGTAGCACAGAACCTATAAAAAAGCAGAACAAAATAAAATAAAGTAGAAAAATAGCTCACAATGTTTTATTACTGCTGAGTCTGTGGGTGTTAAAAGAGAGTTAGGGTAGGCTATGCTGAAAAATATTGAAATAGCTATGAGTGCCATGCAAAGCAGTGCTCTTCTGTGGAGGGTGGAATTTGTCATTGCTTGTAGTCTGTGTAGTCTGAACTCTAGAGACATTATATATCTGGAAATCATGAAAAGTTATCTTTGGGGCAGTTTTAGAAAAAGTGGAAGAACGCTAGTCATACATGGAAACTATGTATTGAAGTAGTTCCTCAAATAGTATGCATGAGTGTTAGAGAAATGCATAAAATAGTTTGCGTCCTCAGCCTTTCTCATAACAAGCTGATGAATAAGTTAGTTATACAGAGATCATGTGACATAGCCTGGTTTCCGGGGGTCCTGTTATAAGCAAAACTGCGAATTACAGAAAATACTCTTATTAGTTTGATACTTTAGCAAAGAGTATGTTTTATCTTAGAAGAAATACTTATTCTGAAATTAGTTTGTTGGATTTTTTTTCTACTAAATTGCAACATATTAAAGCTCTGTGGAGGGTGCCTTTAGGCTTTCCAGCTAGGAGGGAAATGATTCTCTAAAAGACAAGAGTAAAATTCGGTAGAATGTCTAGAGTCTGACATTAGCTCATATATTTTTGTTATATTTGCACAACTTTTGGAAAAAAAGTTTTCTGATAACAGCTCAGCCCTGTGAGTACTCCAAAGCTCAGGACATGTTTACATTGAAGCTTTTTACAAAGTACAAATGGCTTCCTACTTAAGATGGGGTCTTGACTTAGACACAGTGATCAAGTTAAAGTGTAGTGGGACTTTTCTGTCCTAATTGCCAGCTCTCAAATAATCACATGGAAATTTCTTATTAATTAAGAAATCTCAGCTAATAGCTGTAGGCTTGTTTTTAGCTACTTATTATAACTTAAATTTAAAAAAAAATAACCCATTCCTATTAATCTGTGTGCTGCCTGAGTTTCATTTATCTCATCTACATACTGCCCGTCTTGCTCCTTTCGGGGTCTCATGGCATCTCCTCACAGTGCTGCCCTTCTTCCCAGCGTTCTCTCTGCCCCAAAATTCTGCTCAGCCATCAGCCGGTCAGCTCTTTCTTAACCAGTGAGAGTAATATATATTTGCAGTGTACACCTAGGGAAAAAGACTGAAGTAATAATCCCCATGGAGTCAGGAATTGGCCTGGTCCTAAGATAACGTGGAAGTCAATTAGGCTGTTGGAAAGTTCAAATAATATCACTCACAGGGATGAGTTTTATGGTCCAGAAATAATGTTCCAGGTTTTAGGGGGAAAGGGACTGCAGGAAGTAAAACATAAATTCTAGAAGATATGGGCAGAGCCTGGGTCCTTAGGCAGCAAAAGATCAGCAGGTTGTAAACTGTATCCATTCTCACATTCCAGGAGGACACATTACACATCTCCTTTCCTTGAAGGATGCTGTGAGTTTAGCTTTCCAGGCCTATCCAGTGTTTATCAGTGTCCACAGCCCTTTTGTCATCTACAGTTGCTCTACCTAAAACTTTTAGAAAACAGAAAAAAGTATTTTTCTTTTGGGAAAGGAAACAGATTTCTAAATACCCAGTAATCCCTACTACAATAATTTCTATAGATAAGCTTCTATGTTGTGCTTGTCCTCATGATCTAAACATTCCCTCATAAAATTGTTGTAATTTTTTTTTTTTGGCTTTTCATGACAGGGTTTCTCTGTGTCTCTCAAATTGTTGTTAAGTTTTATTTTATTATAAAATACTCTTATTATTCTATAATTGATTTCTGTTCCCCTTGTTTCAGGTTTTGTATTAGCCTAGACTTCAGTGGTAAGAAATATTTATGTTTCCCTCTGCTTATTGTTTTCTTGGGGTAGATTCCTAGAATAAACATGATTGTAACCATTGGTCATTGAGACAGAGCCAGGGGTGGATTGAGTTTAGGACAGTTGCCTCAGGCGCAAAACTGAAGAGGGAAGTGCACAGTTCCTTCATTTTCTGTATTTAGAAAGACAAAAGACTGCCAGAAGACTCATAGACCTAACAAAAATTTAGAATAATGGCAGGATACAAACATATAAAACGTTTCAGTTTTGTATATAACCAGTGAATTTAATCAGGAAAGCATGCCCACTCACAGTAGCCTCAAAGAAAAAAAAAAAAGAACGAAATAAAAATCTAGGAATATTCATATTGAAGAAGACAAAGACCACTCTAGTGAAAATGATAAAACACCTAAGAAAGCAATTGAAGAAAGCAAAAGAAGATGGAAAATTCTCCCATGGTCACACTGTGGGACAATGAATCTTGTTAAACTGCCATACTGTAAGAAAACCCACAGATCTCATGCAATCCTGTTAAATACTAATGACATGCTTTACACATAAGAGAAACATCCTGAAGTCTGTAAGCCAGGGCTCTGTGGTTGAAGCCACAGAAGTGTTTTGTGAGTAAAAATAAAGGTTTGTTGAGGCACTCAGCCTGCCAGGCTCGTGAGGGTGGGCAGAGGCACAGCAAATGGCAGAAAGCCTTGTGAGTTTTGTGTGGAGCAGGTAGTGAATGGTGCTTGTGAGTAGCTAGAAGTGAGCTGGGAGCTAGCACAACCTGGGAGCTAGCTGGGCATTTGATCTGTTACAGTCTTATTTGAGTTAATCAGGAACTAGATGCCCTTGTTTGAGGTAATTGCCTAGGGTGGTTGGGGCAGTAAAGGATAAGGGAAGTAATGACTTTTTCTGGCAAACAGAAACCCACTTTGCCAGATTTCTGATGAATGCTGAGTTTAGGTTTTGTTTGTCTGGTAGCAGTTTTTCTGTTTGCCTAATCAAAGTCCAGCCTGGGATGTCCAGACTGTAATTCAGGACATTGTCAGCGGCACTTTTGTTTTGGGGGCCTGCTTTGGACATAACAAAATTCATGTGAAGACATAAAGGCTTTGAATAACCAAGCAGGCTGAGCAAAAAGTGCAGTGCCTCTATTAATAGTGTAGATGCTGGGAATGTCAACTAGCTTTATATGCATAGTAGTGATGCTCCTTTTCCAGTGCTTTCTAGAGAGTTACTTTCCTTGGCACTTTCCTTCTAGTGATTAGGAAGCCCAGTACACAGCAGTAAACAGAACTCACTGCTTTTTCTTTAGCAGTCCATGTATCTCTTCCTCTTCCCCACTTCTCTTCTTCCTTCCCCATATTTTCTTCCTTTCTTTATTTCTTTCATTTTCACATTCTTTTCTCTTAGTGGAATATTCTGAATGAGCCTGTACTTTTTATTCAGGTGATTTCAGAATCTGGAAGAACTATTCTGTCACTATTTGAGCTGTACGACCCCTGTAACCACAGTAGCTGTGCAAGCAGCCAGAGATAAAACTGAAAAAGTGGGGGTTTGTTCGAATTAAGTGTTATTTGCGTAAATAATTATTGAGAGTTATTAATTTAGCAATATTAATAATTTAATAAAATTGAATTTTCTATTTAAAGTTTCACAAAGTCTTCCTTTGATTTTCTACTATGTAAAAACATAATATGAATTATCATCATAAAAGAGAGGTGGCAGTTTTCATGAGGATTATGAGCTATCTTTTACTACACAACTGTAGAATGTTTGCTTTTCTGTATAATTTTACTTTTACTAAATTTATCTATAGTCTGTAACTTACAAAAGTTCAGCTTCATAATTTTACAGTGGTGTAAAAAGTAGATGCAGTCACTGCAAAGCATATTTTATGTTTTGATACTTTACCATACCAGCAATGTGATAATCCCAGAATGCTACGCGGTGTCAGCCAGCCACAGTCACACTGGTAGACAGCTAATGCTTGAATGTACTGTGTTGGTAGGCTTTGCTGTTTGTGTTTAGAAGGTGCCATATATTGAATACTGTTTCAACTTATATTGTTTTCATTTTAGAATGATTTTCATCTGTACGTAACCCTATTGTAAATCAAGAAATATAGGTATAGAAATCAATTTCCTTTAGTTACCATAGCATATTTTTTATGTAAGTTATAGATCTAAATATATGTTCTTAAAAGTATCTTCTGAAAAGACACTTTGAAAGTGTCTTTCATTGTTTTTTTCTTGTTGTTTAATATTCTAAAAATTTAAAGGAACAAGAGACTTCAGAAATCCACTGAACTGGATTTTTCTTGTTCACAGGTGGAGACATGCTTCGCCTTGATACGCTTATAGAATGGTGGAGAGAAAAGAACGGTTCCTTCTGCTCCCGGCTTATTATCATCTTAGACAGTGAGAATTCAACCCCGTGGGTGAAGGAAGTGAGAAAGATTAATGACCAGTATATTGCAGTTCAGGGAGCTGAGCTGGCGAAGACAGTAGATGTTGAAGAAGCCGACCCCCCACAGCTGGGGGACTTCACAAAAGACTGGGTAGAGTACAACTGCAACGCCAGTCACAACGTCTGCTGGACTGAGAAGGGCCGCGCAGTGAGAGCCGTGTACGGCGTGTCCAAGCGCTGGAGTGACTACACGCTGCACCTGCCGACAGGAAGTGATGTGGCCAAGCACTGGATGTTACATTTCCCTCGGATTACATATCCGCTAGTGCATCTGGCAAACTGGTTATGTGGTCTGAACCTTTTTTGGATCTGCAAAAGTTGTTTTAGGTGCTTGAAAAGGTTGAAAATGAGTTGGTTTCTTCCTACAGTGCTGGACACGGGACAAGGCTTTAAACTTGTCAAATCTTAGTTTGGACACCAAGGAAAGATATTCTTGAGAGTTCGTGTTACCATTCATCACTAACTTGCCATTTTTTGTATACTGTATTTTTATTTGTGGAAAATATCTTGCTACTTTTGTAGCTGTTCTCACTTTGTCTTTTCTTAAGTAATTATGGGCTATACGAGATATTGGGAGTAAGCATGATTTTATACTAAAAGTATACAGAGGGCCATAAAAATGCTGAATGTAAATGTGTAAGAGATGTTAAAAATAGCAGTGCACTTTCAAGTATGTTTTCATTTCTCTCCAATGAAAAGAAAAACAGTTGTCTGTTCTCTGCACTGGCCAATGAAGAATTCTTAATGCCTTATTTTCTAGGCATACATTAGAGAACATAGACTAATGTATTCACTATTTTAAGAAAACTACCAATTTACTTAATAGATGATTCCTTCATGTGTGTGACTCATAGGTTTGACCCCAAGACTGTTTGCAAAAGAATAAACTCTTGGAGCAGGAAGAGACCTGCTCGTAATGACTGCTACATGCCCTTCCTCCATCATACCCAAATGTCTTGGCTATGACCTTTACCAGTACAGCAGAGAAGGCCAAAATGCCTTTGAGATGAAAACATTGTTGATGTAGGTAATAATAAGACTTTAGAGCCTACAAACTGTTTCTTCATATGTTAGTAGGGGACTCTGAAGTTCTGGTATTTTTAAGAGTCTTTCTCAGGGTAACTTTATGTTTTCTTAATGAGTAGTATTTCCAGTACAATTCCTTCCAAGTAAATTGCCATTCTTTTCACAAAGTACTATTATAGAATAAATGTAGCATTTTCTCATTGACCAGTTCATTCTGTTTTAAGTATCTCTGTGGAGTTTGTGCTCTGCCACGAAAATTATTTTTCAGATCCTATTATAAACTTTTCTGCTGAGGGTCAAAGGAAGGGAACAGATCATTTTTCTTTATATTTCCTGTATTGTATTATGTAAAAAAGTATTCGTGTTGGTAATCTTTGGTAAGCACAATGGTGTGGTTGTAATTTTTAAACCTTAATTCAGTGTTTTGTTGAAGTAAAGTAGGCACTGATCAAGATATCACCATAAAAGGTGGTTTACTTCTCGTTCCCTTCCAATGATACTTACATTCTAAATTTTCATCTTTGAAAGAGGGAATTATAAATAAATTGGGAGATTAGTTTTGTTAAAGTGATGTGAAGCCATTTTCCATCCCCAGAAAGAGGAGGTAATGAAGCTACCATTTTCTACTGACTTGAAAACTGAAGTTCTATTTAGGAAGAAGTCAGAGCACCAGGGAACTTATATACCACTATCTATGCAGCATTGCTACAGCCTGACTATTTCTATGTTTGGAATATTGTATTCCTAATACTTTGAATAAAATTTTGTTAAAAATTAAGCTTTCATTTAATGTGAAATTAAGAGTGCCTGAATATTTTACTATATTAAAGGCGGAAGTTATGCAGAAGGCCTGTTTCGTGTTTGGTGGCAGGTTGATGTGAAAGCATATAGCAGTGTGTTGTTTGTATTTCTATAATCTAAATGCACTAGTGGGATGTGTCATGATTGTTCTGTTGAATAATGATGTAGAAAAGCTGTGAGCTGAAAGTATTTAGTACTTGGCTTCGTAAAACAGTCAACGCTAAGCAGAATTTCCTTCTCACATTTCTCAGCCAACAGCAAGCAAGTTAGTTTTAAGTAAAGCATAGGTTTTACCGAGAAAGCCAAATGTAAAAGTATATCTTCATTTCTTATAAAGTAGTATTATTTAAATGGCACTAGAGTTACATTCAAAAGGTGACAGCTATTTAAAACCACAAGCCGTGTGTGTGTGTGTGTGTGTGTGTATGTGTGTGTGTGTGTGTGTGTAGTGTAAGGCCAACCAAAAGAAGTCTTTGGAATACAAATGTGACTTAACTTAATAAAAATTTATAGTCTGCCCACTTGGGTAAAACAACTTAATAATTCTGGGATAAAATTCTAAATGAAAGCTACTGAATCTAAATCAGTGATCCATAGTGCAAAGAAGAAACTTTTTAAGAAGGATAAAATATTTGCTTACTATGATCTAAAATTTTGAACGAATAGATCAGCAATGAGATAGCCACAGATTACCATTTTCCATGTGATGATGTGACGTTGTTATTTGGAATGAAAAGAATTAATTTGGGTCAAAACCTTACAATCACACAAAACAGTGATAATATGGGGATAGTTTTCGACACAATTTGTAATAATATTTGCGTACCTGCTGAAATCACAAAAGTGCTTCCCCTTTAAAATATTTTTAAGCTAGACCAGTCATTAGTTGGCCACTCCCACAGTTTCTGTGCCACTTTTACCCCAGCACATCTTGTAGGCAGGACAAATTGTAGGTCAAAGGGTTTGTGTC
Organism: Dicrostonyx torquatus; assembly: GCA_028555095.1. Classification (NCBI taxonomy): domain Eukaryota; kingdom Metazoa; phylum Chordata; class Mammalia; order Rodentia; family Cricetidae; genus Dicrostonyx; species Dicrostonyx torquatus. The sequence goes on from JAQHUG010000656.1 coordinate 244,792, forward strand.
TGGGTTGGTGTCCTAATCCCTCCACTGGAAGTCTTCCTGATTACAAGAGAGGGCTGGTTTAGGCTTCCTGTACCGCATTGCTAAGAGTTTTAGCTAGGATCATTCCATTGCACTAGGTTTCTAGATGTGCTCCCAGATTCCAACTGTCCCCAGTATTTTCTGCCTTCATCCTCCCCACAACCTGATTCCTCCTGTTCCCATCCTCGTTCTTTTGCAACCCCACCACCACCCATGATGCCTGTTCTATGTCCCCTTCACAGTGATATTTATGCATCCTCCTCTTTGAGCCCTCCTTGTTGCTTAGCTTTTTGGGGTCTGTAGGCTGCAGCATGGTTGTCCTTTACTTTATGGCTACTATCCCCTTATAAGTACATACTGTGCTTATCTATACATACCATGAGAATAAGCTCACCCTGACACTGCCTGGAGGACCAGGACCCAGAGGTAGGATAATCTGGAGACTAGGATAGAACCAAACAGGACCTGAAAAAGCAATCAATGAAATGATTCCTAATGATACTCTGTTATACTCATAGATAGGTGCTTCACCCAGTAGCTGATGGATACAGATGCAGAGATTCACAGTCAAACATTAGGCAGAGTTCTGAGAAACCTGTGAAATAGGGGGAAGGAAGGATTGTAAGAGTCAGAGGGGTCAAGGAAAATGCAAGAAACCCCACAGAATCAACTAAACTGGGCTCATAGGGGCTGAATTGCTCCTCACAGAGACTGAATTGACAACCAGGGTGCCTGCATGGGACTGACCTAGGCCCTCTGCATATATGGGACAGTTTTGTAGCTTGGCCTTTTTGTGGGACTCCTGACAGTAAGAGCAGGGTTGTCTCTGACTCGGTTGCCTGCTCTTGGGACCCATACCTCTTAAGATTGCCTCCTCCAACCAGAATAGGATAGGAGGTTCCTAGCCTCACTGCAACTTGATATACCATGGCTGGTTAATAGCCATGGGAAGCCTGACTTTTCTGAAGAGAAAAATGGAATTGGAGGAGTGGATGTGGGGAGGGGAAGATGGTATGGGGCTGAGGAGAGGCACGAAGAGAATTGTGGTCAGGATATAAAAACAAATTTAAAAAATAAAAATTTTTTAAAATATATGCACAGTGTATAGATTTCTCTCCATGACTTTTCAATCTCTATTTAAATATTTTGTTTTAGGCAAGTAGGAAATCAGCACTCCTGAGGTAGAGACAGGAGAATCATGAATTCAGGATCAGTTTGGGCTATATAATGAGAACTTTCCTTAATTTAAATAAGAAAGTAAATAATTTATTTCTGACTTTTATTTTTGTTTTCTCTGGTCTACATGCTCCCTTTCTAGGTTAGGAAGGTTGGATTTTCTCCATTTCTACATTTAATCAAGTTGAAGATTTGTCGAAAATAAAACTTACGAAGTATGACTGTTGAACAAAGGAGTGTGACTACCTAATCAATGACAATTTAGTTTCATAACCATAAAACTAGAACTACTAACAAAATTTAATAAGATGTCAGGGAAAGTCTCATTTTCAGAGTGTTTTCCTTACTAGTTTCAAATTACTTGTAGTAATTTGAGCACTACTCTATATGAAGTGCAAGTCTGCTCTTAGGGAAATGTTCATTATTGAACCAAACTGACTCAAAACTTTAAAGTTTGGTAACCTAAGCAGCCAAGGTTTTGTTTTGTTTTTTTATATTTTTACATGTCTCAATACATAAATGCCAGCTTGGTTGATTAAGAAAAACAAATTGAGCAGTCAATTTTAATTAAAAATAGAAGAGGTAGATAATTTTTAGTAAGCTATTATTTATTTGGTCTATATCTAAAAATGCCAGTTTATCACAAACCATAAGTTTATAGCAGTGTCCTGAGGATGATGAAGGAGCTCAGGGTATCTTCTAGAGCAGAAATACTCTATATGAATAAAAGTGTTTTCATATTAAAATGCATACCAGTGTGTCATTGAAAAAATATTGCATTAAATTTAAATATAATTCACATTACTTCAAAAATTCCAATGGTCAAGAAGGATATATATTTTATCTTCCTTATTCCAGAATACTTAAGAAATGTTTGATGCAATATTGGAAGTTAGTGACATCTTGTATAGAATGGTTTTTAAAAAGAGGCCCAATGATTTGAAATACAAGTAGCAAATTTCAATGAACAAAGTATTTATTTGTATAAATCTGTGAAATTTCAGATGGGTGCTGTTTCAAATCAGTTTTGTACAATTTCTAGGTTTATTGGGGTCCTCTTAGTGATTTTCTCGTCCATACAACTAAATATTAGTAAGGAAAATAGTGTTCAGTTTTTATTTACTGTGCACATTCATTTTCATCAATAGCCATTCTCTCTACCTCTCCAGCTCTAATCCTTGAATTATTTTCTTTTTTTACATATGAAACAACTTTGTAAATGACCATGTATATTGATTCTGATGTTCTAATTATTGTTTGAAGTATTTTTCTCCAATTGATTTAATCACATCTTCCTAAACACTTAATGATTTAAAGTAAACATTTTTTTTTGTTCCTTAAATCATAAAACTTGTAGTAGACTTGTACAAAATGACAGAAATTGGGTCTATAAGACTATAAAACTTCTCTGATGCTAATTGGAGACCCAAATTTAGTCCCAAACTTAGCTCTGGTTCAAAACATTTTAGTTACTACTTTCTAATCAAATGTCCATGTTTAGTGTCTCAACTGTCATTTTTATATCAGACTATGGTATGAGTATTCTTGAGACTTTAATAGTGATCTCCTTCAGTCCTACATTATATGCATTACATATGTATGTAACAACAATGTGTATACTCATACATATTGCTTCTATAAAGAATGTCACAGTTTTTTCTCCAGTTTTCCAACTTTCACTACATATTATACCCATGGCAGCCCAAGTCCCACAGCCCTCTGTTGACAATATTCCTTGGAACTCGCCAATCCTTTCCCTATTATCAGTTGAGTAAATATTATTTCATTGATCTCCAAGCATTTATTAACTACTTCTCCCCCTTATGGTTGGTTTCTATAATACTATTAATTTTCTGTAACAAGCCTTTTTCTGTACTGCCAGCCAGGTCCCTAATCATGACACAGAGTCTTATTATTAATTTTAAAAGCTTTGTCTTTGCTTAGGCTTGTTTTAAACTAGCTTTTATAACTTAAATTAGCCCATAATTTTCATCTACATTCTGTCATGTCCAGCCAATCCTGCTTCTTCCATGTCTCCATGGAAGACATGTTTGCATCTCTATCAAACCTCAGTTCATCTCTTACTTCCTCTTTCTCTGCCCAGAGGTCCCACTTATGCCCGCTGCCTAGCTACTGTTCAGCTCTTTATTAAATAAATCACAGCAATATATCTTCACACAGTATACAAATCTCCCCCAACAATTTTCTTACTACCTCTCAGGATGATTCTTCATATGCAGGTATATTTTCCTTCTTCATATTTTCCAACCCTTCTCTGCATAGTTAGTATATTAATCTGAAGATTTCACTGCGTGTTCTATCAGCTCTGTTCAGTAGCCTTAGCCACATGTGAGAGTTGAGCTGGAACCCACTGATTATTCTCAAGTGTCTCCCTTAGTCAATTGTCTCAGCAATGTGCTACAAATACATCTGTTCTCAGCACGTATATTTAGCATTTGTATACTGAGCACTGCCTTTCATAGACCACTCAAATTCCTCATGTGCCAGTCAGAGCCCTCCTTACCCTCCACACTGCTTTATTCCCTTGGCTGATACAGATGGATGGCACTACTCTACTAATTACTCAAAGCTTTATCCTTGATATTCCCACTTCCTTATTCTCATAACATATTAGACTTTCAAGTCTTATCAATACTTTTTACTATTTGTAAAAACCATTTTCATGTCTCCATTCCTACTGCCTTTGCCTTATAAATGTCCATCATTTTCTTTATTATTTCAAGTCATTATTCTTGGAGGGTTATTTTGTTGTTGTTGTTTCTAACTTAATCTCCCTATATTTGTCAGAACTACCCTATCCCTTTCACTCTAAGACACTGGGTCTCAACATATGAGTTGTGATCCCTTTATGGGCAACAGGGGTGGGGGTGGTGATGGAGTGGGTTGAATAACACTTTCACAGGGATTTTCTAAGGCCATCAGAAAACATCAATATTTACATCATAATTCATAACAGTAGAACAATTACAGTTATAAAGTAGCAACAAAAATTTTTATGATTGATGGTCACCATAACTAAAGAACTGTACTAAAAAATTACAACATTAGGAAGGTTGAAAACCTCTGCTTTAAGATAACCAGACTAGGTTTACCAGTTGGCAGTTTCTGGCCTCTAACCATTCCTCATTTTTATCAAGAACTACTTGCAGAAAATCCATGCAATTAAAAACATTTCCATGCTATGGACATTTGTCACAGTTACCACAGAGTAGACAGAGAGTTCTTTTGACTTAAATCTGGTACAAGATGGGTTTTACCATACTCTGTATGAATCACAGTTATAAATTCAGATTGCAGAGGTTGTCAGAGTAGATGACAGGTGCTGTGACAATGGTCTGTACTCTGTCACTTAATTTTAAATAAATGCTGATTGGCCAGTAGCCAGGCAGGAAGTGAAGGTGGGGCAACAAGAATTCTGGGAAGAAGGAAGTTGCAGTCTGTAGTCATCATCCAGACACAAAAGACGCAAGATGTGACAGTCTTGCCAAAAAAGGTACCAAGCCAATTGGCTAACACAGACAAGAATAATGTGTTAATGTAAGATGTAAGAAATAATTAAGAAGACTGAGCAACTACACCAATCAGTTTATAATTGTTAATGTAGGCCTCTGTGTATTTCTTTGGGACTGAATGACTACAGAACCGGGTGGGACCAAAACTTTAGTCAACAGACAGGCATGAACAGAAGTTATTGAGGATAGCAGTCTGAAAGATAAATGTGGGATCATTAACACCCATGGCATGTTAGAGATGGAACACTCATGACTGGGAAAGGGAAGGCCTTACATCTGCTGGAGAACCAGGTCTATATTTAAACTTGGTCTACGATGCTATTCCTCACCACAAGTTTCATTTTACTAGAGACAGGAACACGTTCCACCTGAACTTTATTGAAGCATTTGGTAATATCTATTATTCAGATTGTGGAGAGCAGGATAATAATCACCAAGACCATGGATGAAATAGCTTACTTGCAAAACTTTGCTTGGAGATTTTTCTTCAGTATCTGGACACAGCTATTTTTAGCAAAGAATGAGGTGGAAAGAGATGGCCAGCATCTGGAAAGTATGAAATAATTCTCACATGGCCTCATATATGCAAGGTGAGACTCATCAGTTCATAAAACCAGAGATTCAGGGTATGTGCAAGTTGAGTGGGATTCTTCCCACTCAATGTTATCTAGTAGCTAGATCTGAAACTCCAGAGTGGCAGATCTAGTCTTTATTCTCACTCTAGACCCTTTTAGAAATGTATCACAGGCCAGAGTCATACAATGTAGTCAAGAAATAACCCAACTCCACAAAGAAGGGAATTTTGCCCCAGCATGACCTTAAAATGGCACTCACAGTTTCTTCCTAGCATATTTGAAGTTCAAGTCTGCCAGGAGCTTGAAAAATTCAGAGATGTTTGCATGTTTCTCTAGAAGACTTCACAATGAAGCCATGACTTGCCTTCTTCTACCCCGTGGATTTGATGCCTAATATATCTACAGCTTTGGTTTCCCACTGTCTTCCTAAATTTTTTTGATAGGCCTAATTCATCCTGAGTGGCAAGATAAAAATCTCAGTAATTGCATGTGTTATTATTTGTTGATTTTTCTAGGCATAATTTGAAAATACAGTTTCAGCATAGTCATGAAATACTGATCAAAGATTTCAGCTGCATCAAAATTCTAGTTAGACCTACCTTCTTTAGTTATGTGAGGAAATAATATGAATGGTTTTGTAATCTTCATTTTTTCAGCTTCAATTTTCAGCTTTGAAGGATGCTGGGAGGGGTGAAGTAAGGTATAAGTGAGGAGGTCAGAAAAGATTTGGGACTCTCTAATGTGGTAACGTGACTCTAGCTCTGTGCCTCTTGGCAATATTTATCCTCCTTTACTGGGAATCTCCCACCTGTGTTCACTCGTCTGTTTACCTTACTCTTCCCTTGGAAACTCATCAGACATCATAGCATCTATCAGGTCTGTTTGCTCTTGTGGTTTAAACACTTACAGTAATGACCTATATAATCACATCTTAAACCTGTGTCCAGGACCATCCTTTAGTCAAAGTAAAACCCTTCACAATCTTGCCCTGACAAGTCTTGGCATGCATACAAGTCGGAAGCTACCTGTCAGCACATTCTCCTGTGCCTACCTATTCCTGCTCTAGTTCAGACTTCTCAGACATGAATCAAAACAAATCACTGTGCTGTAGCCAGTCATGAACCTATTTCTTGAGGAAGCCCAAATCAGGCCATTGTAGTTGTTTTCGTTCAGTGCAACAAAATATCCAACAAACAACTTAAAAGGAGCATTGAATTCTTTTATCTCCTGGTTCCAAAGATTTCAGTCCCTGGTTGGCTGATTTCATTGTCTTTGGTCATTTATTGAGACACTCATCATAGTGTAAAGGTAATTTAGTCATTATTTCTGTGGGCATTTATTTTTTGACTTAGATAGGGTCTCACTATGCAGCCCCACCTAACTTTTGCAACTTACTATGCAGAATGTGCTAGTCTCAAATTCCTAGAGATCCACAGATCCACTGACGTCTGCCTCCTGGTCGCTGGTAGCCACCACACCCAACCTAATTTAGACATTTTTATGAGCATTCCATAGCAAGTCCTTTTCATTTGAAGACTTATATCTTCACAGAGCTGAAAATTGTAATGTTTTCTCTTCTTTATTTTCTGCCTACTCATTTTGTTAATGCCATGATGCTGGGGAGGAGAGCCTCACATATTTGTATTTGTTATTTTTGATGTTATTCTTTACTTTGGAAGATTTCCTTGGGTTTATCTTCCAGTACTTCTCATGATACTTTCTCCTCAGCAATCACATTTCCAAAAACTCTGTTTACAGTTTCTCTTTTACGATATGAATTAAGTGTCTCAGGCTTTTCTAAATAGTAAATTAGACTTTTAAAAAACATGTTTGGATTCTTCTGGAATTTGGTGTCAGTCGTTCAGTCTCTATTAGTCTCCCTTTGGCAATCTAGTCTTCCTAAAACATCTGGATGCATCGGATGCCTGTTTGTATTTAAGAAGGAATAATATAAAGTGGCTGCCTTCAGTTTCCTGGTTCATGGTAAGAACTGATGATAGTTACAGAGCTTCACATTTAGACAAAACGATGGAAATTCATCATTTGTATATTTTGGAGATTACTCACATGGTAGAAAGAAAGGAGGATTTAGCCCTCAGGTAAATGCAGATATTCTTTACAGCACTGCTGGTGTTATTCTGCCTAAAAACCTGTCTATGAGTTCAGAGGAGTTGGGTGATTGGTCAATATACAGACCTTTAACTACTAACTGCAGAATGAGTTAATGAGTCCCATTTCTTTTTTAAAATTTATTTTTTATTCATTTTACATTCCAACCACAGCTTTCTCTCCTATCCCTTCTGTATCCCTAGCCCATACATTATCCACTCCTTCCAAATGGTAATTCCTCTCTTGGGGAGTCAAAAAGCCTGGCACATTAAGTTGAGGCAGAAAGAAAATCCTTTATCCTGCCTCAAGACTGAGAAAGGCATCCTACCATAGGGAATAAACTCCAAAAAGCTAGCTCATTTACCAGTGATAGATCCTGGTCCTACTGTCAGGGGCCCATCAGATAGACCAAGCTACACAGCTGTCTCCTATATGCAATGGGCCTAGTTCGGTACATGCAGGCACCCCATCCATGGACCTAGAGTTCATGAACTCCCACAAGCTCAGATCAGCTGTCTTTGTGGGTTTCCCCTTCATGATCTTGACTCTCCCCACCCCTTTGCTCATATAATTCCTTCTCCCTCTCTTTGTCTGGATTCCCAGTTCTCTGGATCTGGTTCCATCAGTTACATGGGATGAAGGCTCTACGATGACAGGGTATTCACCAATCTGATTAAAGGGAAAGACCAATTCAGGCAGTCTCTCCATTAAGACTAGGAGTCTTAGCTGGGATCATTCTTATGGATTCCTGGGAAATCCCCTAGCACCAGGTTTCTCCCTAACCCAGTAATAGCTCTCTCTATCATAACATCTCTTTCATTGCTCTCCCACTCTTTTTCTCCTCCAAAAACTCAACCATCCTATTCCCTCATGTTTTCATAGCCCATCCTGTTCCCTCTACCACCCCTTTGCCCCCAAGGTTACCCAGGAGATCTCATCTAATTCCACTTCCAAGAGTGATTCATGCATCCCTCTTAGGGTTCTCCTTGTTACCTATCTTCTCAGGAGCTGTGGATTGTAATCTGGTTTTCATTTGCTAATTGTATAATGTGCATATTGTGAGCTATTATTTGTGGACAATTTACATTGGTATAGATTCTTGTATATTGATACAAGTTTAAACTATATTTGTTATATTGAATATGCTCCTATTTCTATTTACAATATTTGTACACCTATGCAAAGTTATTTTTGTCAGATTGTGAGCATGCATGTTTCTACCTCTGTTTAAGATATTTTGAATATTGATACAATTTTAGGATATATTTGTCATATTTCATTATACATTTATACCTGTGATCAAGATACATTGTTTATATTTTGACGTCATTTTCTTATTTGCTGCACAGTTGTTTAAAAGTTGTTTATTATTCTGATATGAAGTCTTAGTCTTTAAGTTCTATAGGTATTAAGTATTGTAGGTCAAGTAATTCATATTTGTAATACTTATAGTCAGGCTAATTAGGTTCTTTAGATACATAGAGATTATATTCTGCATGGATAGGTAATCTCCAACCACTTCAACCACTTCTCTAGAACATGGCATTTAAATAAGTTAGGGTTCTATTGATGTGAGACATGATTACTCCTAGCAATCCTGAGAGAAAGTTGGACACTGAAGACACTCCACTTGGAGCTTGTTTTCTTCTTGGCAAAACTGGCCTTTGGGCAAAGAACTGCCCATGCCTCGACCACTGACAATGTGCATGATGTACAGACAGGACAAACAGGATACAAGAAAAAAGACTGCCAAACCTTGCCAAGACAGAGTAATACAGTTTTGAAAAATTTTCCTGCCTTTGAAAATGGTCTCTCAGTTACTCTAGGCCTTAAGTCAAAGTTAGTTTCTTCAACTTTGTAAATGAGACTTTGGGTGATTACCTAGGTAGCCAGTTGTTTCTGTCACCTACTGCACATTTTGAAAGTTACTTGATCACAATTCCTGTTTACTCAAGTAATATCATTTCCCTTTTGAGGCCTTTAATGGGGTTGAAGACTTGATAGTCATAGGTACTTTTCTCTCATGAACTAGTCAAGCCATTTCTAATACAAGACTTAGACTCTTTAGGATAAAATGATTATTAAAACATTTAGCGTATGACTCTTGCTTGATATTGTTTATGCTGGTTATAATTCTAATTTTTATACTTGATATTTTTTCTTAGTGTATATAGTTTTGTATTGGTTTTGGAACTCTTTTATTAGACAAAAGTGGGAGGTGATGGGGAACCTCTTTTAGCCAGTGGCCTTTGGGAGGCTGGGCTAGGTTGGGGCTTGACTTTTTGGCACCCAGAGAAAGCCACTAGCCTGCCCAGCTCAGTTTCTCCTTCTTGTGCTCCATATCTTGAGGTTTTACCCCATTCCTGTTCATGAGTTTTTTCCCTTTAATAAAGAAAAACCTTAGAATACTCTTTTTTGGCCCGGGTGGTGGTGGTGCATGCCTTTAATCCCAGCACTCAGGAGGCAGAGGCAGGCGGATCTCTGTGAGTTCGAGACTAGCCTGGTCTACAAGAGCTAGTTCCAGGACAGGCTCCAAAGCCACAGAGAAACCCTGTCTCGAAAAACCGAAAAAAAAAAAGAATACTCTTTTTGGAGTCAGCTTGGGATTATTTGACTCACATTTCCCCCCTTTATGCATTCAGCTTCAGTCTTATTTGATTTTGTTAGTCCATATGTCTGTTTTTATGCCAATACCAAGTTGTTTTAAATACTATGGCACTATAGTACAGTTTGAAGTCAGGGATGGTGATGCCTCCAGAAGTTGCTTTGTTGTATGAGATTATTTTAGCTATTCTCCATTTCTTATTTTCCATATGAAGTTGAGTATTATTCTTCTGAGGGTTGTGAAGAATTGTGTTGCATTTTAATGGGGATTGCACTAAATCTGTAGATTGCTTTGGGTAAGGTTGCCATTTTTATTATGTTGAGCCTATCTATCCAAGAACATGGGAGATCTTTCCATTTTTTAATATCTTCTTCAATTTATTTTTTCAAAGACTTAAAGTTTTTTTCATATGAGCCCAACTTATTCTATTATTATTTGAAAATTTGTGTACAAATCTCAGTTCCCATTCCCTCCACATTCCTGCCATCTACTCCTCAGAGAAGGTAAGACTTCCCTTGGGGAGTAAACAAAGTCTAGCACATTCCTTTGAGGTAAGACCATGGCTCTCCCCACTATGACTAGACTGAGCAAGGTGTCACTCCAAAAAGAATAATGAGCCCTAATTCTTAATCCCTCTCTCAATTTATCGATTCTCTCTGATACTAGGCAGTGGTTTTCTATACCTGTGGGTTGAAACCCCTTTAGGGCTTGAACAACCCTATCACAGGGGTCACTTAAGACCATGGTAAAATAAACATATTTACATTGCAACTCATAACAGTAGCAAAATTACAGTTATGAAGTAGCAATAAGAATAATTTTATGGTTGGGATTCACCACAGCATGAGGAACTATATTAGAGGGTCATAACATTAGGAAGGTTGAGAACCACTGTGTAAAAACCTTCTAGAATTATATATACTGAATTTTGGTGATACTCTCAAAGAATCTTCTCTGTGGCTGCTCATTTACAACATGCTCCTCTCTGAAATATACTGCCACGCTTTTCTGTTTTTATTGTCTAGACATGTATTGAAATCTCAGGTCTGATGATTGATTCTCCTACTCCCTACATCTTGATAGTAGAGTAAATTTTTACTTCCCTGTAAATTTTTTGGGGGGTTTTTTGAGACAGGGTTTCTCTGTGGCTTTGGAGCCTGTCCTGGAACTAGCTCTTGTAGACCAGGCTGGTCTTGAACTCACAAAAATCCACCTGCCTCTGCCTCCAGAGTGCTGGGATTAAAGGCGTGCGCCACCACCGCCCGGCTTTCCCTGTAAATTTAATGTGAACTGGGGGAGAAAACTTAAAGTCATTGGGTACATTATCTTGAAATATAAGTTGATTTCATTTTCATTTTTTCACAAGGCATGGTAAAATGGATTCTACTCCTAGTCAAACATGAATGGCTGAAAATGCTTTACTCAGTGGAAATGTTAGAGAAATTCCAGAAGAAATCGGTGTGCTCTTTAGTGAAGTGACTACAGAGTAGTTTGTGTAAGCAAGTCAGAGTGAAGTGAATGAAGATTGATGTCCTTGGTGGTAAGTGGGGGCTCTAGCTGCAAACAAGCATGGAACCAAATGCCTGGTTGAATATTGAGGGAGAAATAGTGGCGCTGCCAATTTTTCTGAGAACTGAAATGGTGAAATGGGTTTTTAAATGTCTGCTCAAACACCAGTTCTGCTTTTTTTTCTCTGGAACACTGGAAAGATAATCATAGTGGAGAAGGCCTAGTAGCCCAATATTCTAAACAGTTCTGTGCATTCTCATGTCGCTTGGATTCTAGTGTCTGTAGTGCATTAGGAAGCTAAATATGAATAAAAATTACCTAGAATTGCCCCCTTCCAGTTCAAACACTGAAAAGAGAAATTGCTCAGTCTCTTGGAGAGTTAGGGCCCATGCTTACCGAAGGACCCAACCTATTTCAAATTATAGTCTACCCCTGTCTCGTTTCAACTTGCAGAGTGTTTTAAAGGTAAATCTCTCATTCTAATTACCCATAATGAAAAATATGTGTTTCTGCACAGATAAGTACACACACATGTGCACATATACTATATGCTACTCTGCAATGTTCTTGTACAGTTAAGAAGAACACACTTAATGAGGTGAAAAATTGGATCCGGAGTAGTAGTACTTTGAACATCTTCCCAATCTGGTACTCTGCAAGGTGTGTTGTTTTAGTTTAAACCCCAACCCAAGAATTAAGTCAGAATACATGCTAGTCAGTGCTCAGCTATTACTCAGCTAAATACCAGCCCTTGCCCACTTATTATTTTTTGTTTTACTATAAAATCTTTTTGAAATATTAAGTGCTTCTTATTAGAGCTATATAATTTGCCAAGTGGCATGTGTGTATTTCTCACCTAGTTATTGGCATTTTAGAATTCTTTTTTCTCTCTTTTTTTAAATTTTCAATGTCAATTGTATCACATCCTTTAAATTGAAATTTTAATTTGTCGTATCCCATTAAAGTACTTACTTATAAAATTGAATGTTAAGGAAAAGGATTAAAGAGATAATAAAGTTATAAATATTATCAACAGGTAAAAATTAAAATGAATTAAAATTTATTTTGATAAATTTATAGGAAAAAGAATGTTGAAAGGGAGCAGGGCCCCTTGTTCCAGCTGGACAGCAAAAGTAAATACTGGGGAAGTGTTTCTTATATGGTCATCTAGGGCTTTTTAAGAGAGACAACCCACAAAAGGGCAATAAGACCCAGGTGCAGAAAGAGCCCCCTCCATCTCCCTGACATCGCTGCCACATGGGGTATGATTGGGGCTCAGAATGCTGCTCCAAATAAATGGGAAATCCATTGCAAATCAACCTTTAAATTAGATGGAAGGTGTCTCCCAGCCCCTTTAACCAAAGGAAGGAAAGCTGTACCTTCAGTAGACTGGACCATTCCAATGATAGAGGGGTTCCGACCCAATATGACTTTGATCTTTGGTGGACAAAGATTCTAATGCCCGAAAGACACAGGCGGTGACACAATGGTCCTCAGAAGAGAAAAGGCCCCGACCAAAGGGATCTCATAAATGTACTGCCTGTCATAGGTATTGGGAGAAGGTCTATGTCCCAAGAAACATCCAGCCCCATAATTTGGAAGGGGCTCGATGGAGACAAAGGAAAGTTCAGACCTCTGATCCTCACACGGAAAAGATCTGTTAGGACAAATGGATGCCATTATTACCACTGACCACCTAGCCTTTTATGATGATAACACTGAGCAAGGTTGTCATCAGGCAGACCCCTGACATCTGGATTCACCCCCAGAAGTAGAGGTCCTGCCCACAGGACCTCCCCATCATTTGGTGGGCACCTGGTAAGCTGGTATAGGTGAAGCAGTGACCATTATCTGAACTTGAACTTAAGATGCTCAAGGAAGTCACCAGAAATCTGCTTAAAGAAGGATGGCTAAGGCCCTTGATGAGCTCCTAGAACAGCCCTGTGTTTGTAATATGTAAGCCTAATGGGACCTGGAGAATGTTACAGGACCTACAAGCAATCAATGTCTGTATGGAGCTAGTAGGGGCAACTTTAAGGGGCTATCCTTGGGTTCCAGCAATCCCCTCCCAGTATCACCTCACTGTACTCGATCTAAAGGACTGCTTCTTCTCAATTGCTCTTCCTGAGGAGGATTGCGAAAAGTTTGCCTGTTCCATTCCTACAGTTAACTCCTCTCAACCTAACAAGAGATACGAATGGACTATTCTTCCACAAGGGTTGGCCAATAGTCTGGCCTTTTGCCAACAATATTTGTATAATATCCTCTATCCTTATTTTGACAAGGATAATGTTTATATAGATAATATAATCATTGGGAATTTGGAGAATCAGGGCTAGCTCCCTTGGTAACTATTATTGTTGTTATCCTCCAACAACATACCTTTAAAATAGCCCAAACTAAATAAAAAGTACCCCCATTTCATATATTGGGATCCCAATGAACACTCACCCAAGCCAAAGTGAATGGGACCCAATTAATCCTACCTGAGCCTCTCATTTTATTGGGGTTACAAAAGGTACTGGGGGAAATGAACTGGGTAAGGCCCTGGTTGCCTCTAGAGACTGGGATACTAGATGTGTTATATGATCTCCTAAAAGGGAGGCAACCTTATGAGATCATTTCCTTGCTTCTTGAAGGCCATAAGGCACTCACTGATTTCATCAATGAGCTCCCTCAGGTATCTTTGGTGAGATATAATCCTAACATTCCAATCCAAGACTGGATATTACTAGAAAATAATACAACCCACATTGCTCTTAGAAAGTTTAAAAAAAATACAAAAACTCCCTTTTGATGGCAGCTGGTCCTTGGTGATCCCCAGTGCTTCGGATCCATCCCACTGGAGTGGTAAGAGCAAACCCCCGAAATGCTTTGCTCAATTAGGAGGCTCCCTCGCCCCTCCCCTGGCTTTTTTGTGTTCCACACCCCAGCTTGTCCCTAAGGAACACTCCCCTTTGGCAGGGCCTGGGTTCCCTGCAGGAATCTGCCTGCTTCAGGGCTGTGGCCTTGGAGGAGGGTGGGTCCAGTATAAACCTGCAAGGCTCCAGCAGAGAAGCCCGCCCTTTTGATGGCGGCTGGTCCTTGGTGAGCCCCAGTGCTTCAGATCCCTCCAACTGGAGTGGTAAGAGCAACCCCTAACCCCCGAAACGTTCTGCTCAATAAGAAGGCTCCCTCCCTACCCCGTCTTTTCTGTGTTCCACAACCCAGCTTGTCCATAAGGAACACTCCCCTTTGCCAGGCCGGAGTTCCCTGCCGGAATTGGCCTGCTTCAGGGCTGTGGCCCTGGACAAGGGTGGGTCCAGTATAAACCTGCAGGGCTCCAGCAGAGAAGCCTGCTCTTTTGATGGCAGCTGGTCCTTGGTGAGCCCCAGTGCTTCAGATCCATCCCACTGGAGTGGTAAGAGCAACCCCTAACCCCCTAAACGCTCTGCTCAATTAGGAGGATCCCTCACCCCCTCCCCCGGCTCTTCTGTGTTCCACACACCAGCTTGTCCCTAAGGAACACTCCTTTTGGCGGGGGCCCTGGTTCCTGCGAGAATTGGCCTGCTTCAGGGCTGTGGCCTTGGATGAGGGAGAGTCCAGTATAAACCTGCAGGGCTCCAGCAGAGAAGCCCGCCCTTTTGATGGCGGTTGGTCCTTGGTGAGTCCCCATGCTCCAGATCCCTCAGACCAGAGCAATCCACTCACACCAAGCAAGTGACCACTAGCTATTACTAGTTGTTCCACATAGAGAGGAAGAGATGGGCAGGCGCCAATCCAAGAGTTCCTCTAACAACCTGAAAAGCAACACAACAACACCAGAATCCAGCAATTACACAACAAGAAGATCTGAGCAAACTAATACAGAAGAAGTAGAAGAAATTGACTTTGAACATAGCTTTACGAAAGTGATAGAGACCATTAAAGAAGAGGTGAAAAACTCCTTTAAAGAAAGAGATGAGAAG
>JAQHUG010000656.1:288856-300548 GCA_028555095.1 Dicrostonyx torquatus
CTTGGTCTGACGGGATTGCTCTGGTCCCCTCCAGTCGGAGGGATCTGGAACAGTGGTGTTCACCGAGGACCAGCCACAATCAAAGGGGTGGGCTTCTCTGCTGGAGCCCTGCAGGTTTATGCTGGACCCACCCTTGTCCAAGGTCCCAGCCCTGCCACAGGCCAATTGCCACCGGGAACTGGGACCCCCGTCAAAGGGGAGCATTGCCCAGGGACCCTCTGGGATGTGGGACACAGAAAAGCTGGGGGAAGGGGAGAGGAAGTCTCCCAATTGATCAGAGCGCCTGGGGTCTATAGTTGTTCTTAGCCCTCAGTTGAGCAGGTCGATCTGAAGCTGTGGCACTCACCAAGGACCCACCGCCATGAAAAGGGTGGGCTTCTCTGCTGGAGCCCTGCAGGTTTATGCTGGACCCATCCTCGAACAAGGTTCCAGCCCTGCCGCAGGCCAATTCCCTCAGGGAACCGGGGCCCCATCAAAGGGGAGCCTTGCCCAGGGACACTCTGGGGTGTGGGACACAGAAAAGTTGGGGGAGGGGGAAGGGGGCCTCCCAATAGAGCAGAGCGCATGGGGGCTAGAGTTTGGACTTACCCCTCAGTTGAGCAGGTGGATCTGAAGCTGTGGTACTCACCAAGGACCCACCGCCATGAAAAGGACGGGCTTCTCTGCTGGATCCCTGCAGGTTTATGCTGGACCCACCCTAGTCCAAGGTCCCAGCCCTGCCGCTGGCCCATTCCCTCGGGGAACAGAGGCCCTGTCAAAGGAGAGCCTGCCCAGGGACACTCTGGGGTGTGGGACACAGAAAAGCCGGGGGAAGCAGGGAGGGGACCTCCCAATGGAGCAGAGCACCTGGGGACTAGAGTTTGGTCTTACCCCTCAGTTGAGCCGGTGGATCTAAATCTGTTGTACTCACCAAGAACCCGCCACCATGAAAAGGGCTAATTCTGCCTTCTTTGTCAAAAATCAGGTGACCATGAGTGTACGGATTTATGTGTAGGTCTTTGATGTGATTTCACTGATCTACATGTCTGTTTTTATTCCAATGCTTTATGGTTTTTATTAAAATATCTCTGTAGTAGAGCTTGAAATTAGGGATGGTAACACCTTCAGAACTTCTTTTATTGTGCAGGATTATTTTAGCTATCCTGGGTATTTTGTTTTTCCATGTGAAGTCCAATATTGCTCTTTCAAGGTCTGTAAGAATTGTGTTGGGATTTTAATGATAGATTGATGAGGTGTGTAGGGAGAGTTGGGGGTGGGGTGTGAAGGCATTCAGTGCATGGGGGCAGTCTGTGAGTGAGGGCTTTACATGGGGTCCTGGACCCAGTATGACCCCTAACCGAGCAGGGGGCTTCCATTGGAGTTATTATCTTATTTTTCTCTCACCTACAGACCACAAGATCTCACTATATAAAATAGTCCCACACTAGCTCAGAGTTGAGTATAATAAATGGGTCTTTATTTAAGAGTAGACTCACAGATCACAGTTCTCTGCATTAGTGGGGAACAGGAACTGAATCCAACAGCAGAGGGAAAGAGAGAGAGAGAGAGAGAGAGAGAGAGCCTGTATAAGTTTTACATCAGCATTTATAGTATAAGAGACCATGTCCAAGTGGGCTGGTATCTTAAAGGTTATTGGCTGAAGGAATTCCCACAGTACTACTCCCTTTTGTCTAAATAAGAGAGTTATAAGCCTAAAACAAAATTATATGCAATAAAAAATATCAAACATAAAATTAGGATAACAAGCATAAACAATATCAAGAAACAGATGAATACTAAATGTTTTAATAGTTATTCTATCCTAAGAAGTTCAAGTCTTGTATTATAAATGACTTGACTAAGTCATGAGAGGAAAGTAACGATGATTATCTAGTTTTCAACCCCATCAAAGACCTGAGAAGGAAAATAATATTACTTAAGTAATCAAGTGTAATCAAGCAACATCCAAATGTGCAATAATTGACAGAGGCAACTGACTAATTGTCCCATCATCCAAAGTCTCATTTTCAATGCTGGAGTAATCAACTTTGACTAAGGCCTAGGGTAACTGACAGTCCATTTTCAGAGGTAGAAAAAATTTTTAAATTGTTTTACCATGTATTGTCAAGGTTTGGCAGTCTTTTTTCTTGTATCCTGCTTGTCCTGTGTGGACACTGTGCATTTTGTCAGTGATCGAGGCATGAGCAGTTTCTTGTCCAAAGTCCAGTGTGACAAGAAGAACACAAGCTCCTAGTGGAGTGTCTTTTGTACCCAACATTCTCTCAAGAACAGATTAATAGATTGGTACTTCCAGGAGCAATTGTCTCTCATGTCAGCAGAACCCTAAGTTATTTAAATGCCATATTCTACAGATCTTTGAAGTGGGTCAAGATTAATTATCTATATGTAATATAATTTCTATGTATCTAAAGATCCTGATTAGTCTAACTATAAGTATAATAAACATGAATGACTATTGACCATTGAATTCTATATGATTATTGAATTATAATTCTTAATATTTATATAGCTTAAAGACTAAGACTTCATATCAGAATAATAAACAATCTTTAAACAACTGTGCAGCAAATGAAGACAATGACCTCAAAATGTAAACAATATATAAGTATCTTAATCAGAGGTAGAAATGTATAGTGCCATATGATAAATGTATCATAAAATTGTATCAATATACAAAATGTCTTAAGCAGAGGTAGAAGCATGCATGGATACAATATGACAAAATAATTTTGCATAGGTGTACAAATATTGCAAAAATAGGAGCATATTCAATATAAAAAATATAATTTGAATTATAATTTAACAAATATAGTTCAATACACAAAAAACTATACCAATGAAAATTTGTCTATAAATAATAACTCACAAATATTTACTCTATTATTCACTATCATTATTAATTTAAGTAAGCTAATACAAAGCTACCTATTATCCCATCTAATTTCTCTTTTTTCAAAGAGTTCCCTGAGCCTACATAATTTCTACCCGAACCCCCAAACCCTATACCACTTGTTCTTTCTATAGGATGCTGTAAAACTAAAATAATGGTTAAGTTTCGAGATTACTCTCTGGTATAATTGCAAACAGTCTCTGAGTCTCTGAGTCTCTGAGTCTTCAGTAAGGTTCTTCTGAAGTTCTTCTTTGAAGTTCTGGCCAGAATGTTGTAAAATGGTATACCATTTCACCTAACCAAGTTGAAATAATTTTGAGCAGCTTGAACCCAAAATCAATATTAAAGAAGTGCTATTGGCATCATGACACCATACTAACCAGGTAGAATCATTATTGTGGGGCCCCATCTTCTTCCTGGAAACTTCAAAAATTACTGCAGGAAAATGTATTGTTTATTGTGGATAACTTAAACAACATTCATATAAACATAAATTTAATGAAAGGTATGGTAGAGACAAAAATACTTATAATAAAAAGTACAATCTTTCTTAAATTCATTCTTTTTTTCGATCTTAATGCCAGATGGCTCCTGATTCAGAAACTCTGAATTTTTCTTTTAAAACATCTTTGGATTTAGAGAAGGATAGCCATTGTATAACTCCAAAGCAATTGTTGATTTTTGAGTAGAGAGATATACAAATTGAGGTAATGCAATCATTTCCCTGCCATTGGCCTGTAATCATAAGTTAGATATTTCTTCACTTGGTGATCCTTTCTGGATAGTTATCTTTTTTCCTTTAGACATCTAGATGTTCATGGTCTCTTGATATTTTGAAGATGAGTATTTTCCTGCAAAGATAAAACAGAACTCTGCCCCAACCCTTTTGAGGTTTTCTTACCACCTGTATGTATGATTGTTACCTCTGTGAATGAGTTGCCATTTCTGTGTCTCAAGAGGTTTCTCTTTTTCAAACGGAATCTTTATTAATTGTGATGGTATCCGAAGTTTTTCTTCTCCTGTAAAACAAGAGCAAAACCCCTTTCCCAACAAATCACATTTTCTGGTTTCCATTTTGAGGTCAACATATACTTGAAATATAGATTTAATTCAGAAGTTTTTCCTATTATCAGATGTCTCTCTGATGCCATTGTTCCTTTCTCATTAGTGTTAAGAAAATTCAAAGTTAATTAAGCACTATAAATCAATTTTGGGGTTATCTTCCATCCCTTTCTGTTTGTTTAACATATACTTTATAGAACTGTAGGATTGTTTGGTATACCTATAATAAATATGCTTTATATTATAATCAGCAAAAAACGGTTTCATTTTCTTAGAGACATTTGCTGGACCATTATCTGTCTTTATTTTTGTAGGTATATCCATGATGGCCATAACTTCTAATACACGTATGGTTACTGAATCAGTCTCTTTTGAGCTCAAGGCACTTGTCCGTTGAAAACTTGAATAAGTGTCAGGGGTGTGGTGTACATATTTTAATTTTCAAAAACGTGCAAAATGGAACACATCCATCTGCTACATTTCATTCCTTTGAGTACCCTTTGAGTTACTATCTTCAGGTAGTGGTGTTTGGTTATAAAAAGAACAAGTAGGACATCTCTTTATAATTCCCTTAGCTTGTTGTCATGTAATAGAAAACTCTTTATTTCAACCTTTGCTGTTGATATGAATTCTTTAATGAAATTATGAGACCTTCAGCACACTGCCAATCAATAATCAATCAATTTCAGCATTCCTTTGTGCCAGAGGACCTGGCATACCTGTATAGGATAAAATGTGTGTTTTGCATATGGGACAAAGCCTATTACTGATTATATCTAAAACCTGAATAAATAACAAAGTCAATTCTGTATTATCTGGTATAAATTCAGTGGTTTCAATATGCAAAACAACTCTTCCTGCACAATGTGAATCAATAACTATTTTTAGAGGTTCTTTAAAATCCCTTAGCACTATAAGAATAGAATGAGAATTCTGCCTTTTAGACAGAATATAAGGGTTTTGTTGCATGCACCTTACTTAAATCTTCTGATTTGTATTCTGAATTTTCTGGTTTTTTTGTATCAGTATAGAATGTATGGGCTCTAGTTAATGGTGTGTCATGTATAATGTGGGGGAGAACTTAAGTTGTTCTTTTTATGAAGTTAATTCTATTGCTTTTGGGATAATTGCTATTAATCTCTCCTTTAAAATTAGCACAAGCTCTTTGTCATGGTTCATTGTCTTCCCATAATTTTTAAAATTTCATCAGTAGAGAAAGGCACTATAATCTCTACTGGGTCTATTTCTGCTAGTTGATGAAGTCTCAATTTTTCTTTTATAATTAATTCAAAGACATTTTCCACATAAGTTTTTAATTTTTTGCTTGGTTTAGGTAGTAAAAACATCCATTCTAAGCTAGTATTTCCCTCTGCATTAAAAATCCTGTAGGGGAAATTCTGGAGGGGCCTATAACTAGAATGCAGTTAAGATTTGTATCCACCTGATCCACATGTGCCTTCTATAATTTCTCTTCAGAGCTAATACATTCTCTGCTTCAGCTGTTAATTACCTGTGACTATTTTAGCCTTTGCCACCATCTAGGGTTTTGTTTAAATGAAAAATTAGATCAGGTATAAAGTCATTAAGAGTTTGTAATCAATCTTTCCTAATTGAAGCCTTTTGTGTTCTAATTTTATGCAAATGTATCTTTTTTTAAATATTTATTTATTATGTATACAATATTCTGTCTGTATGTCTAAAGGCCAGAAGAGGGCGCCAGACCTCATTACAGATGGTTGTAAGCCACCATGTGGTTGCTGGGAATTGAACTCAGGACCTTTGGAAGAGCAGGCAATGCTCTTAACCATTGAGCCATCTCTCCAGCCCTATAACCTAGGTTATTGATAGAATCTACTCTTTGTATTTTTTGGAGTAATTTATAATCCTCA
This sequence comes from Dicrostonyx torquatus, assembly GCA_028555095.1. Classification (NCBI taxonomy): domain Eukaryota; kingdom Metazoa; phylum Chordata; class Mammalia; order Rodentia; family Cricetidae; genus Dicrostonyx; species Dicrostonyx torquatus. The sequence continues at coordinate 294,698 of JAQHUG010000656.1, forward strand.
TTTAGGCAAAACTTTCTTTACTTCTTCAAACATTCTTTCTAAAGTATCTCTATTTGAATTAGATAGCACACTGTCATCTATGTAATGGTAAATTGCAGATTCAGGAAATTGTTCACATATTATTTCCAATGGTTGATTTACAAAGTATTGGCACAGGGTGTGTCTATTGAGCATTCCCTGTGTGAGTCCATTGATATCTCTCTAGTAGGATGAGAACTATTATAAGTAGGAACTGGCAAGACAAATTTTCTTGTAAATTTACAGTGAAGAAACAACCTTTTAAATCAATAACTATAAGAGACCATCCTTTAGGCAACAGGAAAGACAAAGGAATTCCAGATTCCTTTGTAGAGGGCCCATAGGTTGAATTACCTTGTTGACAGCTCTTAGATCTTTCATCATTCTCCATTTTTCAAATTTCTTTTTAACAACAAATGCAGGAAAATTCCAAGGGCTGAGCATCTAGTTGCTCCTGTACCAGTTGTTTTAAAGCCTGAAGTTTTTCTTCTGTTAAAGGCAATTGTTTAACCCATATTAGTTTCTCAGTTAACCATTTTTTAAAGTTAAACATTTGTTAGATGGGTTATCAGGGGAAGGGAGAAGGATAGAAGAAGAGAAGAGACAGAGAGAGAGGTGGGGGGGGATGAAGAAGAAGCACAGCTGCCTCTCCGGAGAGAAGGAACAGAAGCTCAATTAACCATTTTAAAGGTGAGACTGTTGTTGCCTTTAAGATTTGATAGTTGTTTCATGCTCATGTACAGCCTGAAGGGTTGATGACCTTGTTATTTTTTTATAGTATTTTATAATATCCTCCCCCAAAACATGAATTTCTGAGACTGCAGGAATGTTAATCTGGGTATTCCATTGTTGCAGCAGGTCATGACCCCATAAATTCACTGCAATATTAGCCACATATAACCTCTGCCTTCCTCTCTGACCTTCTGGCCCTATGTATTTAATCAATCTTGAGTTATGTTTCACTTGAGATTGGGTTCCAATTCCTAGGTATGGAATATCTGTCTCTTGAAGAGGCAAATTCATAGCCAAGATTCTGGAGTCACATCTACACTTGTGTCCAGTAGTCTCTCAATGATAATGTTATTTTTATATGCACTCTTAGCTTTGGTCTTTGATCATTTAGAGGTCTGACAAAATATTCTTTTTCTATGTTCTACTGGAATTTTTGACTCATCCTCCATGTTTAATCCATCATCTAGAACAGTATTGCTTTTTTGTTTTCCAAAAGGTGCTGGATTTTTTAATTTTCCCAGTGAGACGTGTCCTCCACAATGACTGGGAATGATTGGAGCACATTTGACCTGGAAACCTGTAAAAGGACTTCCAAGGGGTTTCCCAATGGTATTAGATTGCCTTGTTTGTCTTTTATTGACCTTCATTTGTTGTTCCAATGTTGGTTTTTGCCAGATCTTCTACATAATCCAGAAGGTTGAGACCTTCTAGTTTTTTGATTCTCAGAGAAAACATTATTTATTGAAAAGCTGTCTACAATCCTTTCTCAGATGTCCTGTTTTACCACAATTAAAATATTTGGCATTTTGATGTTTCCTCATACCTTTGGAAATTGCTTCTCTTACACAAGCCTTAGTTTCATAGTCAAATATCTCCGTGCTTATTGTATGAAGGATCTTTTCATCCATTGGTGCTGATTTAACTTTTGAAGGCCCAAGTATCTTTTGAAATTCTAAGTTGGCATTTCCAAAAGCCAACTTATTTATTCAATAAATACTCATATAGCTTCTGGCTTTGTTACACCTACTTGTACAGCTTTAGTTAATCTTTGTAAAATGTCACTTTAGTCTTGCTTGACCCTATTATATGATTCAGTTCTTTTTCCTAGTTCATGAATCCTGTCCCATGTATTTAAGGCTGCTGTGTGTCATAGGGACAAGATCTGTTCATCATAAAGAGCTTGATCCTATGGATCAGCATAAGTGCCCTCATCAGGAATTTGACCTTGGGAAGCATCAAATACTTTTGCTCTTTCCTGTTCTACAATTTTTGACTCTTCTAACTAGTGGCATTTCCTCAGAAGTTGTGACCTGTCTTACAGAACCAATGAAACAAATTGAAGCTATTCATGTAAGGTGGCCTTATCACTGGAAGCCCATGTTTTCACCATCTCCCTAATAAATGATAAATGCAAGCCATAAGATGCTACTGCTGGCTTAATTTCTTTGTGATTGTTCATACCTATGTTTTTTCATCTACCTTCTTTGAACCATTTTTATGTATTTAGTACTTGATGGCTTATCAGAGGTGATTTATAGGGTAAGTAGCTAAAATCCTTGGTAAGTCATTTTTGACTCTGAAAAGTACTGGTGATGCTAAATCCTGCTCTTGTACCTTCTCTCCTTACTCATGAGTTCTGATAATTTCCTGAATCATTTCAAATCTTTTCACCAGTGTCTTTGGTAAAACCTGAATCTCTTGATCTATGAATGTTTCTAATGATTTCATTGAATCATTTACCCTCTGGTCCTCATTCTGCTCATATGATTCCAAGGTAAGAAATTTTTTCATTAAGGATAACATCTCATCCTTGGATGTAATACAGATTGCATTCCTGGAGAGATACTCTATCTGCTAACCTAACATAACTTTTAAACAGATTTTGATTGTTAAATTCAACAGTATGAATTCTTTTAGATAATTTCTCTGCTGTATGAATTCCTACTGCCAGTAGCCTTTAAGTTATCTGCCCTCTTGGGTGTGACCTCTTATACTATATATACTGATGTAAAGCACACGTCTGGCCTTTTTCCAGCTGTGGGATCCAGTTGTTGTTCCCCATTCCAGCAGAGGATTGTGATCTGTGAGTTACCCCTAAATAAATAACACTCTATTATACTCAATTCTAATCTAGTGTGAGGATTTCTTTTAAGTGTCCTTCTTCATTTCTCAGCAGCTTTTGACATGGGTTGAATTTTGTCTGTCAAATTAATGTCATCCTTTTCAACGGTATTAATTTTTTCAGCTAACTTTTGATTTTTGATGACATTAATCCTGTCAGCTAGTTGTTCATTATTAGTCTGTAAAGACTGTATCATTTCTAAAAGTGCCTCATTCTTGCCTCTGTTATAAAACCATTTTCTTAAGGATATAATATGAAAAAACTATGTTCCAATATCAAATAAATAGATTTATCAGAAAAACAATATAAGCCTTGCAGAAAGCTATCCATAGTATAAGTAAAAAGCTTATTAAATTCTTAGATGGTGATATTATCTGCAATTATATAACTCTCAAATTTATTGATTTATTTAGTAATCAAATAAAGTTACCTCTATTATGAGATTTCAGTAAATTGTTGTAGGTATAATAATATTTATTTACCAGCAGATGTCACAATTGCATCTGCATGGTATAACCAGTGGGGCATGAGGAGTCCCTTTCGGTTCTGTGCTGGTACCTGCTTAAATACTGACAAATATTCTTTGTTTGACAAATTAAGAGCAATTAAATCAATTCTGTACACAGAGAGAATTTTTTGGTGGCCAGAATATCAAGGAACCCAGAGTTCACCATCAAGAAAAAGAAATTGGAACCTGCACAAGTCACCAAGTGGCAGGGAAAGATGGTGCATGCACAAGCCAGGAAATTGAAAGTTGCCTTGTGATAGCTCCACTGTGGTAGGGTTTTGGCAACAAACCACTTTGTGGGTGAAATCAATCCAGGCAGACAGGGGTGGGAGACCTTTGGGCCAGTCCCAGTAGGCATGGAGTCGGGATTTATGTGGAGCACCAGATGTAGACAGACTCTATAAAGTAGTCTCACACTAGCTAAGAACTGAGTATAATAAAGGGTTTTTTATTTAGGGCTAGACTTACAGAACACAGTCCTCTGCATGATCTGGAAGCAGGAACCAAATTCAGCAGCCAAGAGAGAGCCCATGCAAGCCTTACATTAGCATTTATAGTACAAGAGACCACACCCAAGTGGGCTGGTATCTTAAAAGTTATTGGCTGAAGGAGTTCCCACAGCATTACAAGATGCCTGGTACCATATTTTCTTTAGCCATTATAGTAAAGTTATGTATAAATTATTATAGGTCTGAGCACTCTGGAAGAACTGTCACTGGATTAAAGTAAGTAATAACAGTGACATGAGGTTTTAATGTGCCTGACTGTCACATTCTCACAGCATCAGATTGCATTTCGGCAAGTCTGTAGTACATTTTCTTGAATAATGATTGCTGTGGCTGTGCCACCCCTGGGCAGGTGATCTTGAGTTGAGTAACAAAACAGAGTGAGCAAGGCATGTAGAGCAAGTCAGAAAGCAGCATAATGGAGCATTATTAATAAAAACTAAGAAAGAGAAATTGGGGTTCAACTTCAAGTTTAGAAAAGCAAAACAGCCAACTACTGACTCTTACCTCTATGCCAGTCTGAAATGGCATTCCTGCATCCTAGAATCCCAGAATGAGACTGAGACAGAGAGCTGTTTCCTTCCAAATTATAATCCTCTCTACTTCAGGAATTAAAGACATGCATTGCCCAGTGTCTATGGCAACTAGTGTGGCTACTGGGATTAAAGGTGTGTGTTACCACTGCCCGGTCTGTAAGGCTGACCAGTGAGGCCATTTTGCTCTGATCTTCAGACAAGTTATCAGTACATTTCCTCTTTTGTTTAAAATAAAAAGGCTATAACTAATATAAGAAAACTACATACAATAAGTACAATGACTTTATATAATCTACACAGGCAATAAGTACATCAACAATGTCTAGGCTATTTGTATTTGACAAATTCAGAGAAAATACTTCATATCTATCCTATCTTGGTGAGTACAAAGTCTTGTACCTAATTTACTTTCTATCATAACTTGCTTTTTGTGTCAGGTAAAGAAGGAAAACTATAACTATCTAATCTTCAGCTCCTCAGAGATCCAAGAAGGAAATAATATTAACTGAGTAAGCAGAAAGTGCAAGCAAGTGACTTCCAAAAACTGTGGGTAATGACAGAACAGATGGCTGCCTGGACAGTCACCCAAAGTTCTCCGCAATTTCATTTTCAGCCTACAAACCTAGCATATATGATAAACTTTTCTGTAAAGCAGGATATTTTGTGTCTTGCTTGTCTAATTAGAACAGCATACTGTCTGCAGTTGAGTCGGGGACATTTTCTTGCCCAGTGGCTTACTTTTGCTACAAAGAAAGAAGATTCCATGTGGAGGATTTTTTGATTCCCATAATCTTCTCTGAAGTAGTTTGGTGCTGCCAGAAGAAGAACCTAGGTTATTAAAACATCTAAATGCCATATTCTGTAGATCTCTGGAATGTTTGAAGATGACATGTATATTTAGAATATATCTTTGTTTGACCTTGAAAACATACCTAATGTGACTACAAGTTTAATTATACTAGGTGATTGACTACTAGCCTATATTTCCTTATTATTTTAAGTAGTTGGTAAAAATAATTTTCGAGGACTAGAAATTAGCATTACATTGTTTAATGAGCTGTATAGGTACAATACCTTGAACAAGATTAGAAATGTATATACAGCATATTTTAACAAAATTAATAAAACGGTGTGTGCGAGGCATGTAGTGCAAGTCAGAAAGCATAACTCCTTTACTGCTCCACTTCTGTTCCTATTTCCAATTCCTCTCTTCAATTCCTGTCCCAGCTTTCTTGATGATGGAGTGTTAATGACCCAAAACAATCCTACACCAGTTTGATTAAAAAGGGGTTATTTATTGGAGGGGATAAAACTTATAGATCAATGTCCAAAACCAGAGACCTCTGGTCGCAAACAGGAAACAGAGTCTAACAGTCAGAATGGGAGCTGGAAGCAAAAGAGTAAAAAAGAGTAAGTGGAGCGCTGCCGC
>JAQHUG010000656.1:319196-342128 GCA_028555095.1 Dicrostonyx torquatus
CACTGGGACCTATCTCTTCTGCATGTATTGGCTTTTTGGGAACTTATTCTATATGGATGCACATCTTCTTAGACCGAGTTGGAGGGGGTTCCTTGGGCTTCCCATAGGGCATGGTATCCTGCCCCATCCTTAAGGAAGCAGGGGGAGGGAGGTGGGGTAGTGCGGGAGTGGGAGGGCCAGGAACAAGGGGAGTAAATGTAAATTTTTCTTTTAACAATAAAAAAAATCATACTTGGGTTTAGAGAAAGAGAGAGGCACACTCAAACTCCAAAGCCAGCTTTAATCTTTAATTGAACTGGGACTACAAAAAGACCCTTTTTTGTATTATATGTCTGTAGAGAACAGCACAAAAAACATTTGGAAAGATTTATGAAATTTTATCCTATTGAAAATGTGATATAACAGTAGGCCAGCTTATTCTTTTTCTTGAGACATGTTTTCTAGATTATTTGTCCTGTTTCTTCAGATGTCCCACTTGTGCAGTGGTTTTCAGATTCCTTACCTGGATACCTTTATTCTCCTGAAAAGACAAAAACAAAACCCTTTTCCAACTCTTATTTTATGGAGATTCTTTTTTGGCAAGATATATCTGATGAAATGAAGTGCATTTGTTATTTACAGATTAGTTCAGATTAAATGGTCATGCTGTTTGATGAAATATTTTTTCTAATTAAGAGGGTTCTCTTGTTCAAATCGATTTTTTATCAATTTTAATGGTATCCAGAACTTTTCTTTTCCTGTGGAAACAAGAACAAAACTCCTTCTCCAAGGTAACACATATCTTGCTTTTTGTTCTGAGGTCAGTAGATCTTAAAATATATCAGCTGATTTAATTCTGAAGTTTTTCTAATCTTCAATGTCTCTCTGCAGCTGTTTTTCCATTCTCATTAGCATTTAGAAAATTCAAAGTAATAAAACATTATGCAATCTATTTCTAGGGGTATTTATCATCACTTTATGTTCATTTAACATATCCTTTAGAGTTCAATTTGAATTTCCTATCACTTTGTGCCATGTTAGATTGTGTAGCATACCTGTAATATGCTTTATATTATAATAAACCATTTTATTTTCTTAGACATATATTCTGGAACATTGTTTATCTTTTTTTGCACAGGTATACCAATAATGGCCATAGCTTGTAGGAAATGTGTGACTGCTGAATCAGCCTTTTCCAAACTCAAAGTAGTTGACCATTGAAAATATGAATAGGTATGGTATGGTGCACACAGTTTAGTATTCCAAATTCTAAATAAATGGAACACATCCATCAGCCAGATTTCTTTCCTTTGAATATCCTTTGGCTTGCTTCCTTCATTAACTGGTGTTTGGTTGTATAACGAACAAGTAGGACATTTCATTGGCTTGTTGCCATGTGAAGGAAAGATCTTTTTTTTAAAAAAAACTTTGCTATTGACATGATGTTTTTGATGATGCCTTTAGCATATTTCAATTCAATAATTAATCAATTTCTGCATTACCTTGTGCTAGAGGACCTGAAAGACACATATGGAATTGGATGTATGATATGGATATAGGATGATGCCTGTTCCAGATTATATCTTGTAACTGAATAAATAATGAAGTCAATTCTGTATCATCTGTATAAATTAGCAGTTTCATTAAGCAAAACAACCCTTTCTGCATATTTTGAATTGGTAACTACGTTGAGAGGTTGTTTAAAATACCTTAATACCATAAAAAATAGGATATAACACTAATTTTTAGATAGAATTTTCTTATTTTAACCTCCTTTCCCCCTTTATTTATGATTCATTTGCATCAGTATAGAATATAAGTGTTCCAGTTATTGGTGAGTCCTATACAAAGCAAGGAAGAATTCAATTAGTTCTCTTTATATGTTGAATTCTCTTGGTTTTGGGATAGCTGTTGTTAATATCTTCCAAAAATTACTACAAGCTTTTTGATAGAGTTTATTCTCTTCCCATAATTTGTTAATTTTATCACTGATAAAAGGTGCTGTAATTTCTGCTTAGTCTATTCCTGCTAACTGACAAAGTCTCAATTTTCCTTTTAGAATTAATTCAGAGACCTTTTACATCTATTTTTTTTAAAACTTGGTTTATATGGTAAAAGGTCAATTCCAAGATAATATCTTTCCTCTGCATTAAAATTCCTGTAGGGGAATGTTTAAGGGTAATATATCCAGAATGCAGCTGAGTTTCAGATTCACAAAAAAATTTGTAGTTTTGTAATTTCTCTTCAATCCAAGTCAATTTCCTTTCATCTTCAGCTGATAATTCCCAGAACTATTTAATTACTTGTCACCATCTAAGGTTTTGTTTCAGTTAATCAGGTTATCCAGTTTATACCAATAATACCATAGCTGGGAAATGTCTCCTAGCAATCTTTGGAAGTCATTAAGAATCTGCAATTTTGGTCTTTCCTAATTTGTACCTTTTGAGGTTTAATTTTCTGTAAACCTCTTTTATAACTTAAATAATTAATAGAATCTTTTCTTTGTACCTTTTTAGGAGCAATTTTTAATCCCTAACAAGACAAAGTTTTCTTTACTTCTTCAAATGTTCTTTCTAAAGTATGTAATTTGAATCAGATAGTAAAATTTCATGCATGTAATGGTAAACCATAGATTCAGGAAATTGTTTATATATCATTTCTAGTAGTAGACTTACAAAATATTGGCACAAGATGGGACTATTTAACATATCCTGGGAGAGAATCTTCCATTCATATCATTTAGAAGGCTGAGAATAAGTAGACACTATGAAGGCAAATTTTACTCTGACCTTTTTTTAAAGGTATAGTGAAGACACAATTTTTTTAAATCAATAACTATGAGAGACCATTCTTTAGGCAACATAGAAGGCAAATGTATTTCAGACTGTAGAGAGCCCAATGGCTGAATCACCTTATTAATAGCTCTTAGATCTGTAACCATTCTCCATTTTCCAGATTTTTTTAAAACAACAAATACAGGAGAATCCCAAGGGCTGGTTGATTCTTCAATATGGTGAGCATCTAGTTACTCCTATACCAGTTGTTCTAAATCCTACAGTTTCTCTTTGTTAAAAGCCATTGTTTAATCTGTACAGGATTGTCTGTCAATCATTTTATAGGTAGGGCTATGGGTGCCTTCGAAAAATCAGCATCTGTTTTGCCATATTCTTGTACAGCCTGAATGGTTGGTAGTCACTGTACTTTATAAAATCCTTCTAATATTTTTCCCAGAAACATACATTAATTTGTGGTTTGTTTCTTAGATTGGACGAATGTTAATCTTAGTGTTCTATTGCTGTAACAAATCATGTCCCCTCAAATTCATTGCATTCACTTATGGTTTTGATATTCTTTTTGTTTGTCCTTCTAGTCCTATACATTCAGTCCATCTCACACTCTGCTTTACCTGACATAAGTTTTTAATCCTTAAAAACTGAACATGTATATCCTTAAGAGGCCAATTTAGATGCCAAGATGCTAATGAATTATTGTTACACCCTCACCTGTGTTTACCAGACCTCCAGTGACGTAATTTATTTGTATTTTTAATTTTGGTATTTGTTCATTTATAAAAGTTTGCCAAAATACTTGTTTTATGGTTTCTTTTGAATTTTTTTCTCTTCTATAGCTGTTCTATTATCCAGAGCAGTATGGTTTCTTACAATGGGCATTAGGTTCTTTAATTACTCTGGGCAGGAGTTGCCTCTATGATGGCAGTAAAGGACTAATTTGGCCTAGGGGCCTGTAAGAGACCTCATCACAGAGTTTCTCAATAGCAAAGGATTACCATGAATACTCCTCATTGACCTATATTCATTAATCCAATGCCTCTCTTTGCCACACCTTCTGCATAATACAGAAGAATGGGATATTCTGAACAGATTATTCTTAGAAAAAACATTGTTCTTGGAATGCCCTATATACAGTTCTTTTAAGGTGCCCTTGTTTGCCACAATTATAACATTTGACATTTTGATTTTTCCTCAAACCTCTAAAAAATCACCTCTTCTATCCATGCATCATAATCTTCATGAGATTCAATTTTAATTTTATCATGTATCCATTCCTCCAAAGATGCTGACCTTGCCTTTAATAACCCAATTATTCTTTTGTATAGATAACTGACATTTTCAAAAGCCAGAGCTTCAATTATTATTTGTCTAGCTTTTGAATTTGTTATCATTATTTTTACTGCTGCAGCCAATCTTTATTAGAAACCCATAAATGCTTCCTTTGGGCCCTGTGTAACTTTAGTAAATGACTCATTTTTCTTTCCTATTTCTCCAATTCTGTCTCAAGCATTCAAAGCTGCTGCATGGATGTGGTCATCATATACAGCTTGCTTTTCTATAGTAGCATATTCTCTTTCTCCAAGAATTTGATTTTGCAAGATTTCCCTACCTCTAGCTTTACTCTGTTGTTCAATAATCTTAGCCTTCTCTCTGAACTAGGTACTCCATTGTAATTGTTGGCCAGGATCTAAAACACTTTTATCCAGTTGTTTAGGGATAATTCTATTACAAACTGACCATGAATTTAACGTTTGCTTCACAAAAGGTGAATGCATACCATATGAGAATATTGCTTCCTTCAATTACCATAAAGCTAACATTGGCACAGAAGCCCAGTTAACAAATCTTTTGTCGTTTTTGTATTGAGGACCAGTGTAACTTCCTGAGCCTAGCTTGAGTTTGGAGACCTGTCTTTGGCTATTACTTCTGCATATGAGTGACTTAGAATAGCCCAATCTAAAAACACTTCTGCCCAGCCACTGCTATCATGGCAGAATATTATTGGCCCTTATTCTTTACTCCACCTCACCCCATCCCAAGACTCCCACCCCCATCACAACCATATATATGTGCCTGCCTAATACAATTAAATGAGATCCTGCTTCAACAAGACTCCTGACTCAGAATGTTTCTCTCTGGTGATCAGGGGAGGACTGGGTCATTGACAATCCCCATCCTGACAATCATCCCAGTCCCAGGGAGAGCTTGGTTGGACCAGCTCTGCCTCAGCCCTATCTGCCAGAGAGCCCAGCTATTTGGAAATTCCTGTAAGGTTACTGGATATATTTAGGTTCATTGCCTGCAAACCTTAGGCTGTGCTGAAATTGACTCTCCATTAAATTCTTCTGACTGGATTTGAATATTTCTGTGAACTATTTTATTAGGCTTATCTAAGGCCTGTATTTTAGCACTCAGATTGACCAACCATTTTAGCGAGAAGACAAAAATAATAAAGCTGATAATGTTTATAATTGAAATTACATAAATATCATCTAAATTAGGTATCTCCTCATTTAATCATTCCATTTTCAAACTGTCTAGCGTATTAGCATACAGAGACTCAAATCCCTCCATTGTAATTTTTCCCATTTTTTAATGTGGGAAGAAACTCTCTCATTTAAGTAATTTCTCCCTTTAAGAAATCCCAATTGTCTTACTAAATCTATTGATGATGAAGATGTGAGGCTGATTGCTGCTGCATAGAAAAGTAAAAGCTTGGCTAGATTTCAAGGTGGTATCTAGTTTGGCAGCAGCTAAAGCAGGAGTTTCAGGCAGAGCCTACAACACATGGTGGGGAGGAGAGCGAGAGCAAGAGTGGGAGCAAGAGAGAGAAAGAGAGGCCTGAAAAATACACAGGAGATGTTTCAGTAAAAGTATGTGTGTTGGGGGCTACCTGAAGGCTACAACAGAAAAATCCCAAACTTTCTCAGAGGTCTGGGGAGAAAAGCAAAGAAATCATAGCTGGGTGGGGCTGGAGCCCCATAAGTCAATCTGGCAGGAGATCCACATGCAGTTCTGGCCTGTGTTGGTAGCTTTTTTTGTGAATTTGTACCCCAAAAGTTGGGTGCCAAATGTAGCATGAATAATCAAAGCCCAGAGACAGATTCTAGGAAGTCTTTAATTTCTTTCTTATTTCTTCCTTGAACTAGTGGAAACTCAGTAGAAAGTTGTCCAGTTCCCACGAGTCTGTAGGCTTTCTGTTGTTTCTGTTCTTGATATCCAACTTTAATCCTTGGTGGTCTGATGGGATACAGGGTTTTTTTTCAATTTTCCTCTATCTGTTGAGACTTCCTTTGTCACCAAGTATATGGTCAGTTTCAGAGAAGGTTCAAAGAGGTGATGAGAAAAATGTATATTCTTTTGTGTTTAGGTGAAATGTTCTATAGATATCTGTTCGGTCAGTTTGAGTTGTAACATTTGTTAGTTCTATCATTTCTCTGTTTAGTTTCTGTCTCTATAATGTGTTCATTGGTAAAAGTGGGGTAGTGAAGTCTTCCACTATTATTTTGTGGGGTTGAATATGTGAGTTAAGTTATAGTAATATTTTTTTATAAATGTAGGTTCTCTTGCATTTAGGGCATGGATGGACAGAATTGAGATGTTATCTTGGAGGATTTTTCCTTTAGAGAGTATAAAATGTCCTTATCCATCTATTTGGATTAATTTTAGTTTGATGTCTATTTTTTTAGATATTAGAATGGATATACCACCTGTCTTTTTAAGTCCATTTTATAAGAAAAGCTTTCTCCAACACTTTTTCCTGAGGTGATGTCTATCTTTGATGTTGAGGTTTATTTTCTGTATGTAGCAGGAGAATGGACCCTGCTTTTGTATATATTCTGTTATCCTATGTCTTTATATTGGCAAATTGAGTCCATTGATATTGAGAGATATGAATGACCACTGATTTTTTATTTTTGCTATTATCTTGTTGTTTGGTGGTTATTTGTATATATGTGGGGTGGTGGGTATGTTTGAATTTGTGTGTGTATGTGTGTGTGTGTGTGTGCTTCCCTTCTTTGGATTTTGCTGGTGTGATATTATCTATTGCCTATGTTTTTGTGGGTATAGTTAACTCTCTTGGGTTTCAATTTTCCTTCTAGTACCTTTTGTAGAACTGAATTTGTGGATAGATAGTGTTTAAATTTGACTTTGCCATGAAATACCTTATATTGTCCATCTATGGTAATGGAAAGTTTTGCTGGGTATATTAGTTTGAGCTGTTATCTTCAAGGCATTTGCCCAGGCTCTTCTGACTTTCACAGCCTCCATTGAGAAGTCAGATGTAATTTTCTTAGGTCTGCCTTTATATGTTACTTGACCATTTTCCCCTTACAGCTTTTAATAATCATTCTATGTTCTGTATGTTTAGTCTTCTTATCATCATGTGACATAAGGACTGTCTTTTCTGGTCTAATCTATTTGGTGTTTTGTAAGCTTCTTGTACCTTTATAGGCATGTCCTTCTTTAGGTTAGGAAATTTTTCTCCTTTGATTTTGTTAAAGATATTTTCTGGGTTTTTGAACTGTTATTCTTCTCCCACTTTTACTCTTATTATTCTTAGGTTTGGTCTTTTCATGGTATACCAGAGTTCTTAGATGTTTTCTTAGAAGTTTTCTTAGATTTAACATTTTCTTTGATCTAGTTCTTCTATTGAATCTTCAGTATCTGGTATTCTCTCACCCATCTCTTGTATTCTGTTGGTGATTATGATTGCATTTGTAGTTCTTGCTTGCTTACCTAGATTTTCCATTTTCTAAATTCCCTGTTTGTATTTTCTTTATTGCTTCTAATTTGATTTTTTTGTCATGAATTGCTTCCTTCATCTATTTGTTTATTTTTCTTGACTTTCTTGTCATTCTTTAAAAGATTTGTTGCTTTCCTAATATTTTGGTTGTTTTTCTTCAATTTATTATTATTCATTTTACATACCAACCACAGTTCCCCTCCCTTCCCTCCTTCTTGTCCTCCCACTCACCCCCACCTCCACCCAACCCACTTCCTTCCATTCCTCACAAAGGGCAAGCCCTCCCTTGGGGAGTCAACAAGGCCTGGCATACTAAGTTGAGGCAGGACCAAGCCCCTCCCCACCCCCAGCATCAAGGTTGAGTAAGGCATCTCATCATAAGCAATATGCTCCAAAAACCCAGCTCATATACCCAGGTATAGATCCCTATCCCACTGCCAAAGGTCCCATAAGCAGGCCAAACTATACAACTGTTGAGGGTCTAGTTCAGTCCCATTTAGGCTTTGTTGGTCTAGAGTCCATGAGCTCCCATGAGCTTGGGTCAGCAGGCTGTGGATTTAATTGTCATGGTCTTGCCCCCCCCCCTTGGTTCTATAATCCCTCATCGCCCTCTTCATCTGAGCTCCTGGAACTCAGTCTGATGCTAAGCTGTGGATCTTTGCATCTACTCCCATAAGTTACTGGATGAAAGTTCTATAATGAGAGGGGAAGGCCAGTTCTGGTGCCCTGTCCACTATTGCTAGTACCAGGTTTCTCCCTAACCCCATAATGGCTCCCTCTATCAAAACGTCTCTTTCATTGCTTTCCCACTCCATCCCTCTCCCATCTCGACCATCCCATTCCCTCATGTTCTTATCCCCCATCCCCTCCTACTGTACCTTTCTTTTCACCTAGTTTCTCTGGAGTAATGGATTGTAGTCTGGTTATTCTTTGATTTGCATCTAGTATCCACTTTTGAGTGAGTACATACTGTGTTTGTCTTTCAGGTTCTGGGTTACCTCACTCAGTATAATTTTTATTAGTTCCATTCATTTGCCTGTAAATTTTATGATGCTATTGTTTTTTACAGCTGAATAATTCCACATTGTGTATATGTACCACATTTTATTTATCTGTTCTTCAAAGAAGTTGTTCATTTCCTATTTAAGGACCTCTATAAAAGTTGTTTTTAAGGTTGTTTTCCTGTGTGTTGGCTGTGTAAGAATATTCAAGTCTTGCTGTTATAGGATAACTAGGTTCTGGTGGTGCCATATTGCTCTGGCTGTTGTGATTGTAGTCTTACACTTGCATTTAGATATCTGCATAGATTATAGGTCTAAGTGTTGATTTCTGATTCGGCTGTTTTTGGTGGGTGTTCTATTCCTTGATTTCTAGTCCCTTCTTAGTCTTTTGGTCATTGTGACCTGGATTTCTGACAGTTGGCATGACTTCTGATCCAGTAGGGAGTGTTTCTCCACATTGGGAGTTGATTTGGCCTTTAATAAAGCAGGGAGTCTCTGTTCTAATTGTTCTGGCCTGTATCTGAGGAGCTTAAGTATGTTCAAGCTGGTGTGGCTTGTGCCTGAGTGTGGAAGTCCAGTGGGGTTCAGGGTAAGGCCCAGTAGTGGGGCCAGTTTGAGCTGGAATAGCATGGGTTAGAAGGGTTCAGGGCAACAGGATCCACAGAGATGGAGCAGTTTTGCCCTGCAGGTGGGCCACTCACCACTTTTGACTAGAGTCGCCTGCTCCTCAACTTGTGTCATACGGTCCTGGGTGTCCAGTCCATTTTTTTAAATTGATTTTATTGTGCTATACATTTTTCTCTGCTCCCCTCCCTGCCTCTCTCCTCCCCTTTAACCCTCCTGCATAGTTCCCATGATCCAAATTTACATAGGAGATCTCGTTATTTTCTACTTCCCTTATAGATTAGATCCTTGTATGTTTCTTTTAGGGTCCTCATTTTCTAGGTTCTCTGGGATTGTGATTTTCAGGCTGGTTCTTTGCTTTTTCTCTAAAAACAACTTATGAGTGAGCACATATAATATTTTTCTTTCTTGGACTGGGTTACCTCACTCAATATATTTTCTAGATCCATCCATTTGCCTTCAAATTTCAAGATGTTATTTTTTTCTGCTGTATAGTACTCTACTGGTGTAAATATACCATATTTTCCTTATCTATTCTTGGTCAAGGGACATTTAGGTTGTTTCCAGGTTCTGGCTATGATAAATAATGTTTATTTATAACATACTTGAGCACACGTCCTTGTGGCACAATTGAGCATCCTTTGGGTATATACCCAAAAGTGGTGTTGTTGGGTCTTGAGAATGTTTGTTTCCTAATTTGAAGAGAAATCACCACACTGACATCCAAAGGGGCTGTACCAGCTTGCACTCCCACCATCAATGCAGAAGTGTTCCTTTTACACCACAGCTTCTCCAGCATAAGTTGTTATTAGTGTTTTTGATCTTGGCCATTCTTACAATGAAATTCAAAGATGTTTTGCCAATCCATTTTTAAATTTTACTCTTCATTCAGGCTGAGGTCTTGGTTTCCTGTGCTTCTGTCAAGCCTGTCTACTACTAGCCACACTCTAAAATTACAGATAATTAAGGAAATGACTGTAGTCACAGAGGTTTCCATATCTTTGAGGTTTATGAGTCTTGAGTTCTTCTCTTGCCTCCTACTTCTTTATCTTTTATCTTTCTGAATATTTTTTAGATTTATTTATTAATTTTGGTGTATTAGTGTTTTGTCTGTGTGTATATATGAGTACCACAGGTGAATCTAACATCTTAGAGTTTAGGAGAGGACATTGGTGTCCCTGAGACTGTAATTTCAGACTGTTGTGAGCCATCATGCTGATGCTGGGAATCAAATGTGTGTCTTTTATCAGAGCTACAAGTAATTTTCACTACTGGTCCAACTCTTCAGTCCCTACCTGCACATTTTATAAGAATTCAAGGAATTCTGTGTATGTTAATGAACAACTTGCTATAAGTAATTGCAAGTCATTTAAAGTTATGTTCCCTCTCATAAACATACACGCATGCATGTGCACACACACACACACACACACACGCACACACACACAGAGAGAGACAGACATACACCACTACAGTCTTCAGAAAAGGGCAGGGTGACTTTACTTGTGGAATTCTATGATCAGACTAGGAAGAAAATAAGCTTAACTGGGGTTGGCAGATCGAATGATTGGATTCAATTGAAAATTGAAAATGAAGAAGAAAGTTCAACTTGTATGGTAAAATCTCCCAACACATACACCAGTGGAACATCTAGAAGAACACTGCATCTGACAGGTCTCAGCCTCACTGTAACACAACCAGAACAGGAAAGAGTCACAGTCCCAGTTCTTGGCAAAGCTCTAGCCATTCAAAGTTAACAACCTGAACCTGAGGACAGTCTATTTTTCTGAAAGCTAATAGGTCTATAAGTGAGGCAGATCTCAAGAAACCAACAGAGGGCATTTCTATTATTTCATTGCTCACTATTTTTGAAGAATATTCTTGAAGAATTGCTAGAAGCTTTTCTACTTCAATAGACCCATTACTTATTTTCAGTAGGTGCTATAAGTCAGTAGAACAACATTCAGGAAAAGTTTTGATATATACCATAGAAAAGTTGACTCTTACAATAATTATACAGAGTAGAAGACACCTGGCCAAATAAAAATAAGATGGCATCTGCTGAAAACTTTAGAAAACGCGAACTAATATAGTGACAGAAATTGTGATTGTACAAGGAAGATAGACACACTAAAAGAAAGAGCAGCAGATCATTTCAAACATGCTATTTGTAAAATATTTGTTGAACAGGATCCAGTTAACAGGATTTCTCAGCATCTGACTCACAAAAGTGTTCACAGTAGATCTCTGCTCTGATAGCTGAGATCTTCACCCTCTTTAAATTGAATCCATATATAATACAGATATTATATGATAAGGCAAATGACTGGTGCATAGTTCTTTGTTTATGTTCTTAGAATTTTTAAGACTTCAAGGATGTTCAGAAATTTGTATGTGCAATTATAAGTGTTTAGGTGTGTGTGGTGTGTGTACATAAGTGTATGTGTACCAGAAGTCAATGTTATTGGCCTTCCTTGATTGCACTAAACTTTATTTTTACAGATAGGGTCTCCCTCTAAATCTGGAACTCACTAGTTTGGTTAGACAGCTAGCAAACTTCAGGGATCCTACTGCCTCTGCTTCTCCAGTGTTTACATGGATGCTGAGGATCTAAACTTGGACCTTCACGTTTGTATTGCAAGCACTTTGCGGATTTATCCAATGAGATGGATCAGCCAGTAAAAGTGTTTATCTTCTAAGACTAGAGATCCATATTTGATCGATCCCCAGAATATATGCAAAAGTGGAAGGAGTGAATATACTCCACAAAGTTGTCATCTGACCTCACAATTACTGTGGCATATGGACACCCACACACAACATCTTCACTCTCTTACTACTGGTACCATTACTCTGATGACTAAGGATGTTGAACAGTTCCTTCAGTGTCTTTCAGCCATTTTAGATTCTTCTGTTGAGAGTTCTCTGCTTAGATCTGTACTCCATTTTTTATTGAATTATGTGATTTTTTGTTGTCCAATTTCTTGAGTTCTTTGTATATTTTGGAGATCAGACCTCTGTCTGATGTGGGGTTAGTGAAGATCTTTTCCCATCTTAGGCTGTTGTTTTGTCTTGTTGACTGTGTTCTTTGCTTTACAGAAACTTTTCAGTTTCAGGAGGTCCTATTTATTAATTGTTTCCCTCAGTGTCTGTGCTCCTGGGGTTATATTTAGGAAGTGGTCTCCTGTGCCTATGCATTCAAGTGTACTTTCTACTCTTTCTTCTGTAAGGTTCAGTGTGGCTGGCTTTGTGTTGAGGTCTTTGATCTATATGGACTTGAGTTTTGTGCATGGTGATAGATATGGGTCAATTTTCGTTCTTCTACATGTTGATATCCAGTTATGCCAGCACCACTTGTTAAATATGCTTTCTTTTTTACATTTGATATTTTTTTGCTTCTTTAATAATTTTTAAGGTTCTGATTCCAGTCAGAAACTAGTGAGAAAACAAGTGTGGCCCTGGAGAATACTAAGTTTCCCTCGTGGAAACACACCAGTTTGAGAAACACATCTAGCTCTCATTTTCTGGCTGACTGTGGCATTTCACCAGTCCTTGGCACTCTGCTCTTACTTTATTTATCTGACCCTATGTGTATGTGTTTAAACTGGTTCTTTTGTCCCTCTTCTAGAATTTTGCCAGCTAGACAGAGCACTTAGCCTTAGCTACTTTGCTCTATGCTGCCATAGGCATGTGGCTCCAACTGAGCAACTAGAAAATCCCATTTGTGGTGCTGAAGAGTTGGGCTGGGTTGCTGTACAAAAGTCTAGATATGGTTTTATAGGTTCAGCTGTGATTTCAAAGACTTTCCCAGGCAAACCTCACAAGGGAGGATGATTATCTCAACAGCAGATAAAATACACAGCTGCCAGCATATTGCCATCCCTTAGGGGTTCTCCAGTGAAGAGTATGGGCCCCAGAAAGCCTGGCATTTCTGGATGTGTGCATTTACATACCCAGCACTCTTCATTTAAGGTCTCTCTGAAGTATGGCGGCCAAGGTCTCTTTTTGGAAATTGGAGAAACTTGACTTAACACACAATACTTTTCTACTCCTACTCCCTTCTACATGCAGCCGCTTAAGGTTAAGAGCTTCAACCCAATCCCTCAGCAGAGAACGGAAACTGTTGCCTTGGCTGACACCTGTTCCAGGGCAGGAATGGAGCAGTGGGTAGTGGTAGCATTCTCCCATCTGAGCATCATGCCCACATGATCACAGTGTGGAGAGATGTTCCGTGACTTCTGTTTGGTGTGCTGCCCTTGTTAGCTCCTCTGAATCCTTCCACTCTTCAGCTTTGACAAATGCCTAATACTCTTGGGAGCCATAAGCCTAAACCACTTTTTCCCAGACACTATATCAAATGGTATACATTGCTTATTTCAGGTGTCCAGCTTTGAGATAATCTGTTACTTGACAATAACTAGATAATACCATTCTCATTTCATAGCTGTGTCTTCATTTTCATCCTTTCAAAGTATCTTGCACATCTGCAATTCTAATTCTTTCTAAATACGATAGCATCTAACATGAATAGAAAATTTATTTTAGTGTTTAATACAAGCACTTGGCAGTCTGAGGCAGTGTAATTAAGTATTTAAGGTCAGCTTAGGCTCTGGCATGAGAACTTCTCTAAAAATTATTAAATAACAAAAACTTATTTTGATCAAGGTACTGTATTAAGTATTTCACACGTCATGTCAGGTAATTTACCCAACAATTCTTTGAGAGGGCTCTCTTTTTATCATTTCATTAGAAATGAGATCAAAATACTAAATATTGATAATTCCCCCCTAAATTACATAAACTCCAGAAAAAAAAGTCAAACTTTTGTTCCTATCATTACTGAAGAGAACAGAACCCAGGAAAGTGAGGTCATTTGCTCCAGGATTCAAGCTGGTTAATCTTTGAGGTAAAATGAAAATTCTCATCTTCTCATTCCTCATCCAATATGGTGAGAATATGGAACAACTTCTAGAGCTTGTAAAGATGCTTAAAAACCATCCTTAGTACCAAGTTAGAAGGAGAGACTCACCCAGATATTTGGTGGCAGGAAACCTAATGAGATATGAACTCCTTCTCAATCATGGCACTATCTACCAAGACACAGAGCTTCCCCATCTGGTGGTTGGTGCACCTCACATCTCATCTGTACCACACAAGGCAGACTTTGGGTTAGCAGGAGTGATAATAGGGGGTGTTACATACAATACAGACAGGGTATCTATTATGTTAAGAGAACACTGTCTCCATGGAAGGTAGTTCCAGGGTTATGTAGTGGTAGTAGAGAGGAATTGCAGAAATTTAGGGAGGTGGTTTTGAAGAAACTTCATTAATTCTGACTCATTAAATTGGCATTTGTAATGGTTCTGGGGGTCACTTAGCTAACAGTGCATGTTAGGGAAGAATGAGGAGCCCTACTTATCCATGTATGGATATGATACCATAGGCATGAGGTCATTAAACTACTATAGAAGACAAAACATTATATTCTTCAATTCCTTGAAACACTTAACGTCAATTCATTTTTCTCTCTGGGATAAACCGGACAGAGATCTAATCTATGCCTGGCTCAAAACTGGTACAAGTCTGTCATTCTGGTTACTCCAGAGACCAAGGGAGAGGAATGACAAACTGAAGGCCATCCTGGACAACTTAGTGAGAACCTATCTGAAAATGACAAATGACTAGCCATATAAGCCAGTATGAGGTACTCGCCAAGCATATACATAAAGCTTCAGGTCCAGTTCTTAGTATCAAAAAAAGGGAATAAAATTAATAAGATTTAAAAGGGAATGTCCAGTAATGCCAGGTTCTTTGGAAGGCCTATAGAAAATGCAGATTCTTGGATTCTTACAGTTTGAGTTGTCAGGATGAACTTCGGTCCTGGAAAAGTAGTTCTTACAGCATCACTAGGTGATTTTGATGCAATTGACTCTTGCCAGCTGTTAAGGGATTATGGGTAAATACACAACTTGCCTCTTATGTTTCTTAAAACAGATCCACTAAGGACTTCCTGGCCCATAACAGTTGGAATTTAGAAATTCTATCAAAAAAGATTTTTAAGTTTTCTATGCTTTGTGTTTATACTTTAAATCATTTATTGATTTATCACCACTACAGTTAATTTTTATTAGTGAAATTCCATTTGCAACTACCTTTTCTCCACTTCCCACAGACTTCAGAACCAGGCCAATCCCTCAGAACCCAATGACAACCCATGAAACAGGTGTCAGTCAACAAACGTAAAGGAACATATGGTCCCATAACTTTGCAGCTTGTCTGGATGGCCTGAGAACTGTCCAGTGCCCAGGTCACAGTGTCATGGGCAGGATCTGGTAGTCCCATCACAGACAGCCATTCCCAGTTCTCTGTGGCTCTCTTAGTGACTCAGCACAGGCCGTTTGAGCTTCTTGGCCTGACTTCTGGACTTCAAGTCTACTATATGAGTACCAAAAAGTTCACCCATTGACCTGAGGGTAACCTAACAAAGGAACTTCATTTGTCAACTTTCCCACTCTGGACAGTTGAACCTTATTTCTTGCAGCTTTGTAAATCCACACACAGGCATGGTTTTCTGAAACTACATTTCTTACACATTTAAGACATATAATTTCTTTGGTTGTAATCATATACAAGTCACTTTTAGAAAAAAGCAACTCTGAAACCAATTTTAAAAAATGAGTTACTAAAATCCAAGACCTCATGTTTTAAAGATATTTTTCTGATATTTTAGAGATTCTTTTGTATCTTATTCATAATGAATAATGGATGACACTTCTTTTCAGATTTCACTTGTGGCATACAAATAAAATGCTCCTGTCAAGTACATATGATTTCTATTTGTCTGATGTTAATGTAATTGACTAAACACTCGATTCTACTGATTATGCTTCCCCTTGTAAACCACTTGCTTTATGGGCATAAGCAGCTGTGTTTATTCTTTTATGATTTTCGGGTTTCATTATGGTGTTTTCAGCATTCAATTCAGGAGTAATAGGCATTCTAAGCACCCGGGCACCAGCTGGCAAGTCTTTACAGATAAAGGCAATATTCCATCAACATTTGTACATATCTTGGAGAAAAATACATGTGTGTACACACAAAACCACTGCAACCACATTAATCATGAACGTGAATGTGCAGAAAATGTGAACTTTTAGAAAATAATTATCAACAGTGAACATCCTGGGTTCACTCAAGGGTAGCAGTGCTTCCTCTTCTGCCATCTCCTTTAGATGGGAACTATAACAAAGTGTGTATATGTGTGTGTGTGTGTGTGTGTACATGCACATGCATATGCGTGCATGCTCACATGCTCACAAACATACCTATGGGTACATATGCCTATGTGGAGGCATGTGGAAGCTAGAGGGAGACATCAGTTATCATCCTCAATCACTCTCTACATTATTATTATTATTATTATTATTATTATTATTATTATTATTTGATTTTTCGAGATAGGGTTTCTCTGTAGCTTTGGAGCCTGTCCTGGAACTAGCTCTTGTAGACCAGACTGTTCTCGAACTCACAAAGATCTGCCTGCCTCTGCCTCCTGAGTGCTGGGATTAAAGGCATGCGCCACCACCACCCGGTGCTTTTTTATATTTACTTGTGAATGTATATGTGTGTGTACACATGTGCCATATTGCATGAACATCAACAATGTTAAGAAGTTGGTTTTCTTCTAATATACAAGCCCCAGGAATAGGAATTAGGTCATCAGGTTCAGTGGCAAGCACCTTTACTTATTAGGTAATCTTACTGGTCACCTTAGTTTTTTGAGACAGTCTCCCAGAACCTAGAGACTGCCATTTCAGCTAGGACTGAGCACAAATCAATTCACCCAGCTCTGTCCTTCTTCTGGAATTACAGACATGTCTAATCATGCCTGGTGTTTTACATGGATGCTAGGTTTCTGGACTCACCAAGAATTTTCCCATTAACTCATTTCCCTAACCTCCACAAATTTTGTTTTTTAGTAGTTTATATTAATATTCAGAGAAGGAACAGTTAAGAGGAAATTAACAATTAAGAGCAAAAGGGAGAACTACTGACAGCAGCTACCAAGAGGAAATCTATGAAAATAGGAAAAACTAATAAAGTAAAGAGATTGAGGGAAAAGAAAGCAGAGAACACATTGACCATGTGACTCAAGAGCAACCTAACCCAGGAGCTATTATCAAAGCCTCTACAGATTACTGAACAACCTTGCAAGTTCCCTTTATCCCTTAATTGGTTGCCAATGTTAATTCTGTATCTGTTTCTCTTCCTTTGCTTAGTTACAAGTACTGAGTAGGTCCCAAAGTTTTGCTACACAGGTGTCGTTTAGAGTTGCCATAATTTAATGTGTACTCAGGGTTTTTGTCAAGAGAATGTAAGGTAAGCGTTTTTACTGTAGAGCAATAACAAATTACTGTTTGTTTTCTAAAAAGAGAGAAGGAAAGTTATAGAGTTGGATGATGAGTGGGGAGGTGGGGAGATGCTGGGAGGAGATGAGGGTGGAGAAACCATCATCAGAATATATTGTATGAGAAGATTTCCAATTAAAAAAGGGCAAAAACAAAGAGTACATAAAGCAATCAAACAAGCAGAAAGGAAACCTCAGGAAGTGACAGATGTACTGTTTTAACTGGCTTATGGTGAGTGTGTCCAACTCACCAGGTTGCGTACATTAATTATGTACAGTTGTTTTAAAGCCAATTCTATGTTGAGCATAAAGCTTGCAAAAAACTAATTGGACACCACAACTTAAAACCACTTCCGTATCCTTATTTCCTTTCATAGCCTCCTGAGAAAGGGCCAGTGTTAGACCATTCTCATCTCTGTGGCCTCATCTGGTTTGGGAATTAAATGAGACAGTATAGCAATATTGACAGCAAGCATAGTGAGTTTGGATTCTGCCTCCCAGCTGAGTAACCCATAGGCACATGGTGAGCAAGGAATTTCGTTTCCAGAACAGGAGTGAAAGGAATGGTGCACACGCATGCAGCTGGCTGTGTAAAGAGCTGATATTATAAAACACAACAATAGTTGGGAACTTTACTATAGATCAACAAATCTTGATTGCTAAGGATGAAAGCAAGTACTTGGCTATGGCACTGATACTGATGTCTTCATCAACAGGAGGTCAGTGTGATTTTTTTTTCTTATTTTCTCCCAGGTACTTTGCTGGCCTGCTATAAGCAGAAAGGGTATTGTACAATCCAAAAAGATAGGAAACTTGCTTTGTTGTTGCACTATGGTAATAACTATTCTTACCTTGGCCTATTTAATATTTCTTGGATAATTATCCAGGTTTTTAAGTTGTTCCTTATTTTTTAAAAAACAAAATTGGTCAGGGTCTCATATAGCTCAGGCCGGACTCACACTAGTTAGCTGAGGCTCACCTGATCTTGTAGTCTCTACCTCACAATTGTTGAGAGCAAAGGTGTCATCATCCTGCTTGGTTACCAAGAATATTTTAATTGTATAAAAATTGTGTATTTTCTCTTGGTAAAAAAGAACTTGATTACTTTGGAGTTCAAATTCTATCATAGATCCTCCCCAAAGGCCACCATTACACTGATTTTTACAATTACTCCTCTATAATTCATACTTCACTCTTCTGTGTATGAATTGATGTGTATATACCTATGTTTTGTGATGTTTACTAGAGAACCAGGATTCTTTAGTGCTCACATGGTTGGAAGTGATAGTACCATTAATATTTGTTATTTGTAATCTTACCTTTTGTCAGAGTCCAGCCTTGATGGGTTCGTACATTCCAGGGTAGGGGATTAGAAATGTTAGATGGAAAAAAACAGAGATGCAAAAGAAATATACAGAGACACAGCATAGAGTTGGGAGGCCAACCCAGTGAATACTGAATTAGCCCATGTTTATTTTCTATATGCTTTATATGCCTCAATCCAAAAGGGTGAAGAAGGCAAGACTGCTTTACCATGATACAAACAAAGAACAAAGTAATTACGTCTTCAATACCCAAAACATCAAGTAACTCTGTCCTGAATTAAGTATTCTGTTATTTAGACAGGACATACATAGAAAACACATTAAGCCAAACATCCTGTAGGCAGACATACCCTGGGTCAAACCTCCTGTCATAACCTTGAAGGAGCAAGAATAGATTTGAACTCTGACCTTTGGTCAAGGTGGAGCGGATCCAACTCATGAGCTCTGACAATCTTTTCTTTCTTTTTGCTATCAATTTTATTGATCTTTGTAAGTAACCAGCTTTATGTTTTATTGATTTCTGGAATCTGGTGAATTGATTTCCAGAGGGTGATGAATTGTTTTTTGCTTTAACATGCCCTTTTTGTCTTCTATTTGCTTTGGGTTCTACTTCTTTTCTTTCACTAATTTTCTGGTGGAATCTTAGATAATTGTTTATAGGTTTTCAGTTTTGCTGATAATAAGTATTCAATGATAAAAAAATCCCTCTCAGAACTACTTTCATGGTATTTTATGCATTTTGATAGTTATTTTTCCATGTTTAAATTGGCTCCAATAGTTTCTCCCTAACATAGAGATGCATTTTTACACACTGTGATCAATTAGCAATAAATTGATCAATGATATTTAAAGAAGTAACCTTTTAGAATAACCATTTAACCAGTCTTGTACTTACATCTATGCGTTTATTTATCTTTTAATGTATAATTAGCAAAGATATATAAAAATGAGTGCTTGGATTTTTTTATATGAAATCATTTGTCTTAAAGATAATTATTTGTAGATAAATTTTTCTTTGGGCCACTAACTCACAAAAAGATGACATAGAAACGTATTATTAATTATAAAAGCTTGGCCTATATCTTAGGCTTGTCCCACTAGTCCTTATAACAAATTAATCCATCTATATTAGTCTACATTCTGGCTTGTGTTTGCCTCTCTCTTATCTTCTTTCCTCTCTGTGTTCTCTGGTATCTCTTCGGTGCCTAGATTCATGTCCTCTCCCTCTCTCTATGCCAAGAAGTCCCTCCTAACCTCTTCTTACATAGTTTTTGGCTATTCTGTTCTTTATTGAACTAATTAAAAGGCACCTTGGCAAAGACACATCTTTACAGCTCACAAAGAATTTATTCTAA
Organism: Dicrostonyx torquatus; assembly: GCA_028555095.1. NCBI lineage: Eukaryota > Metazoa > Chordata > Mammalia > Rodentia > Cricetidae > Dicrostonyx > Dicrostonyx torquatus. The sequence continues at coordinate 339,427 of JAQHUG010000656.1, forward strand.
AACAATTATTTATATAATAGGATGTAGTACCTGTTGGATTTCAAATGCTGCAGTTAATTTCAATATTTATTGTCAAACATCTGTACTGCTTCTTATACATCTGATTTTCTTTCTCAATGAATAAGATCTCATTTTTCCTTTACATTGAAAGTATCATTTTTTTAAAGTAGTGCTTTCTTAAATCAAAATGACTATATGTGTAAGTAAAAGTTGAAATATATTATAAAAAAGAATAAGACTGGGTATTTAAATTCAACTATATTCAATAAGCTATTGGTGTGAGAAGTCCTTCTATGTATGTGTTGCTTTTATTGGTTAATAAATAAAGCTGCTTTTGGACAATCGCTTAAGCATATTTCTAGCTAGCTCTTACATCTTAAATTACCCCATTTCTATTAATCTGTATATTACCACAAGGCTTGTGGTTTACCAGCAACCTTCCAGTGGACTTCAGTGGGGGCGTCTGTCTCCTGCAGCAGCTACATGGCTTCTCCCCAACTATGCCTACTCTCTCTACATGTCTGTTCAGATTTCCTGCCTGGCTTTACTCTGTTAAGTTTGTAGTCATGTTAGTTAGGTTTTCTAGATATATAGAGATATATTTAAGTTAGATAGGTATTCTTCTAACAGTATTGCATTTAATATAGTTTCTGTGTAGTTATTTTGGGTCTGGACAGCTGGGAATGTATGAACAGCCTCCACCAACAAATTGGTGGACCAGTATTGTCTGAAACGTTTAGGGCTGATGCCTGCCAGGCACTTCAGGGCTGTATGCTTTTGTGACCTCCCAGTATTGGGGGACAGTAGCTGAGACCATCCCTGTGGCTCAGCATTCGCCATCTGGGCAGGCAGTGGCATGGGGTCTGCTAGGAGTGCACAGGTAGGAGAGCGTGGTGGATTCCCACTGCCATATACAGAGATATTTCCAGGCCACATAGTGTGTTTCATGGGAGATTTAGCCTTTACTCTGATAAAAAAAAAGGGTTTATATGCAATATGGTGCTACCCAGAGTTGAGGGGTTGAGGATGGCTCCCATCCAGAAGTCCCAAAGCTTATGTTGAACTACCTCCACCATATTGAAAGACTGAGAGAGACAGAGCCAGCATCCAGGGCTGCTGCAACCAAGCCACTTACCATTTTAAAAGGGTTCCTGGTCAGAAAATTATTACAGATACACAATAAAGACAAATTCAGATGGAAAAAAACCTCTAAATGGATCACAATGCTAGATAAATGTACTAGGCTTGACAGAGAGAAGAAAAAATATAGAAAAAAACAGTGTTTATAGAGACAAAGCACAGTCATAGATTAAAGGAGTAAAGATAATAAAATAGTGAACTTGTAGAAAAAGTAATAGAGTATGAAAAATAAGCCATAAAGATGGAATATACACAGAGAGTCTGGATTATGTATACTATTGTGTTTTCTTTGAATGTTTTGACTGCAGAGAGACATTTGATTCTGGGGACTGCTAAGCTAAACCAACATATATACTTTAAAGATATCCTGACTTCAAAATTTGGATCTAAGGATATGTTACTTTGGAAAAGAGGTTCTGCTTTTGTTTCCATATAGGATGAGAACCTGTAGAATCCTTCCAGACTAATGTGGTTTGATGGAGCAAGATCACCCAAAAGGTCTCCATGAAAACACCCATAATTACTTTACCCAACAAAAAATAGGAAACAGTTTGGAGAGAACTATGCCCAAATTCCCAAATATTATTTATAATTGTTTGTTTACATTTTAAGGGGGTTACTATGGAGATGAATACCTTGCATTGGCAAGGATCTTGGTTTATTGATATAAATTTAAAATTAATTTTGCTATATGTGTACTTCTGCTCTTGATTACAGTACTGTGTTTGTACATCTCCTTTAAAAATATAATGTATAATTAAGAAATATAGGTTATTAGATAATCATCTATAACAGCCAAGCTTCTAGTCATGTTAGTTAGGATTTCTAAATATATAGAGATATATTTCAGTTAGAGAGATATTTTTCAAATATCTCAGAGACCTTCAAAATATGACATCTAAAATGATTTAAGAACTTAGAACATTTTATGACAATGAGACCCATCTGCTCCTGGCAGCGCCAGTCTACTACAAGAGGAAGATGAGCATCAAAGAAGTTCCTTATGGAGTTTGCTAGCTGGACTGCTTGATGTTATGCTGTATGAACTAGAAATGCAGGACCCATAGATAAATGACTGCTGAACTTGCATAAAGGTAGGACATTCCTTTGGGGTTACTGCTTCATGAAAGAGTCCGCCAGACTTCCTGCAGGACATAGAGGAAAGGAATTGATGGGCTTTGCCATTCCAAGGCAGAACAGATCTTCAAATTTTCTCCTCCATGGAAAAGTCTGCTGGATACTATGGGCCTGTAGGCTGACAATGGGTGCCCCAGTGTTACAAAAGAACTTTGGGTGACTGTCTAGGCAGTGAGATGACTCTGTCAATTCTAGAGCTTTAGAAGTTTCTCCTTTTCATGGCGGCGGGTTCCTGGTGAGTGCCACCGCTTTGGATCCACCGGCTCAACTCAGGGTAAGTTCGACACTAGCCCCCAGCCTCCCTGCTAGAGTAGGAGACATTGCCTCCCCTTTACCCAGCTTTGCTGTGTCCCACATTCCAGAGGGTCCCTGGGCAAGGTTCAGCTTTGGCGCGACCCCGATTCCCCGCAGGAATTGGCCTGCAG
>JAQHUG010000656.1:374373-385147 GCA_028555095.1 Dicrostonyx torquatus
CCGGGATCACAGAAGTAAAAGCGCAGGCTTGGTAGAGGTAGCACCTTGGCACAGATAACCCCTGCTTCCCTGAACTCACTCCCAGATCCCCAGAGCCTTAGCCCTGGAGCCTGCTGCTTTGTGAGGTCCTAGGACCCCACAGCTGGAAGGGGGAGCTGGGCTAAGCTGAGAAAACATCCAGTACCTGGGCCGGGCCCTGCACCCGAATGACCAGAGCTCATATGGTTGTTTTGAATTACAAAGGCATCTATGAAAATTCTCACAAAGACATGGGCTCCACAATGCTGAAAAAAAAATTCCTCATTGTTTTAGAAAAAGGTTGCTAATTAATTTGCTAATTAGAACATTTCCTTAAGAATAGAATTTACAATTTATTTTCCTTTTAGTTTAGATACATCATGTAATCTACTATTTGTAAATATCTCTATCACCCATATCTACATATCTACTTGAAGGCAAAATTTGTCAGGGGTACACAAGGTGTGTTTGCTCAGCTCTTTATTTGACCCTGTGGGCAATATTAAATGAATATATATTGTATCATACACATAATTTTTAGTCTATTATACAAAAACAATGTTTTACTCTGTGTTGAATCAAATATGAACCTACCTACCTTCATCCTTTGTTTCAACAGGAAGTGTTCATACAAGCACATCAAAATGAGGCCTGGAGCATGTGTATCTCAATAAAGAGAATTATTTCAAGTTGAGTACTAAATATTCTTGCTCTTAGCCATCCCTCATGCTGTGTCATCCTCTCTGCCTTGTTTTTTCTCAGGCTTAGTTGTCTCACCTCTGACTATAGTACACATGGTTCTCTATCTTCTGCCTGCCCTGATTCTTCTGCCTGTCAACTGATTCCCTAAGGCCTACTGCCTTGTACTCCAAGAAACTCATCGAGGTTTGTTTTTTTACTTGTTCCATAAAAGATAAGTTTCTTGATAATAGATGCTATCTTTCACGAAATGGCTAAACAATAAGCCAAACCTGAACCATGCATTTGAACTGAGCAGGAAATGCAGAAAGAAAGGGTTTGGGGTAAGAGAAACATGAACAAAGGTTTGGGACCTGAGGCGTTAGAGACAGGGAATAAACAAGCCAGAGAAGTGTTGGCTAAAAGGGGTTAAGGAAGTAGAGCTAGAAGGAAGTAACATGTGGACAAAGGGGTGAGGCAATAAAGAAACAAAGAAGCATGGGAGATATTAAGTATCATTATGCAACACCAGCATAATTCCTTACTACATTCTCAATCTTATCTTTATGCCACATATAACTCTTTATGCCACATATAACATTACCTCTCATCAAAGGAGCTACTCTTTGCAACAGATGGGCACTATAACAGAGAATCACAATCAAGAGATCATGGGAATCCCAGACACAATGGATCCATCTACATCATAGTTCCTGAATTTATTCTCAGGGAACATCAAGGAAGAGGGGCAGAACAACTGAGGGAGCCAGCATACCAGGAAATATGTTGTAAAATAGTTTCTCTTAGAAATAGCTGCATAAGGGGGCTAGAGAGATAGCTCAGTGGTTAAGAGCACTGCTTGCTCTTCCAAAGGTCCTGAGTTCAATTCCCAGCAACCACATGGTGGCTCACAACCATCTGTAATGAGGTATGATGCCCTCTTCTGGCCTGCAGCATACATACTGAGAATACTGTATACATAATAAATAAATAAATCATAAAAAAGGAAATAGCTGTATAAATAAGACTAGAACAATGGCATTATCATGAAAAGCACTAACGTGGAAGAAGAAAATTTCAAGGTGTTTCACCTCTAGACATAGACCTACAGCCAGCTAGTCACTGCTTGGAGAAGGATAATTAGCCTCTTCCAGGAATGAACTCCCTTATTGGTTGTCCAATAGAACAAATTTGTCAGCCCCGAATCCATATAACATATACATCAAAGGTGGACCTAGTGGGTATTATTTATACATGTGTTCATAGATATGCATACATATATATTAAGAAAAGAGGCTATCAATTTGAGAGTTGGGGGGCTTAGGAGGGGTTGAAGGAAAGGTACATGAGAAGGGCTAGAGAGTGAAAAGTAAAGGGGGAAACATTCTATTTTAATGAAAATTGTATTTAAAATAAGAATTGTGTGTGTGTGCGTGTGCTCACATAGTCTTTTGTATGCATGTAAGGTTGTGTATCGAGGTTTATTGGGGTGCCAATCCTGTAACCCCCTCAGGACCTAGAGGAATGCCACAGCAAGTGAAAACTGGCTAAAAGGTGTCTCACGGTGTATGAATCAGCTCATACATGTTTCCTTCTCATGTCTCATTTTATTCTTCCAATGTTGACTCCAGTGCTCTCTTGATGTTCTCAATGTTCTCTTGATCCCACAAGTTTTCTCGTTTATATACCCACACATTTAACAATTAACAATTCTTTGGCCATCCCAAGAACACCAAGTATGCATTTCACAGGGTCAAAAAGGCAGATATGGCTGACAAAGCAGAAGCCCAGGCATATCTGACAAGGGTAAACAGAGGAAGGGGTTATGATTTCTAAGAGGGACAAAGGAAGTTTGTGTGTTAACTACATTTGCGTGATCAGTTAAGCTAGAAGTCTGCAATTAGTAAAAGTAGAGAAAAGGAAACAAAAGGCAGCAATGTTGTTGCACTCTCTGAGTACTTTTTCTGCTTCCTTCTGTGGTGGCTGAGAATACAGCTAGCTACGGCAACCAGCATGAACCACAGGAGGAAAATGGATGGCATTTGCTTTGTGTTGGCATTTTAGCTAGCTGAATTAAATGAAGTTTCTTTGTACTAGGTCAAGGTGAAAAGCTGCGGCTATGTCAAATCTGAGACTGCTGATTCCTGCCCAGGCTAAGCAGTGATGTGTTGTACTCACTGGCACCCAGGTGAGAAGGAATGTCCTTCTCTGGGGCTGGTTTAGCCATCTAAGCTTTTCCCCTGTATCTCTAGGGGTAAAGATACAAACTATTGATTTCCTAGATTAAGATCTTGTGTCAAGTGAAACCTAGGTAAAGGTATGTACAGATGATTATTAGCTTGTTAGGATAGAGCAAGGGCTGGTAGGTTACACTCTCCTGAGACGACTGTTAGAGCATTCAGAGCCACCTAGTCCTGCTTATCTATAAGGGCAGACATGCTTTCTCTACTACTCAGTGCCTGTCTTTTGAGGTTTTGTGTGGTCTGATTTGTAAGACTTTTCTCCTTCTTGGATGTCCTACCATAAAAGATAATTGTGGAGGGCTAGCTTTATGTAGATACGACTGAGAACAGTGGTTTATTTGACTGAGTGAATACTTTTACACCATGGCGCAACAGTGTGGGAAAATGTCATTCAGTTACCCATACAGAAAGAAGTTATGCTCGATAAAGTATTAATGAACTGCTAAGGATCTTGTGGGATGAATCTTACTATGGAAAGGGGAAAACGCTTTGACTTCACAAGGGTTTAACAGAAGTGACAGTGACTATTCAAAAGCCAAGTCCCCGAATCTCTGCAAGCTGGGTGCTAGCCTAGATTGACAGCTCTACTCTCAACTGTATAATGCTTGGACCACAGCAGTTGTTTGTTTATGCACATGTATGTGTAAATCGAGACTAGACAGGAGCAACTTTACGTGTAGTTCCTCAGCAGTTGTCCACCTTTTTTTCTCCAGAGTTTCTCATTGGGCCCAGGAGTCACAAAGTAGAACAGTTAGGCTGGCCAGGGAACCATAGTTATATACCTATCTACACCACCTCCCCAGTGTTTGCATTGTAAGCATATACAATGATATCTCACTTTTAGAATATGGATTCTAATGATCCAACTCAGGTCTTCATACTTGCAAAGTAAGCACTTTCCTGACTGAACCATTTCCTCAAGCCCCCTTTATAAGTGTTTTATAAGCTCATGAGGATGGATGTGGTGCATACTGACTGTCCATTCTAAGGCTGTATTTAAAGGAATACATGTAGGGCTTATAGTGATACAGGAGAATACTGTAATGAGAGGGAGAAACTGTGGAAGAAGCTGGGGCTATAGTAATTCTCTGGGCATTAAATTATCTCCAAAGCTCTTTGGAAACAAGACAGACAGCTTCATAGCTACAGGTTTCCACATCTCTTTCTTTAGAGACTGTCACCTGACTTTCAATAACTAGAGGAATAAATGGTAGTGATATTACAGATTAATGCAGATGGGTTAGTTTAGGATATAAGAGCTGGCTAAAAATATGTTTAAACAATTGGCCAAACAGTATTGCAAATAATATAGTTTCTGTGTGGTTATTTCGAGTCAGGGTGCTTGGGAAATGAACTAGCAGCCTCCTCCAACATATTTTCATTTTGGAAAACTGTCTTGCAGACTTTAAAAAGTCAAACAAACTTAACATAGGATCTAGCCATTTTTTTCTCCTTCGTAATATTAAATAAAAACACAATGGAAAGAATATTCTGCACAATGAGCTGCACAAAAATGTTCATAACAGCTTTATTTATGATGAGTTTCAGATGAAAGAAAAACCAATTTCCATCAATTGGGGTAAAGAAACTATACAGCATCCATACAATAGAGCACAGTATAGCAGTAAAAAAGAAAGAACAGTTAACACACATCACTATGAATGAACCCCAAAATATTTATTCCAAACATCCAGACAGCAAAGAATATGTACTTACTGTATTATTCTAGTTCTATACAATTAGAAAATGAGAGCTAGTTCATATAAAGTAGAAGGATGGCTCCCACCCAGGGAGAGTGGGATTGGGAATTGAATTACAGAAGCGCATTGAGAGACATTTTGGTAAATCATTCTGCTGTAGGGAGGGTTTGCTGCTCTATATACACTGTCAATGCTTTGTTTTCACCCTCAACAAAATTTTGACAGTAGCTTTTTAAAATCATTACTGGATGTATTGGCAAAGAAAAGAAATCAGTGTGCTAAATACATTTAATATTTTCAAAGAAAACCAAGCATTACTTTCTTCCTATGACTCTCTCCAACAAGCATTGCTCAGCAATGGCGTTCCCTTTTTGGTTCTGCAGCACAGCCCATGCTTCTAGGACTGAGATATAAGTTTTTAGATGTTGAACAGTCTCCCTGTGGGTCTCCCTGTCACTCATGTGTATCTTCTATTTGCAGGCTTTCATTTCTTCATTGAGATAAGATGAAATAGATGTCAATTTTTATGGTATGAGAAAAGAGACACAGTTCCTCATGTAAATTCAGTATTCCATTTGCCGAGGGGCTAGTTGTGAACATGCCCCATTCGGTTGCATGCTAATGAATCAAAAGACATCAATTTGTAAGAACGCTTTATATATTGTAAAGTACTGGAGTAGTAGAAATTGTTGCTACAGCTGCTATTATTAGTTAATTAGGAGAGTGGGTGATGATTATTAATTCATTTTACTGATACAATTATCTAACTGACAAAACTGGAAACCCTAAGTTAATGGAAGCATTAATAATAAAATTGACATGAAACTGATACCTAAGAATGAGGCACATGCATCATGATGTGTGTAAGCACAATGGCATGTTAGCGCCAATAGGCACAGGTGAGTGCTCATACAAATGACAGTTTTAGGGACTAGGACTATAAAGACATAATGCGTTTTAAGTGAGAGGATGTTGCATGTGTGATAAAGCTGGCCAATGAATGTCATAACTCCAACCCCTCTCCCACTTTTCTATACATTAAAGGGTATCATCTTAAGTCAGATAGGCCACAGCCTTCTGAGCTCAAAATCCTCTCCAGCTTCTATATTTTATTTTGCCCACCTCCTTTCTTTATTTCCCTTTGCTCTGCTGTGCTCTTGTCCAACAAATAAAAGTTCAATTTTCTCCATCCTTCACTTGTTTTTTTGTGTTTTTTGTTTTCTTTTGTTTATTTTTTTCCTGTGAGAAACAATATATGTCAATCAAATTCTTATAAAACTCCTTCTTGCAAATACATTTTTAAAAAAGAAATATCACAATGGAAGGTAACCTAGGATTTCAGGATTTTTTTCTTCTTATTTTGAGCACATAAATGCACAAGGCCTGGCTTTTGTTCTACTCCAAACATGTCAGAGGATTACAAGTGTTGTTGGGTCCAGGGGGGTCATGCAAAGATGGGGACAGACCACCAAAGTCTAATGAACCAGAAGCAAACTTTATTCCAGAAACCAGAATACAGGAATTAAAATAAAATTAAAAAAATCTCTATGGGACACAAAAAGCTTATCAGCTAGCTGAGACCATGGCCAGAGATGGTGTTTGTTAGGCTGTGGCAGAGGTCGGTTTCTAAACCTGTCTTTTTATAGTAGGGGCACCAAGCATTAGGTCTGAATAAAGGAATTTTTACAATCTCGAGGTAAAATTTAGATATAGATTACCTTATTTTACAATCTCTATTAACAGAGTTTTTTTTTTAGTTAGTGTTTGCACTTATTTATTGTCTTCCCTGGTACTTTTGGGTGATGTTTACTGAAGCCCTGTGGTCTCCCCTTTGAAGCTGCCAGTTTCACATAGTGAAATATGTGAAATAATGCATAACCCAGAGGCCATATATCTATTTCCTAAAAGTTGACTCAGCTCATATCCGTAGGCTAGCTCTCAGTTTGCAGAGAGATGCTTCGGCCTAGTAAATAGAGCTATGGGTTGTAAAGCGAAATAACCCACTGTTAATAGTTAATCCCCAAGCTGCCGAGGAAGCTGCTGACAGTCTGTTCTTATTCTCCTAGGCTTACAACTTTATATTTCTTTATTTCTACATTCTTATTTTTGGAATCTACATTTTTATATTTTTTTTCTCAGACCCTTCAGTATTTTCTCACTTCTCAATTGAGGTTTGAAAGCTGTGGAATACTTTTGAAGCAGGTTTGGTTTTCATTTTGGAGGCTGAGAAGGGTCTAGGTCAGTGGTTCTCAGCCTTCCTAATGCTGCAATCCTTAACACAGCTCCTCATGTTGTGGTGACCCCCCCACCCATGAAATTATTGTTGTCGCCACTTCAGAACTGTACTTTTGCTGCTGTTGTGAATTATAATGCACATCTGTGTTTTCTGATGGTATTAGATGACCCTTGTGAAAGGGTCGTTAAAGTCCCAAAGAGGTATTGGTGGCCAAGCATTCTTCTCTCTACCCTTCCCTGTTCCCTTCTTTGGGAATCAGAAAGCATGGATGCAGGCTTCTGCTGTGAAAACATTTCACTCTCTGAGAGCTCTAGAGAGAAACCCTAAACTCCTGCCATATGCCGATTCTTCTCTTCAGAGCCCCAACATGCTGTCTGTCTATAATGCTTAGATCTGAACTTTCCTTAAAGTCCCTACCATGCTGTTGTCTGTCTGTCTGTCTACAGCATTAATAACCTTTCTAATAAGTTTCTACATTTTGTCTCAGTGTCCCTTACAGATGCCACCTGTCTTATCCCAGAACCACCTTCCTCAGAGAATAAATGAATGTGAATTCCCCAGCTCAGTGGGTTCTAGTTTTCCTAAGTATAGGTTCCTTCAACTATGAGCCAATCCAATAAATTATTCATAAAAATTGATTTTTTAAAAAAAATCCTGTATTGAGTGGAAAATTCAGTCACTTTCCTGGAAGGTTTCTGATTTATACAGGAAAGAGAAGTCAAGGTAAGACTAGATGTCAGATATAATAATCCTGTTCATATTCTTTGAACCAAGAGTTCCTTTGAATTCTACTGACAGCATCTCAGTGGTCTGTGTCTTAGCCCCTCAACAAATCTTGCCATTTCAGTTTTCAGGCTGTACAGGAAGCCTTCTTAAAACTTACTTGTCAATACTCTTCATATTTTCTGTGACTACCCATGGTTTAAATCTGAAGCTGTTTCCACCATTTTCCAAGGCACAGGAACTTACTAGCTCAACCCACGTTGTCAAACTTCTGTGATTTCTTAAGATCTTTCAAATGACTAAACCATAAATTCTTCAAGGCTCAATTTAGGAAACATGATTGTTTTAACCAATGTTTCTTATAGTAGAGATGAGAGCCATTTTATCTGGAAACTGATTAGTCAAGCAAGTTGAACAATGATACATACCTTGTATTGCCTACCTTTATCTGATAGTCCATAGGAATATTTTTCATTGAGAAGTGTAAAATGTGTGCGTGTGTGTGTTTTAAAGAAACAAGTTACAGAAGAGTCATTTAATTACAACACTGACTACTTTGATATGTTTTGGTTTTAGCTCAATGACCTGTGTCTTATTTTATGCTCAGAATTCAGGCCAAAAATACCCATAATCCAAGTGAATGAGGCAAAACAAGCATAACTTTCTTAGCAGAGATCTATTGCCTTTCCCAAAAGGAACTAAAAATGTCTTCCTCTGCATAAGGGTGACTGTCAATAATTCTGGTTTTGCATTTCTTCCTTCCCGAAGCAACAACTTGCTCTCTAGCATACCAGGCAACTATAATTCAATTGGGTAGACATGCAAACCCCATAGATGCCAGGCAGAACACAGAACCCTATTTCTCAATATGTGATTTGTATATTTCCTCTGAGTCTCAGAGGACATTTTAGAAATTTTTGGTTTTGAAAAATTTTATATGGAACCTAAGGTTCCTCCAGTTTCACTAATTAGTGTTTTGATAAGCATTCTAGAACAGCTTAAGCTCCAGCACCCATGATTTACAAATTTGATTTTTAAAAACCAAATCAATATAGTAAAACATATATAGAACAAGAGAGAAAATGTGTCTATCATGGCTTCAAGATTTGAAACTAATTTCTTTACTAAGAAAAATCCTAAGAATTAAAAGAATTGAAAATTGAGAGTATTGCAATTAAGAGAGTACAGAGGGCATGGTGAAATGGTTCAATAGATAAAGGACTTCCTACACAAGCATCAGGACTTGAGTTCACATCTCCAGGACCCACATAAGATACCTGTGTGCAGTAATGTGCCTATAAATCCTGCATTGGAAAGGTAAAGATGAAAATCAGCCAAGAGCTTGCTGGCCAGCCTGCCTAAGTATATCAATGAGCTGCAGGCTTAGTGAGAGAGCCACTCTCAAAGAAAAGTAGAGAGAGATTGAATAACACTTCTGAGATTGATTTCTGACCTTCACAGACATGTACTTACATGTACACATCAAACAAACACACACACACACACACACACACACACACATAATACAAAGGTGTGCTACAGACTAGGATGAGATCGATCTACACATACACTTACAAATCATTTAGAAAAGAATGTAAATAAAAATTCCATAAGATCTTATTATTACCGTTTAACATGGTTCAATTTCAAGGCTCAAAATAGTGCAGTTGTAGAAATCTCATACATCACTGGTAGAAGTCTAAAGAGTGATCATAATTTTGAAAGATTCTGTTATATGTAACAATAAAGAATTGAAGGGGAGTGGTCTTGGCCATTTCAGCTTATAACCACGCCCCGTGATTAGCTAATTATTCCGCCCCCCTAATTACTTGTTAATTAATTAATGGGGCTGGACCACCAGGTCCCAAGAGGTATAAAATGATAGGCCCACGTGGAAAGCACTCTCTCTGCGGATCACCAACCTGCCTGCTTCTTCGGAGGAGCTCTTTCTGGTACAGTAATCTGTGTGTATTTGGCCCCTATTAAACTTGTGTGTCTTAAATAAAACTTCCACACTTGGCGCTGCAGCATGGGGCATTTTGGGACCCCCCCCAGCCGGGTGGGGCTGTATTTCTCCCCAGGGTGAGGCTCTGTTTCTCCCCGAATCTGCCTCCGCTCCCCTCCACAGCCGTAACCGGTGCCACTGCGGAGCCTGAGGCAGGGAATTTTGCATTTTACTCCCGCCGCCCGCCTATGCTCCAGGTCCAAGTCACTTCGGCGCATGCGCACGTGGTCTCCGGCCAAACCGAGCGGCTGGGTTTTGCTGGTTTCTGTGGCCTGCCCTGCCCGGATCCGGCTTTGCTCAGCTGCACTCTCGACCCGGCCGCTTCCCCATGGCCGCAACCCGTCCGCACGTACCTATCCCACTGCCTGCCCCCATTTGTTGCTCAGATCCCTGCACTTTCCCTGCTCCTCTGCTCGCGCACAACTGTGGGCCACCGCGGGACCTCAGCAGCCAGCCAATCACTGAATGGGCCTGTTCACCCAGCGTAGGGTCTGGGAACTTTGGCCCTGAGCCTCCAGGTTGCCGTCGCCGCTCCTCTGCGGAGCTCGCACACACCCGCCCCACACGGGTGTCTGTACTGGAGGCAGACACTTTGAGTGCATTATGAGTGAGGGTCCACCCTCAATCCAGGCCCTTGCCAAGACATTTCTGGAGTTTTGCAGGGGTCTGTTTCCAGAGTCTGAGTCTAGGAATTGTCCCGCCACCACGGACTGTGGGACTGTGACTGCTCATTGCTCAAGGTCATAGCAGACGAGCGGTTAGCCTGCGGAAACCTTGTACATCTGAGCTGTGGTAAGATATCATTCACAAAGCCTTATTTCTAAAACCTTTCGTTTTTCAATCAAAATGATTTTAGGCCTTATGCCCTCAGTGATTATCTTTCTGACATATATGGCTGGTTCCCATCTGGCCTTCTTTGGGCATTTATTGGCTTGATCATCGTTTGTGCCTTGTTTTTCAAGTTGTATGACATTATCAGACTCCTTGATACAGAAATTCAGGCCCTGAAACAACGTAACTTGTTGTAATAGGCGGAGAGGTGGGTGCCGGTTGTATGTTCCCCGCACCCAGCTTCCAAGCCCCCAGCCGCTGGCCCGCTCAGCGGCTGGCTGCACCCAAAATAACCACGTGACAAACTGGATTCATTTAAACTCTGCCTGGCTTATTATCA
>JAQHUG010000657.1:0-41226 GCA_028555095.1 Dicrostonyx torquatus
AACTTAGACAACAATGAGGACACTAAGAGAGACTTACATAGACCTAATATACATGGGAAAGTATAAAAAGACAAGATCTCCTGAGTAAATTGGGAGTAAATAGGGACATTGGGGGAGGGTTGAAGGGGGGAGGGGAGAGGCAAGGAGAGGAGCAGAAAAAATGTAGAGCTCAATAAATATCAATAAAGAAAAAAAAGGGAAAAAAAGAGTTGGGGTTGATGCATGCGAAGGAAAATTGTCTCGAGGTGGGGGAGTAACGGGCTTGTGATGGGAGAGGAGAATCCAGTGAGGGCGGCCCTGAGTTTAGCAGCTGTGGGGGTTAAAGAATTACCTTGAAGGGGCCTTGCCATTTAGGAGAAAGGAGTGAGGGATGTTGGTCTGGAGGAGAGAGAGGGACCTGATCCCCGATGTTATTTGGGGGTGGGATAGAGGTTGGGGTAGGTAGTGATCAATAAGGTTCCATAGGAGGGAGGGAGAGGATGTGACAGAAAGGGAGTGGGTAGGTGATCAGTGAGGGGTGAGGGCTGACGTGGGATTCCCCTCTGTATGCTGTGAATATGTTTTATTACCATTGCTTAATAAAGAAGCTGCTTCAACCCGTAAAAGGGCAGAATATAGCCAGGCTGGAAGAGATATCTAGAGAGAGTAGATGGAGTCAAGGAGACGCCATGTAGCTGCCCAGGAAGCAAGAGGTAACAAACCACAAGCCTCAAAGTAAAATATAAAATAATAGAAATGGATTAATTTAAGACGTAAGAGCTAGCTAGAAATATGCCTGAGACATCAACCGAACAGGGTTGTAATTAATATAGTTTCTGTGCGATTATTAGGGGCTGGGTGGCTGAGAAACAAAAGAGCGGACTCCGTTTACAATCTCCCAGAGAAGAAGGTCAGAGACTGTCTGAATCCTTATGTTGTGGGCGGGGGGAATGCCTCCCCCGACCCTGAGGAATGTGTCCACTAAGAGGTACCTAACTTGTCTGACTGTGGGCATGTGGGTAAAGTCAAGTTGCCTGTCAGTTTGGGGGAGAGAGCCTCTCGCCTGATGGGTAGGGAAAGAAGGGTTGCAGTATCTGCAGCTGGGGTCTGACATTTAACAGATTTTTACAAGAGGTAGGCAGTAACAGCCCTTAAGTAATGCAAATCCTGGGCTGGAGAGATGGTTCAGTTGTTAAGAACACTGCCTGCTCTTTCAAAGGTCCTGAGTTCAATTCCCAGCAACCATGTGGTGGCTCACAACCATCTGTAGTGAGGTCTGGTGCCCTCTTCTGGCCTGCAGGCATACATAATAAATAAATAAATAAATAAATCTTAAAAAGAAAAAGAAAAAGAAAAGAAAGAAATGCAAATCCTGGGGGCTAGGGAGATGGCTCAGTGGTTAAGAGCACACTGACTGCTTTTCCAGAGGACCAGGGTTCAATTCCCAGTACCCACATGGATGGCAGCTAACAACTGTCTTTGCCTTCAGTTTCAGGGGTCCCAACACCCTCACACAGATATGCAAGCAGGCATAATACCAATGCACATAAAATATAAATAAATCAATTACAAAAAAAGAAATGTAAGTCCTTGGAGGTAGACTGCAGGCGGGCCTTGACAATGTGAGCCAAGGCTTGGCTATTCAAGAAAGAAAGAGCTGGTGTAATTAGGATGGAATTTGTTGAGTATCAATGACATGACAGTGGGGATGTAGCTGAAGATGAACTACTGGTGCCTTTGTCTCCTCCTCCCCAGGGATGGATGACAGGTGTGTGTGCCATCATTCCAAGCTTGCTGGAGGTTTGAGGCCAGTCGGCCTCCTTGGACAGGTGCAGGAGTTGTTCTCTGGGCACCTGCCCACCTGATGCCTAAGTAACTGTATCCTGTCAGGCTTAATTTTGTAGCCATACTCATGTTTAGGGCCATCCCATCTTGGGCATTTGCCATTGTGATTTTTCTGGTTGGGTGATGGTCTCAATATAATATTTTGGGTGGGATCTGTAGTAACTAGGTTTATTGATTTTGTATCTGTGACAGGAAAAATAAGTAAATAAATAGGCATATTCATTTTCATAACTTTCAAGGGTTCACCATGGTGAGGAAGACATGGCAGAGGTGTGCAGTTCATGGCATGGTGGGCTGGGGTGCAGAAATAAGAACCTGATGCCAGTGGCTAAACTTCTTTCTTTCTTTCTTTTTTCCTTGGTTTTTCTAGACAGGGTTTCTCTTTGTAGTTTTGGTGACTATCCTGGAACTAGCTCTGGTAGACCAGGCTGGCCTTGAACTCACAGAGATCCACCTGCCTCTGCCTCCCGAGTGCTGGGATTAAAGGTGTGCACCATCACTGCCCGGCTCTTCTTTCCTTCTTTCTTTCTTTCTTTCTTTCTTTCTTTCTTTCTTTCTTTCTTTCATTTTTTCCCTCTTTCTTTCTTTTTTTTTTTGTTGTTGTGACAGTATTTTATGTAGGTGAATTCCTGATCCTCCTGCCTCCACCTTCCAAGTGCTGGGATTACAGACATGAGCCACTATACCCAGCTTGACTTTTTTCTTGTCCCGTTTTAGTGTCTGGAGACCTAGTCCACGGGATGGTGGTCCTCTCATTCAGGGTGGGTCTCCTCTCAGTCATTCCTCTCCGGAACACGCTCATCAGTACACCTAAAGTGTGCCTCACCAGTCTCTCAGGTGACACAATCTGATCAAATTGACAGTGAAGATCAGCCGTAACAGCATCCCAGGCTTCTCTGTGTTAGCCTGTCCACTGGGGGCAAATCTCGGGGGACCATAACTCAAGCTCATGCAAGCAAATGGATTTTCTTCCTCTGGATGTGATGTGGTGACCAAACAGGAATTCAGGATGTCGCCTGCATGCCAGTATCTTTAGTCTGGGCCGATAGTCCTGTGGCTTGTAGTAACTGGTGTGTCATAGGCCATAAGTTATTTTTCCTGGCCACTCAGGACTAATAAAAGGAGATAGTATAAGCACTCCTGTTGCCATTAGCTCTTGTATAGAGTCAAGAGCCCTCCTCTTCCTTATCTGCTATCAGTTTCTTGCCTAGGCCTGGAGAAGTAACCTACTGAAACCTCCCCTAAGCATCATTCCAAAGACCTAGGCCTCTAGCCTTGTCCTTTGTCTGTGAAAGAGAGCAAGGGGTGTACTGGCGGGTCAGGGAAGCAGCTCCATGTCTCTTAGGGGGCACATACCACAGAGGGAGGGTGTGGCTGCTGGATGACCCACCTGTCCGCCTGAAGGAAATGTCAACAGTGGCCCGGCTCTTTGTCTTTTCTTCCTCCCAGTGAGGACTGAAAAGCTGCCTTTGCGGGGAGAATTGCATTTGACGTCAGTGACCTCTTGCCATACAGCTGGGCCCCCTGGTGACCTTTCTGCTGGATCTCCCCGGCACCAGCCACAAGCACATTTACTTTGTGTACATACTTCTGACTTTTGCCATGGGTGCAACCCTAAGAGATGTATTGCCTATTACCTAAATGGGTCCCCCAAATTATCTCAAGAATTCGTGAAGAAATCCCTTCTTTCACCCCATAGATAAAATATACGGGGTGATGGGGTGACTAATTCCATCACCTGAGCCCTTGAGATCGCCCTCCGGATCCTAGGCTGGGTCACAGTGGTCTGAATTGGTAGCTTCCCCCAGAATCAGGAGGCAAGAACTTCTCACACTGACCCATTTAATCGCATCTGTGAAGACTCCTGCCACAAGCCCTCGATTTCTCTGTTTTTCTCTTTCACATCCCTGTTATGGTTGCGGCTGAAAGCGGCCTGAAGAATGGGGCTCAGCTGTACAGCAACTGAGTGAGTTCCCTTCCTTCTCAGCCACCACACACCCTCCTCTGCCGAGCACTCGAGCCGTGCTTCCATGCCTTCACTGGGTCTCACACCCCCTTCTTTCTCACTCTTGGTAAAAGCCAAGTGTGGTGAGGGAACACCTTAAATGCTAGCACTCACGGAGGAAGCAGAGGCAGGTGCATCTCTGTGAGTTAGAGGTCAGCTTGATGTACAGAGTGAGTTTTGCTATATAATGAGATCCTGTCTCAAAAAAAAAATAGTGAGTCAGTACTTTTCTTTTTCTAGACAGGCTCTATGTAGAGCTGGCGACTGTCCTGTACCCTCTCTGCAGATCAGGCTGGTCTCAAACTCGCAGAGAGATCCGCTTGTCTATCTGTGCCTATGCCTGTCTCTTAGCAGTGTGTCTCTGGACGACCAGAAACCCAACTCATTATTATTATTTTGGGGTGTTTGAGAGACTTTCATGTTACCCAGGCTGGCCCCACTCTCTCTACGAAGTAGAGGCTAGCCTTCAACTCGCAGAGAACTCACTCACTCACCTCTACATCCCATGTACTAGGAATCCGTGTGATGCAGATGACAGAACCCAGGGCCTCATGCTTCCTACGCGAGCACTCCATCACCTGAGCCACAATCCCGGCCTCTACCAAGGCTTTCCTTTCTCTTTGAAAAGGGACAACACAGATGTGACCACTGTGCCTGACCAAGAACCTGTGTGTGCATGCATGTGAGTACGTGTTTGTGTGTGCGCGCGCGTGCACACGCGCGTGTGTGTCTGGTGTGGTGTCTGTGTCTGGCGGGGGTAGGGGCGGAATGGGAGTGGGGGTCATGGTCTACTGGGTATTTCATGGCTCTCATTCATTTGCTTTATAAGCTACTCCCAGTTTCTGTGTTGTGTTGTTTTTAGCCCCACGCTGCCTATCTTCCTGACCTTCCCTGTTTCTGAGAACTGTTTCAGGCGACTAGAGATTTCAGCGGGACTTGGGAGACCTCAACTTTGCCCAGGCACTCATTTTGGGAGCTGAGCTCTTAGGCAAGCATTTCTTCTCGGTGGAGAAGACTTACTTCACCCGTTTTCTGATCTTACGTTAACTGTTCATCTCCTCATGAATTTTCTGCGATCGTTCTTCACTTCCACGGCATTAGCTACTCGCTAATATCTATAATCCCATCATTTTCACAGCTCTGTTGTCGCCTGTACATCAACCCATTTTTTATCTCCATAGGATTCCAGAAAGTGCCAGATGGTGGTGGCGCATGCCTTTAATCCCAGCACTCGGGAGGCAGAGGCAGGTGGATCTCTGTGAGTTTGATTCCAGCCTGGTTACAGAGCGAGTTCCAGGACAGGCTCCAAAGCTACAGAGAAACCCTGTCTCCACAAACAAAGCAAAACAAAAAAGGCTCCCAGAAATCCATGTCCTTACAATCAGCATCTGGGCTGCTTTGGAAAGCTGTGAGCCTTTTCTAGGGAACAGCGCCACCATCTGGTCACATCTTGTATACAACCCTGTGCTTCCTTCCCGGCTTCTGTCTCACATTAGACCAAGTGGGCTCGCTCTCTGTCCTTCCTCTTTTCACAGTCCCATAAGGACCCTGCTTATCTTCTCCTAGAACTGGCCCCTGGCCTCCAGAGGAGCACACATGCCAAGATTACTTGAAGGGCACAACTGGTTTTATTTTTCTGCCTGAGAGGAAGTTGGGCAGGAATTAGGACAGAGCGCTTCCCTGGGGCTGCATCCTGCCAGCAGCCCTCTTGCTGGCGGTTGGAACCCAGGTCTTGGAGCAGTCCAACAGGGACTGAGAGCTGCTGAGGAGGTACATTCTTTTCTGGACAGGCCACTGGCTTCAGCAAGTGGCCCTTAGGCCTCACCGATGCCGTTTGCGGATGCTCTGTAGCTCCTGGACGATGCTGCTGAAGCTAGGCCTCTGCCCAGGCTCATAGGCCCAGCACTGTTCCATGAGCCTGAAGACTGCATCAGGGCACAGCTCTGGGCAAGGCAGACGACCCCCTACGAGGACAGGTACAATGGAGCAAGAGTGAGAAGGGACCAGATGGCTTCAGAGTCACTGCCCTAAGGAACCAATCTGGTCTACTAAGAACCCCAAGACAGAGGCCTAGGTTCTGATCTCTAACCCACCATGCATAAATAAGCTTGCCACCCGTGGTAGCTACAGTCTGTTCTTATTCTGCCCCAGTAGGAGGTTTTGAGAAGGAAGCATTCAGCTGCAGCATCTCAGCTAGGAGCTCGGCCCTGAGGCACCATCCTGCATCTGTGACCTCACCCTTTTCCACAAACTCCCGCGTCTGCTGATTGGTGAGGTTGGGATAGGGTGAGGCCCCCAGGCTGAAGGTCTCCCACAGCAAAATACCGAAGCTCCACACATCACTCTCTGAGGAGTAGCGGCCTGCAAAGGAGACAAGGCCACATGGGGAGACTGTCCACGTTCAGGGACCCAGAGTCCACCATGCCCAGCCATCAGCCTCTCAACCCAGGGTGGGTGAGAATCAGGTACCATAGTTAAGGGCCTCGGGGGCAGTCCACTTAACAGGAACTTGTCTGAGGCCCCCTGAGGCTGCATAGATCCCATCGGCTTCTTCTCGGGACATCCCAAAGTCACTGATTTTCAGGACATTCTTCTCGGTCACCAGGCAGTTCCGAGCAGCCAGATCCCTGGGTAAGGCAGGACAGAAGTTGGTCTCCTTCAGGCAATGTTGTTTGCCCAGCCGGGACAAACGCTCTAGACAATGAACAATAGCTGTTCCTTGGGGCTTAGAAGGTGGCACACTAAAGTGCCTGCCTGTTGTGCAAACATGAGAACCTGAGTTTAGATCCTGGGCTCTCATAGAAAAAGCTGGCAATGCTTGTCTGTTATCCTGGCACTGGGGGATGAGGAAGAAGTGGATCCCTAGAGCTCACGGCTAGCCAGCGTCACCAAATCCATGAGTTCTGGGGTACACCCTGTCTCCAAAAATAAAGGGGTAAAAGATCAAGACACCTAATATTGATCTCTGATCTCTACACACGCACACACACACACACACACACACACACACACACGTATGCATCGGCACGCATGCTGACAGTGTTACTCTCAAACATAGGGCACTAGAGACCAGTTCAGCCTGAAAGGCTGATGCCTGGTGGCCACCATGATGGAGCCCAACAGGGCCTGCGGTCCGCTCACCGGTGGATGCAGCACTTGCTCTCCAAGTACTCCATGCCAGCTGCTGCGTCCCCTACCATCTGCAGCAGTGTCTTCACCCGCAGGCGGGTTCCCTCTGTCCGCAGGAAGGTGAGAAAGTCGCCCCCTGGAGGTGAGAGCAGCCTTGAGCCTGGTGGGAGACCCCCTCCCAGCAAGCTGAGCCATCCCCCTGGAGACCAGCACCTCCGCTCACCTTGCACCAGCTCCATGACTATGTAGATGGGCTGTTTCTGCGTGCAGACCCCGATAAGACGCACAATGTTGGGATGGCTGTACTGTTTCAGGATCCTGTGGTGCACAGGTGCTTAGGCTACGTGTGCTCACAGCCTTCTGCACCTCCCCTAACACTCCCGCCCCCGTGTCTCACCCCCACCCCCCTCAAGACAAGCCTTGAATGCCGGCAGTCCTGGACAGGTGACCGCAGGTGGGGTCCTGGTCAGTACCTCTTTGCATTATGGGTGCTACTCGGGTATGAGAGGACTCAGAGGATCGAATGCCAGGCCATGCACAGAGGGACCCTTTCACACAAGGAACCTTCGATCATGCGTATTTTATCACCCACCTCGCTTCTTGGAGAAACCTGGCCTTGAGGTCAGGTGGGAGTGTTTCTCGACAAGACTTCACAGCCACTGGGGTGTTGTCAGCTCGGAGGCGGCCACTAAACACATCTCCGAAGTTTCCCTGAAATAGTCCCGGGCTCACACTGCTTCCCGGTACTTGACCTTTCTCAAGGGGGCAGCCCATCTTGTCCCCACTGTTCCTGTTGACTTGTCACCCTGGCTCTCAGGGACACAAAAGTTAACCTGTGCCACCTTCTCGGAGAAGTGACGTGGGGAACCCAGAAATCACTTTTCTTTGGGTTGGAAAAGCATTCTGATTGAAAAGCAACAGGCATTTTACATTCAGGAGGAGCTGGGTGAGAAGCCACAAGAGCTTCTTGGCACAAGAGCTGGGGGCGGGGTGCTGGCTTCTGGGGGTGGGGGCTAGGAGTCGTTTTGCTATTTTCTGACGAAGGAACCAGGGTACAGGCTGGAGTCACATTGAGTCAGAGAGACCCTCTAGGGCTCTGGAGGTAAAACCCAAGTGAAACTTGGTGAAGGGCCTGGAGGAAGCTGGTGAGGAGGTAACAGGTAGCCCCCAGATGGCTGGAGAATCCCAGGGTGGTGGGGGCTAGACCTACCCTTCCAATCTGTTCGCCCAAAACCAGGTCCTCATGCTTCAGCACCCACTTGTCCTGAGGAGAGAAGCTGGGGTGTCAGAAGCCAGCAAACAGAAGAGGTGCTGGGCCCTGTGATGGGCTGACTAGCTCTCCTGCTGACACTATGTCTGTCTTGGAGCATCAGTGTGTCACGCTGGCTCATAGGGTTGGTCGCATAAGGCCACACTCAGATAATTCGGGGACCAGGCTGATATATATGACCCATGGGTGGGAAGGCATCCCATACTGAGGCTGGCCACTTTGTGGGGTAATGTTCCCTTCACCCTCTCATTGTAGACCGAGGGCCAGGCCAGCCACAGGCTCACCTTGGGCACCGCCCTGTACAGGACAACACCGCTCTTCTTGGTAAGGGGCTGCTGGGAGGACAGCAGGTGGTCGATGAGCAAAGGAATGCTGGGAAAGCCGTCCCCTTCCAGCCGGTACAGGTTCTGTGAGGCAGGGGTTAGGGGTGTGAGGGAGACATGAGGTCAGCAGCTCCCTTTGGGGAGGAGGCCTGAGCCCTGAGAAAGGACAGGAAAAGCATGAGAGGGACAGGGACTCTCAAGGACACAAAGTAGAGTCAGTGGAGTGTGGTACATGGCACCCGCTATCTTCCTTCTCTGGGGCTCCCTCCAGCTGAGAGAAGAGGCACCTAAGATGAGGCAGCTACTCCCTACTCTCTCAAAGTCATCTAGGACACTTCCCTGGAGAGGGGAAGGAGAAGGAAGGAGTGGGGTCCAGAAGGCTCAGAGTCCCAGCCCCACTCACGTCTGAGGACTGGATGATGAAGTGCCGGGGCTGGCCATCCCACAGCACGGACAGCACGTACTCCTGCTTGCCCTGGCTTTCCCGAACCAGGAAATCCCCCGAGTGTGTGAGCAGCTCAACCACCTCCGACCGAGGGAGGGCCCCATGGTACCACAGCTGCTCATGGAGGGGCTTCTGCACCTCGGGAACAAGCTGCAGTGGCGGAGGGATCTGGAGGGAACATGCAGGAGTCAAAGGGCTGGCTCATGGCGGGAGAACGCTGGGGTCCCTCTGTCTCCTATGCTGCTCTCATTCCTATGACTATTCCAGAGCAGCCTGGTTCAAGCTCACTCAGCACAACTGGGGTGGGGGTGGGAAGCCCAGGCTAGCATATGGCAACCAAGTTAGTACTTTTCTCCTCTGAACCACAGGCCTCCCCGTCACTCCCAGAGCAGACAGAGCAATGGAGTAACCAAGGCTGCAGGGCCCTACGACAACATACAGAGTTGACGAGGAGAGGCCAAGGGGGCTGTCAGGGCTCGGAGGTATCTGAAGCCTGGAACCCCAAGGAAGAAAAGGATGCCCCCCCCCTCCATCCAGTGAAAGAAGTCTAGGCAGGTCCTTCAGTCTAGAGCATGGAGGTCTGAGGAACCTGAGACTCCTGGCCTGGCCTAACTAGATGGGCAGAGGTAGAGGCCCAGCCTTAGTGCTACTCACAGAGAACTTGGGGCGGAAGATTCCAGAGAAGTGGCTTTTAAGGATCTCCAGTGTGGGTGTCCTTCCCCCCTCTCGCTCCTGCTCCTGGGGCCAGGGACAGACGTCAGCGGGTGGCCAGGCTTAGGGAGGGGGAGGGCAAAAATGAGGAGCACAGCCCCTGCAGGTAGGCTGGCGAGGGAGGAAGTGCATGGTGGTTGGTGGCAGGGCATCTCACCGCGGAGGAGGTAGAATGGCGGTCATCTTGAAGGAGCGGCACAGCCGGGGCCTCGCCAGTGCCTAGTTGCTCCATCTTGTTCTGCAGCAGCTCCTGCTGGGCCTGAAGCTTGTCTTGGCTGCACAGTGCTACCTGTAACCCCTGCATCGCCTCCTGCAGCACCTGCCTCTTGCCCAGAAGCTGCACCCTGCAGGCAGGAGCAAGGCAAGAGGAGGGCAGAGAGAGGCTCAGTCTGAAGTTTGCTCGCATAGTGGAGGGGAGCCAGGAGGCTGCTGCAGGTGGGGCCTGCTCACCGCTCCCGGGGGTGGGTGCTCTGTTCCTCATTCCTCAGCTCGCTCTGCAGCTGACTGACCATCTCTTGCCGGCTCAGCACCTCTTTGGTGGCGGCGGCCAGGTCATCTGTCACAGAGGTCAGCCTGCACCAAGGACAGGATGGTGAAAGCTGTATCCCCCTCACCCCCCTACCCTGCCACACGCACCCCAACAAAACCAACGTAGCCTGGCCACCTAGCTAAGGGTTCCCTGCCCCCCCATGTGCACACACACGTAGTCTGTCAAACTATCACACACGTGTGCTGCACGCTCTCCAATGTCAGCTCATTCAGCTGCAGCTCCCCAGGTTCCAGCTGTTCACCCTCTTCAAGAAGCGACTCATCGAAAGTGACACAAGGTGGCACGTCCGGGGTGGATCTATGGGTGGACAAGGTCCTTCAGTGACTAGGTCAGAGGTCCGGGAGCCAAGGATAAGGGCTGGCTTACCCGTACTGCCGGAGGAAGCCTAGGTACTCCAACTCGGGCTGGATGCGGGCAGCAGCTGCAGCCAACTCCCGGTGAATGGACGCCACATCGTCCTGCACCAGACTGCTGATCTCCAGGTATTCCTGCAGGATGTCCTTCCTGCATCCCCCACCCGAGAGAAGCACTGTGTTAGAGGGCTTCAGGCTGGGCAAGGAGGGCAACTCAGTCTAGGACACTGGTGATTCAGGAGCAACTCTAGGTTGGATGACGTGCCCCACCCCCACCCCACCAGTTTCACCCCTGCTCATTTGCAAGTGATTGACCTGAGGTAAATCATTTAAGGCCTCCTTGGCCTTCTGCTTCCTGGTAAGATTATAGGCACATATAGGCAGTGGTGACGAGGATCCAGGAGATTCTGTGGGCAGTGCCTGGTACACAAGAAGTACTCAGGAGCTAGGTCCCCAACAAATATATAAGGCATTGATGTGCTGCTGACCCCAAGTCTGCGTCTCCCAGGCCTGGTACCTAGCTTGCTGGCTCCAGTTCCAGTCTTACATTTTACTGGTTAGAATGGAATGGGGCTGTGGGCTTACAGGATGCCCGCCATCTCCTCGTGCAGGTCCTGCAGCGACTGCAGCAAGCCAGGCAGCATGAACTGGTGGTAATGCTGGTGGTGCAGCTGTGCGGCCCTCACGCCCAGCACGTAGCGGTTGTGGTGTGCAAAGAGCTTCCACAGGCTGCGCACGTACTTGTCTTTGGCCTTGTCTCGATCCTTGTCTGGCAGGTGGGAGGTAAGAGGTGTGTGGGAGGAGGGGTATCACACATACACACACACACACACACACACACACACACACATGCTCAGGGGGTTGGTATTCCAGAGGCCCAAGCAGCAACCCCACCCCTGGGTACCCACAGACAGGTCTGCTGGTCTGAGTTTTTGTTCCTGTCAGGAAGGAAAGCCTCCAAACCTTTGCTGGCTTCTTGGTACTTGCGCCTGGCCTGGGCACTATCGCGAACCAGGGTCCGGTACTGGCTCTTTAGCTTTTCAATGTCCTGATTGTGGGTCTGGAAGAAAAGGGAGGTCAGAGTGGGGAGGCCGAGCCTCAGGCCTTGGGAGTCCTAGCTGAAAAGGTTGTGCCTTTTGGAAAGGCCTTTTGGAAAGGGTGTCAGGTTACCAAACTTAAACTTCTAGAAGAGTCTGGAGACTTCTGGGGAAGCTGGCTGCTGAGGTCAGGGTCAGAGGAGCTGAGTTATAGATTGTTCTGCAGAAGGGGCCAGGAAGGAATTTGGGACAGGGCCCAACTACTTGGTGGCAAGGTAGAGCTGGCCTCAGTTATATATTCCTATGACTCTACCCTCAAAAGCCCCTTAGGCTTGGCTTCCTCTCATGTTGTATTGCATTGAAATTCTTTTCTTTTTCCTCATTTTTTTTCTTGAGGTAGGGTCTCACTCTAGTCCAGGTTTACCTAGAACTCCCTCTGTAGCCCAGGCTGGCCTGAAACTTGTGGCAGTCCTCTCTCTGGAGTGTTGGGATTACAGACATGAACCACTACACTCAACTTCATGTTGAATTATTATTATCTCAAATATTTGTTTCATTTTATTTATGTGTGTGTGTGTGTGTGTGCAGGAAGGTATGTCCTTCCAAAGCCAGAGGGGTCTATTAGATCCCTGGCACTAAAGTTATAGGTGGTTGTGAGCTTTGTTTGATGTAGGTGCTGGGACCCGAACTCTGATCCTCTGAGAGAGCAGTAAGCACTCTTAACCACTCAGCCCATCTCTCCAGCTCTGTGCGTGTGTGTGTGTGTGTGCGTGTGTGTGTGTGTGTGAAGGTGTGCATATGCTATAGCACACATATAAAATCAGAGGAGAACTTGCAAGCATTGTGTCTCTCCTTATACCGTATGGATCCCGGGGATCAAACTCAGGCTGGCAGGCTTTGCAGCAAGTGCCTTTACATACTGAGCCGTCATAGTGGCCCTTAGTTTTCTTTCTTTTCTTTTTTTTTTCTTTCTTAGACAGGGTCCTGCTCTATAGCCCAGAATAACCTGCAATCTTCTTGCTTCTGTTGCCCGAATGCAAGATTACAGACCTGGCTTGTGCAACTCTTTAATTTCCAACATTTTTTTTGAGGCAGGATTTCTTTGTGAAACAGCTCTGTACGTCCTAGAACTCACTTCATAGACCAGGCTGGCCTCAAGTTCACAGAGATCTGCCTGCTTCTGCCTCCCGAGTGCTGGGATTAAAGGCAAGTGTGCCACCACCACCCGCTGCTCACCACCGGCTAACGTCCCACATTTTAAATTTGCATAGGGTCCTGCATGGCATGTTCTTGGTAAAAGGACACTAGGTGGTGGCCACAGACCAGAGTCCTCATTCCAGTTCTCTGGCTTGGGTACTGGGACACAGCATGCAAGTTTCACTTTGCTTCTTGGAACCTCAGTTTCCCCATTGTTACTGATTAAATTCATAGGCTTGGCCAATCTTAAAGCTAGTAAATATTTTGGGGATGTAGGCCAAAGAGTCTGCAGAAGTTACTCCATTATGTAATCAAAACATAGAACATGTCCTAAACGAGCATGGCTAGGACCCCACAAATGGGCAGACCCTTGAATTAGGATGCAGTTAGGAAAGGTGGGTGAAGCACAAGGGGGCGCTGTGGGTCCACGGGAAGACCTAGCTCTGTGGCGCTGAAAGGGGTGTGGTACTGAGAGGCTGACCAGTGACTGTGGGAGACAAAGCAGTGGCACACACCCCAGCCTATAGCTGAAGAGCCACTGGAATTCAGACCTCGGCAGGCCTCTGCCTCCGGGGCCCTGGAAGGAGCCACTCTGAGACAAAGACGGACTTAGCCACCCCAAGTACCTCACCCCTGAGCTGCACTGATCTCTGAGGCAAGGGTTAGCCTCACCCATTCTGGACTTGAACACTCTGCTCAGGCACAGATCGATGCCTCGACAGGCCCCGTAGCAGGTTAGCCTGAGCTGGGGGAGAAAAAGAGGAAGCTGCAGCAGCAGCAGCATCAGGGTCAGACAGGCCATCCTGGAGCCAGGTCTGTGGCCAGTGACTTCCGCTTCCCCAGGCATTCTTGTGCAACTCCAATTGTGACAGAGTCCTCCTCGGGGTGCACACCCACCTTGGTGAGCTCCTGATGCAGCTGCTGCCACTGCTCATTGTACGTCTTTCTCAGGTGCTGCCGCTCCCGGATCAGCACACTCAGCTTGCTCAAGGGTCCCGAGTTCAGATCTTCCGCATGCTGCCGCAGCACCCGGCTCAAGTTCTCTGTCTGACTCGTGATCTCTGCCCAGGACTACGGCACAGGGTGGGATGGGGAAGCAGGAAGAGCGTGACAACGGCCCTCGAGCCTAGGCTTGCTACATCTCCAGCCCCACCTCTAAGGGTTTTGGGTGAGTGGAAGCTCACCTGGCTGATGTGGCTGTCAGGGCCGCTGCTCCAGTTCTGGCCTCCGCCGTCCTGCAGGGACATGTGGTGGAGCAGTCCTGCATATTCCCGGTCACTCTTGACCCTCTGGGCCATCCACTTCCTCATGCCCTCCAGTAAGCGGAGCTCCGCTTCCTGCATCTGTTGCACTGCCCCGTGGCCCTGAGGGCTGCACAGCTCGGAAGAGAAGCCCATATCGGTGTCCTAGGGACAGAGACCAGGTCATTCAGTGGCGACAAAGCAGCAGCTGGAGATGGAAGGGCAGGAAAAAGAGGCCAAAGGCTAGTAAGGTCAAAGAGGGCTCCGGGCAGAACATGAGTGGAGTCCTGTCCAGCAGAAAAACTAAGAGGAACAGAGAGCGACCTGGGCTGGGGACGGCACTTGCTCTTTCCTGTGTGCCGGCCAGGTCCCAGAGCCAGTTGGTTCCTTTTCCAGGAACGGACTGAAGATCCCTGCTAGGTTCCGCCATCCACAGTGTTCCTGGATGGTACCGGATCCTGCACCAGGGTCCTCAACAGTGCCAAGTTTGCTGGACTGCTCGGCGCCACTGGACTCTCCTGCTCTTCCCAAGCTCCCAGCCCCACCCCCAACAGGTTTCAGGCTCCCAGAACATCTGCCTGGCCCCTTTCCAGTTCTCACCCACCTCCACCCCTTGCCACCCCTTGCCCATACCCTACCTAACCTTCTGGACCGCAAAGGTGAAGTTATCTTTGCGGTAACTTTTGGGCAGCTGCTCTGGGGGCAGGCAGCAGCCGACCAACTCAGGCCTGAATCCACTCAGCCCAGTTCCTGATTACCAGCTTCCTCCTCCGTGGTTTCAGTTGCCCCAGGCCCCGGGGCGGGTCCACTACAGGGAAGGGGCGGGCTGGAGTTTACAGGCCCCCCTGCTCCCCACTCTCCACGCCCTGTGCTACAGCCTACAGAGGCACGGAAACGGAAGGGAGGAGGAGGCCGGCAAAGAATGGTCATGCCTGTGCACCAGACACTCCCAAGGGCCCTGCGACGTCCCGTGAACATGGAGAAGGAACCCAAAATGGAGTGGGAGGGACTGAAGGAGAGTCCCCAGGCAAGGAGTTGGGTCCATGGCACCTAGGGTGCTCAGAGTCTGAGAACAAACGCCAGTGTGCTAAGGTGTCAGCGGAACGCAGTCGCAGGAGAGGAGGGAAGCCTAGTCCTGTCTCTTCTCTGGATTTCCTAAGCACAGCTCGGGCTTCAGTCTCTATTTGAAAAGAAAATTTCCAAATAAATACCCTGAGCAGAGAGAGGCCTGCTTCTCAGGCACAGGTACCCAGGTGGGGCTTCGGTCTCAATGGAAGCCTGGGTCAGCGCTGGCTATGACTGATGAGAAAGATGCACTTTCCCAGGGGGGCTCAGGCACCCCCAGCCATGTAGTCCTAGTGTGCTATCGCCACTCCGCCCCTTGTAAGAGTCTATGTAGTCCTGGCTGTCCTGGAACTCAATATGTAGGCCAGGCTGGATTCAAACTCAGATCCACCTGCCTCGGCCTCCCAAGCTAGGATTAAAGGTGAGCGCCACCACACCCAGCTCCAAATTTGGGGAGGAAAGGGGTTATCTGACTTCTGGATTAGAACTCACTTTTAAGGGAAGCCAGGGCTTAACCTGTAACCATGGGAGAATACCGCTTATTGGCTGGCTCAGCTTGCTTTCTTTTTTTTTTTTCTTCAAATATTTATTTATTACGTATACAATATTCTGTCTGTGTGTATGTCTGAAGGCCAGAAGAGGGCACCAGACCTCATTACAGATGGTTGTGAGCCACCATGTGGTTGTCGGAAATTGAACTCAGGACCTCTGGAAGAGCAGTCAGTACTCTTAACCACTGAGCCATCTCTCCAGCCCTCGGCTTGCTTTCATATACACCCTTGGCCAGGGGAAACTCCCCTCCTCGGATTACCCCTTCCCCCCCAGTATGCCAGACCTTTCCCACATCACTCATTCTCAAGAAATGCTCCCCAGACTTGCCCAGAGGCCAGTCTGATGAAAGGCAATTTCTCAACTGAAGCTTCTCTACCCAGATCAAACTAGCTTGTATTAGGATAACATCCCCTGGCCTCCCTTCCCCCAGCCCCCACCCCCCACTTCCACCCGGCTGCACACATGCAACACACACAAACAAGCAGACACACACACTAACAAGCACACGTGCGCACACACACATACTAACAAGCACACGCACACACACACACAAGCAGGCACATACATACTAACAAGCACACAAGTCATCTTGGCTCAGACTCCCCTTAGACCTCAACTCTGTAGCTGGTGGCCAGGTGACTTCACTTGCCCCACCCTCTGGGCTCTTCTCCAGCTGCTGAATTCTTACCCAGGAAGCTGGTGCACCTGCTCAGCACAGGCACAGGACGCCCCTAGAACCCTTGGAGACATCTAAGCTTTCTGACTTAGGTCCGTCTGCAGTCAAGGCACCACTAAGCCAAACTGGCCCCCAGTTCCCACCCGTCCCCAGCTGAACCCAGTAAAGGGTCCTGGGAAGAGCAAGAGAAGCACGCCAGAGACCAGGCTTGGTTTGCATAGTCTGCACGTTTAATCACTTTAAAACCTCTAACATTATCTTGTGTCCATTAAATAGAACCAACAATGCCAGGCCTGTTTAAATTACAAGGAAAAAAAAAATCACTGTGTACCAACCCAGTATCTTACAAAACCAGCCGGGATGGCCATGAGGGGTGCAGAAGGGGCACCCCTGGGCAGGTAGGCTGGGTGCCAGAGGAAGGCTAGGGAAAAGAAAAAGGGGGTCCCAGGTGGGAGGAGACTGATTGTCCTAATGGGAGGGGTGCAAAAGGCACATCAGAAGAGAGGGCTTGGGGGGCATCATAGGCAATGCTTTCTCCACCAGGGCACAGTGTTAGAAAGGGCTTGGTGCCGCCACCTGCCCACCCCTGGCACTGGAGAGCCAGTGACCCATAAGCCCTTGGCACAACCCCATTTGAAACACAGATGTCAGTCTACCCCCCCTTACCATAACCTCCTTTCCTAGAGCCCACCTGGCCAGCCTGCCTCTTCAGGACATGGGGCTTAGTTATTCCCTATTCCTCAGCAATATGCTGCAGGCCCCTATACCTCAGGGCTGGGCAGCCATGGGAAGGGCAAGGTGGGCATGGGTGTGAGGAGGTCAATGGTCCAGCTGCTACCCCCATTAAAAATACAAAAACAAAAATCAGCATCTAAAGTGAAATAATCACAAAGTGAAAATATATCCTCAAACAGCTCCTGAGATCCCCACAGGGGAAAGCAGCATCGGGTGGGAGGCGGGAGGGGCCGGCTGGGCCACCGTCCCTTCCCATCACCCACCCAGGGGCTCCGGTACTGTGAGTGCCAACAGCCCCGGGCTCAGAAAACAGGGCCCTGGCAGGGGGGGGGGAGGGTGTCATAGACAGGATGGTCAGGACACCAGCATAAGACCCCCAGAGCTTTAGTTTGGCCCATGCCAGCCCAGCTCAGCCTGGAGTGCGGAGGCAGGCTGAGGGCATGTAAGGGTGGGCACGCTGGAGCTGGACAGTGCCTGCTTTGCTTTGGTCCCTTCCT
The DNA here is from genome assembly GCA_028555095.1 of Dicrostonyx torquatus. Classification (NCBI taxonomy): domain Eukaryota; kingdom Metazoa; phylum Chordata; class Mammalia; order Rodentia; family Cricetidae; genus Dicrostonyx; species Dicrostonyx torquatus. The sequence goes on from JAQHUG010000657.1 coordinate 17,611, forward strand.
ACAACTGCAGCGTCTGTGGAGGCTCATCCACGGGCTAGAGAGGGTCAGGGAATGCAAAAGCCCTTGGAGAGGTGGCCACCATCTTCAAGTACCTCCTGGCCAGCCTCCCTGTTGCCTGGATGGGGACCATTATTGCTTTCTGAGGGGCAGGAACGGGGTAGGGCTGCACCGGTCAGGACCCAGAGAAAGGCCGCCCCACTTCACTCCACATAACTCCAGCTGGGCCTTGGAAGCTGCCCTAAAGATTTTACTTCTTCTCCACGTGGAGGGGTGGGAGGGTGTGAGGCTCCTGGGTCCCCACCTCAGGCAAATAGAGAAGCCCAAGGGTGGGGCAGGAAGCAGTGTCTGCCCCTCTTACCTCCCAACTAGGGTCCAAACCCAGTCCCAAGATAAAAAAATACTTTGGTGAATTAAAAAGTGCCCGAGGAAGGGATCAATTTGATGGGGTGGGAGTGGGCTCATCAAAGGGCGCTCTGGTCTTTGATAAAGGCGGTCCTCTCGCCCCGGCCCTCATCCTCTTCTGAGTCAGATGGGCACTCCTCCTGCCAGGCTTCAGGGGGCAGCCCCTTGTAGGAAACGAGGCCGCGGTCCATGGTGTACACCTTCACTCCCCGGAAGCTGAAGCCTGAGCGCAGCTGCAAGACCAGGAAGACAGTACCGAAGACCAGCACGATGAAAACGCAGCTGAGGCCGGCCACCACCTCAGGCAGATGAGAAGGCAGCAGCCCAGCCTGCAGCCGGGGCTCCACCTCCACCTCCGGGTGTAGTGCAGGAGGCTGCTGCTGAGGCCGAGACTCTCGGCTGCTCTGGCTTTGCCGGGAACAGGTTTGCTCCACAGGGTCCAGGGAGGCATGGCTGGGGCAGCTGAGGCAGTCTGTGGGAGCTGGGCCCTGGCATGTGGCACATGAGGTGTGACAGGGGGTGCAGACGCTGGCACGGATGATCTCCACATCGTTCTCAGTGCTGTAGTGTGTATCGAGGACTTGGGGTGTGAAGCCTGGTGGGCAGTGCTGGACACAGCTTTTCTGGTGCAATGAGAAGCCTTCCTCGCACACTGCCAGCACAAGAGGGGACAGGGAGCATTAGTCAAGGGCACTGCAGCCTCTAAGTCACTGAGCTCTCTAGCCAAGGTTCAGCCACAGTGGACCTACAGTCCCCAGGAGCCTTTTTTCTTTAGCTGCCTGACCATCATTGTCCCCGCTGACTTCACCATTCCAATCCCAACCCCAACCCCGCAACCTTCCCAGCCTTAACCACATCCACTACTGACCCACGCAGGCCTGGCTGGAGGTGAGAGTTTTGCAGCCACTGCTTTCAGGAGGTGTAGAGAGCCCCTCAGAAGCTGTGCCATAGAGTACGAGCGTAAACTTGGTCAGTGTCCCTATTCCGGAGTTCATAAGAGACAAGGGTCAAGGGCGTGAACGCCATGTCAACAGCCTAGAGCCCAGCAGCTTCCCCACCCCCACTCTCAATACCATAGTTGTTGGCTTCGCTGGTGTTTTCAATCTCTAGGACCCATTCGCCAGAGGGGTCCTCATCCCAGGAATGAGTTGTCATGAAAGCCCAGTCATTAAACCCGTCAGCGGAGTAGTCATGGGGTCTGGAGGAAGAGAGTTCCATGTAGCCATCTGAGGTCTAGAGGGGACACCTAGCCCATGACACATGGGAATACACTATTCTTCCCAAGTGGCAACCTCATAGACTGGAAATGCTTTCTAGAAAGGCTATTTCCCAGATGTTCTTAACCAGGGGACTATTTCACAAGGGAACACACACAACAGGCATGGAAAATAGGTCTCAGGCAAGGATTCCTGTAATGAGGGAGTCCCAGAGGACACAGCTGTCCCTCCCTCCAAGTGTCACTGATGCTTGCTGGAGTCTTGGTGATAAAATGACAACGAACCGGAAGCGAGAGTGCAAAGGGGACAGGGTGAGCACCTGGCAGCCAGTAAGGTGGAGCGGGTGCCCATGGGGCTGATAAGGTGGATGGCCAGGTCGCCACGGCGATTGTAAGACAGGGTGAGCCGTGCCTGAGCATGTTCCAGCCGGGTGATGTGGTTGGGCTCGCCCAGGCACGCCGTCACAGAGTTGCGCACCTCTAGCCGTTTGCCAATGTCCCTACGCAGAAAGCACCAAGTGAGTTAGGACAAGAGTGGCCAGCAGGCGCCCCAGAACTCTCAGGCCCCACTTGCTCCCTCCCACTCAGGGTCCAGTTTTTACTTGGGTTCCACCAAGATGTCAATGATGCACTTCCGCTGGGGGGCCACTGTTGTCCAGTTCTGAGCCAGGGCCACCATGGCACCTGCATCCAACAGCCCATAGCCATATGAATGGCTCACTGCAGAGACAGGGAAGGGTCAACAGGGAAGCAGAAGTGCCCCATCCTACCTCAGAGTCTAAACCTCTGGGTCACCATCCCTCACCTTTCCGGCCTACACCGTTGGTGGCCCAATCATTAGCATTGAGGTGGGCTGGCTTTGAGGTCTGTACTACCAGGTGCTGCATGTCCCGCCAAGTGAGATTCTTACTGAAAAGGAGGGAAAGTCTAGGGGTCAGGCTTTTTGGAGCACGGCAGGAGAAAATAGCTCCTTTCCAGAGAGCACTGCTGGAGCAGGGGCTGCTTGCCCACTTACTTGGCCTCCAGGGTGAGAGCAATGATGCCAGCTGCCAATGGGGCAGAAGCTGAGGTGCCCGTGTGAGATTCTGTGCACTTCTGCCTCAAGTCAGTTGTCACCTGCCAGGAGACAATGGTGTTGAAACCATGATGGATGCTGGGGGGAGTAATGGAGCCATCTGCCTGTCCTGCCTATAGCACTTGGTACCCCAGAAGTCAAGACACTTAGGTCCCAGCTTCTACCTTGCTAACATGCATAGCCCCTTCTAGGGCCAAGTTTCTCAAGGATTAAGGTGGATCAATCAGAGGTTGGAGTACAAGGCAGGTTTCCAGGGAGACTCTGTACTTCTCAGGGGTTGAGGTGGTTTTGCAGCCCTCAAGAGTCTAGGAGGAACTCCAGTTCACAGTGCACATTCCACAAGGCCACACAGGACTAAGAGCAGATGAGATCTAATGGGGCCCCGAGCAGAGAACAAGAAGCCTCCTGACCCAGCTCCCAAGCCTGGGGAAGACTCACAATCTGCTTCTCATTCTGGTTGCCACTGCTGTAGGTGGTGGCCAGTGTGGAGGAGCAAGCCTCACTGTACCAGGGCACGTTGCCGAACTGTGTGGCGCTGCTGATGGACAGGGTGTAGATGCTGTTGGTGTAGCCGTCACAGTTGCAGCTGTCATGCTCCCGGCCCCCGTTCCCCGAGGCCCAGACGAAGATGGAGCCCAACCCCCCGCGACCCTGTGAACAAAGTAGGCCAAGGTTACTCAAGATGAGGCATGAGTTGGGGGGTGGGGGGATAAGGGGTACAGAGGTACAGTAGGAAGATGCTACAGCAGCCTGGGAAGATGGGAGCCCCATCTCTGGGGTCTCAGCTCACTTCTTGGATACACCTAAAGATCCCTATAGATCAGTATGTATACACACTTAGGCTTGGGTATCAAATCAAAGCAGCCTAGGTTCACCACCCAAATGCTCAGAGTGGTGTAATTCCCACAGGATAGGGTAATGGATGGTCTCTTTCTTTCTTTCTTTCTTCCTTCCTTTCTCTCTTTCTTTCTTCTGTCTCTTAAACTCAAACAATTACTATATGATACGTGTTACGGTTGTGCATGCCACGGTGCCCACATGCTGGTCAGAGAACAACTATGCGGAGCTGGTTCTTTCCTCCATATTTATATGGGCACTGGGGCTTGAACTCAGGTCAGATGCTGTACCTGCCAAGCCATCTCTCTTAGACCCTGTCACGTATTATCTGTGGTGGTGCTGAAATCAAACCCATGGTCTCAGGACAGGGATGCAGCTCCATGGCAGAGGACCTGCCTAAAATATGTAATGTCTATGCTCAATATAACACTGCAATCTTTGCCCCAGTTAAAAAAAAAAAAAAAAAAGAAAGTCAGGGCTGGAGAATTAGCTCAGCAGTTAAGGGAAGCTGTTGCTCTTGAAGAAGACCTGGATTTGATTCTCAGCACTCATGGTGGCTCACAGCCATCCATAATTCCAGTTTCAGGGACTTCAACAGATGTGCATGCAGTGCACACACATGCAAACCATTAAAACATTTATACATATAAAATAAAAATAAAATTTAAAAAATCAGGACCTTGGCCGGGCAGTAGTGGTGCATGCCTTTAATCCCAGCACTCAGGAGGCAGAGGCAGGCAAATCCCTGTGAGTTCGAGGCCAGCCTGGTCTACAAGATTCAGTTCCAGGACAGCTGGGAAACACAGGGAAACCTTGTCTCGAAAAACCAAAACCAAACAAACAAAACAAAACACCCACAAAAACCTAAAACTCAGGACCTTATTCAAATGTCACTTATTCACTGTCAGTCTCCAACTCCTTAATATTTTAATAACATTTAGTTTTAAAATTTTTTAACGTGCATGTATGTCTATATGAGTGTGCCAGATCCCTGGGGAACTGAAGTTACAGAGAGTTGTGAACTGCCACATGGGTGCTGGGAATTGAATTCTGGTCCTCTGGAAGAGTAGCCAGTGCTCTTCATTGATAAACCATCTCTTCAGTCCATAAAATTTATTATTTTTTATGAGTGTTTTGCCTCTATGTATGTACACGTAGTACAAGTGTGTCTGGTGCCCTCAGAGGCCAGAAGAGGGCACCAGATCCCTGGAACTGAAGTTATTGATAGCTGTGAGCCACCCTGTGGGTTCTGAGAACCATTCACAGGTTCTTTGCAAGAGCAGCCAGTGCTCTTAACCACTAGGACATCTCTCTGGCCTCTATAACATTTCATTTTACCACTTTTGTCAATATTAAAATTAAAAACAGAAGCCAGGAGGCATGGTGGTGTGCACCTGTAATTTCAACATCAGGAACCTGAAGCAGCAGAGTCATGAGTTCGAGGCTAGCCTGGGTTACAAAGTTACAAGGTTACATGGCAAACTCTGGGCCAGCCAAAACCTCATAGGAAGACCTTGTCTCAAAACAAGGGCCAAGAGGTGGTGGCAAAGGCAAGTGGATCTCTGTGAGTTCAAGGTCAGCTTGGTCTACAAAGGGAGTGCCAGGACAGCCAAGACGGTGAAACCCTGTCTTGGGAAATCAAAAGATAAAGAGAGAGAGAGAAAGGAAAAAAAAAACAAAACAAACCAGTATCTAATAGAAAACAAGGAAGAGAGCAAATGGAAAAGACAGAATTAGCCAGCCTGATTTCTAGGGCTGGCATTGAACCCCCACTTCACCTGGCTAACTCCCCGAAAGAAGGCCTCCTCAGCGAGTCGGGCTGGCCCATCCACGGTTTTGCCATCATCCTCAGGGCCCCAGCTGGCGCTGTAGATGTGGATGTGGTTGGGGTTCAAGCCCAGTGAACGAGCCTCTACCGCGTCAGTCACCTCGCCGTCCAACATGCGCACCCCTGGCCGCAGAGGGGGTGGGAAAAGGGATGCCGCGTGGGTCCAGCTGCCAGGGGCACCCGTAGGCACAGGCCCAGCCTGAACCCCAGGGAGGAGCAAGAAAGAGGAGAGGCCAGTGCTGGGAAACCCAAAGCCCCCATCAGTTGTCTACCACTGCCTTTCACAAACAGGACCCAAAGAAGAGGACAGAGGATGTGACCTTCTCCCCAAGACTACACATTCTTCACTAGAAAGTCTGGGGCCTCAGAGGAGCAAGGGATCCAAGGCTGTGCTGAGTAAGGGAGATGCGGGCTAGCAGGACACTGCCCGCTCTACTGTGCTACCAGCACTGGGGTCCCATCTTTTCCGATTGCTAAGGACCTCCCACAGACTAGCATGCCGCCTAAAGATCCATTGTGGAAGGTGGCCGTGGGCAGAGAAAGCTTCCAAAGAGGTCCCTACTACCTTCAATGTGGACCCAGGGCCAAGGCTCATACCCACCTCCAATTCGGGCGTTGTAAGCTACACCTACACCACAGACACCATTGTTGGCCACTGCTGCCACTTCACCTGCACACCGAGTGCCGTGCCTGCCAGGACCGAGAGCACAGCATTAGTGTGGGTGGACAGAGTGTAGCAGATAGAGCTTGAGGAGTGGGAAGATCAGAAAGGACCCTGAGCTACATCCATCGTCCCTTGTGTGTGCACAGCACTTTCCCTGTGGGGCCTGAAGTCCCCTCAAAACCTCCCTTGGATCTGGGTGTGGTGGATCTGAGTTTGAGGCCAGCCTGGTCTGCAGAGCAAGTTCCGGGACAGTCAGGGCTACATATGGAAACCATGTCTCAAAAAAACAAAACTAAAACTCCCTTTGGTGACTGGGACTAAAAACAAAGACTCGGTTGTGGGGTTGTTTTAGAGTTTTACTGTGTTGCCCTGGATGTCCTGGTACTCACTCTGTAGATCAGGCTGTCCTGGAACTCACAGAAATCCATCTGCCTCTGCCTTCCCAATGCTGGGATTAAAGGCGTGAGCCACCACCAACCCCTTGTTGTCACTGCATTAGCCACTATGCACCTGGCTAGCTTGGAACTCACTATGTAGACCAGACTTCAAATTCACAGGCAACTGCCAACATCTCCTTCTCAAGTGCTGGTTAAATTAAAAGAATATGCCACCATTTCCAGAAAGACTTCAGTTTTTAGGTGGGACATGTGACATCAGACTCACCCTTGAGTCCTTAATGGATGAGAGGGAAGCAGAGGCTCAGAGACCAGGACTTAGCACTCCTCACCTGTTGTCATTCATCTGTGTGTACCGAGGCTGGGGATCGGGGTCCTGGTCATTGACGTCAAAACTGGCTCCAGGATCCTGTAAGAACAGGCTGTCATCAGGAGCTGCTAAACACAGCGATGACAGAATAGGCCTTAGAGGCCCCTGCCCAGGGGTCACGACCACTCTTCCCCACTCCTCACATAATTGCCTGCCAAGTCAGGATGATTCTTCTCGATGCCGTCATCCAGGATGGAGACCACAATGCCATGACCTGTGAAGCCCTGTGCCCAGGCTTCCTTCACATTCAGGTCTCGCTGAGTGACACCAGACTGCAGAGACAACCAGTTCATTACCAGAAATATTTGGTTGTTAACTCAAGAGAACCCGTTCCACCCTCAAACCTCTATCTCTACCGATTCCAGTTCTTAAAAGGCTGCTACTGCCTCCACCTGGCAAGTAGACTCCAGGAAGGAAGGACAGGCTAGAGCAGGGTTCTCAACCTGCAGGTCATGACCCCTCACAACCCTCTAGCTCCTAATTATTTACATTACACTTCATAACAGTAGCAAAACTGCAGCCATGAGGTAGCAATGAAATAATTTTACGGTTGGGGTCACCACAACCTGAGGAACTGTACTAAAGGGCTGCAGCATTGGGAAGGTTGAGACCCAGTGGGCTAGAGGCAGAGAAAGGGGAAGAATCAGAAGCCTCAGAGTGAGCCTCATCCACACACAGCCCATCCCAGTGGTGGGAAGAAGACTAGAACCCAGGAAGACAGCATACCAGGTACCACTGCTGGGGGAACTTGGGGTCTGTGGGCTCCTGATACACGTCCCTCTTGGTCCTTCGTTTTACGACCTGCTGCTCCAGCCACTTTACCTAGGAATGATGTAGATGATATAAGTGTGTGGGGGGGTGCGAAGTGTTGGGGCGCTCAGAACAGAAGGGGATGGGAGCCAGAAGGGCCAGGGCCACACTTACTTGAGGTTCCCTCTGTAGCCGGCTGTGCCGCAGGCGGTGAGGCGACAGGGACCGCTTTGTCACTGCTCTGTGCCTGAAGTGGTAATAGTCACCGAAGATCTGTAATAAAGCAACAAGACTGAGATGGGCCTTCCATCTGGCAGTCCCTGGGGGAGGAAGAAAAGGGGGTGGACGAAGCTTCTGGGGAGCTCACAAAGACAAGTGGTGTGGGGGGCATCTGTTCATTGCTAAGATCCACGGTAACAGGCAGGAGACAGAGAGGGACACCCTCATTGAGATGTGCAGGGCTTTCTAAGCAACCTATGATAAAAGCCCACTAACAGAGCAATGCCACACATCCCAGCCCAGTCACCCAGAACCTGCTTCTTGTTCAGATGCCCTGGAAGACAAACTGCTTTATGGTGCAAAAGTCCCTGCCCTCACCCTCCTCATCACGAGGCAATGTCCTGAAGCTATACCAATAGGCCAGGTAAGAAACCTACCTGGCCCAGGTTGTGGAACCCATGCTTCCGTGCCAGGCTGTCAGCCACAGCTGGGCCTCCAGAGATGTGCACAGCCCAAGTGTTGGTGAAGACCTTTTGGCTACGAGCATCAGCTGCTAGCAGGACCAAGGCTCCTGCTGCTGCTACCACCCATAGCAACCAGGGCCTCAGCTCCATGGGGGGGCAGATGACTGGGACCCCAGAGCTCCCGTCTCCCTGGCTTGGTCACAGGGCCTTGGCTGCCACGTGCTTGCTCACTGCCGGGGGCCCGGAGCTGACTGGTGGGGGCATGGGGCCGAGATGGGCAGGGCTGGAGGGCAGGATGAGGGCCGGCTCTGAGGGAACAAGAAAGGATGACGAGTCAGTCTATTCTCATCACACCTAATACTGTTTTCCTGTCTTCGATGCTTAGGCTAAAAGGCGTTTCAGGGGAGGTGGATAAAACAAACACCTGAGGGGCTGGGAAGATGGCTCAGTAAGGAGAGTTACTACTTCCCCAGCATGAGGACCTGAGTTTAGAGTCCCAGGACCCACATAAAAAAGTAGGCTTGGCAGCCTGCAGCAGTAACTCCTGCACTGGGGGCAGGGCAGAGACACCAGGATCCCAAATTCACAAGCTTCAGGCTTGGGAAGAGAGCAGGTCTCAAAACAAAAACAGTGCTCAGGCTGGCTCCGTGGTAAGAGCACACAGGTAACTCCTGAGGACCAAGCTGGTCCCAGCACCTGTATTGCATGGTTCACAACTGCTTATAATTGCAGCTCCAAAGGATCCAACGTCCCCAGCTTCACCAGACACATGCACACTCCACAAACCCCAGAAATGTCTCTGGAGGAATCCAGCCCTACCCCTAAGGGCTAGCTAGCCAAACAGACACATGGACCCACCATCTCCCTTCACAGGCCTTTCTCCATTAAGAATACAAGCAGGGCTTGAATCATTCAAAATAAAAAACAAACAATCTCCAAAGAAAGATACATTATAAAATGGCATGTACACAGGATTCCATTTTGTTTTCTTAAACTATAGATGCATGTTTATACAAAACCAAAACAAAATCTGGAAGGACACCCACTGAAATGTTAACAATGGTTCCCTGGAGATGGTGAGAACTCTGAGTAGGAACTGCTACTTTTTGACCTTGTGCTATTGTATGCTCTCACACCTAGGTATATTTTATAAAAGAATAACATGCTAGCTCTTTAAAAAACGTACAGGGTCTACCCAGCTCATTAGGGTATCCTGGTTCAGCAAAAATGGTTAGCTACAGGAGTTCTCTGAAAACAGAGTCCCTGTGAGCAAAGAGTGGGTGACTTAAGTTGGGAGAGAGGCTGGGAAACCATGCTCTGAGCACAGGGATTCCGGAGGCTTCACCTCCCTCTAGGACTAAGATGACAGCCATCTTTAGAGACAGGGCTCAGGGCTGCCCCCTTGCTAATTCCTGACCCACCACCTTGCGTAATCTGAGCCGGGCAGTCAGGGCAAACACTGGCTGCTGAGCCAGGAGCACCAAGGTGAGGCTGAATCAATAGTCCTGAGTGTTTTTCCTCCTTCAGCAAACAGACAGCAAGACCTCTCCACCAGGGGCCATATAACTGTCCCCAGAAAGAGCCCCTGGCTAAGCACAAGCCAAGCTCCTGGGGTAGGCAAAAGCTAGGGGAGGCTCCAGTAGGCTGCTGGGGGTATCCTGTCTCAGGGCCAAGTTTTTGCATCTGCTCAAGGTTCCTGATGCCCCCCGCCACTCCGGAGTCCCAGCCCCAGAGGCGGCCATTCACCCAGATGGTGACATGAATGTACCTCATCGCACTGTCCCGGGGGGAGGACAGATCTGCTCGCCACCGGATTCTCAAGGAGCTACAAGAGGCATCCCTAACCCCACCGGCTGAGGGGACTCCACACACAATTCCTGGAGTATTTTCAGTTTACACCAAAATAACCTGACAGCTGATGGCAGGAGACATCCACAATGCAGAATCCATGCCCGAAGGGCAGAGTCCAAAGGGCTCCCAAGACATGCCTGGGAGTTACAGTTCCCTGTCCCCCTGGGAGATAAGCCACTATTTTATGGTTAATCAGAGGCTCCAGTGCTAAGGGGTACAGGGATCCCAAGCCCTCATTTAAGAAGATGTGGGGCTTAGAGGCAAAAATTGTATGGAAGCAAGGCCTGTTCTCGGGTTTAGACACCAGGCAGACTCCGAGGCCAGAGTCGGGAGACCTGCCTACAGCTTCTGAATCCCAGCCAGGGCTGTCTGGGTCTAGCCCAGGTTCGGGCAAACTGTAGATGGAGCCACAACTGCATGGTGTTAGAGGTGATTAACCAACTATTTAATTACCTTGCAGCAGTCCGCGAGCCAGCACCCAAGCTTCAGGCACAACTGAACAGGATGGGAATCCCCCCCCCCCAAGAAAGGTGATCTGCCTCTCTCCCCCAAGTGTCCTCACCTACAGCAAGGGAAGGCTATGGACAGTAGACATCAGATAGCCCTGCCTCAACATGTGACATAGAGGGAGTCCCCCCCCCACGAGCTGAGAACAATGAATGAACAGGCTTCTCCCCACCCCCATCCCAGACTCTGACTCACCCTCTGAGTCCCGGTTGTCTCAAACTAGGAGGCTGGATATATTTCTAGCTTCTCTGGGTCAGTCTTGCCCAGCACTCAGCTCTGGGGCCCGCTACAGACTGAGCCTTGGTGCTGTCCCTAGCTGTTTTCTTGGGCAAAGTCTTTCCCTCTCTAGAACCTGCCAACAGAGACAACCGGCCCAGGTATCAGAACTGCACAACCACCAGGTGTGGCTGTTGTTTCCCGGGGCCTGGAGATCTGGCTGAGACAGCCACAGAGCAAGTCATGGGAGACTGCCGGGAAACCCCGGTCAGGTCTCTTTCCAGCAGAAACCCCAAGGCAGGTTCTGTTACCGGCACACATACACTCCCATGGAATTCTAACTCCTAGTCCTGGCTCAACTACTGTTCCTTATGTGATCTTACACAAGTCATTTCCTCTTTCTGGGCCTCAGTTTCCTTGGTGGTTAAAACTATTAAAAGCCAGCGACTTTAAAACTTTTTTTTTTTAAAGAAAAGCCAACAAATCTTCTTCTTAAAAATGTAAATTTTAGATATAAGCCCAATATAGGAAACAAACAGACACCGAATCTGCTTGGCCACTCTCCTTCGCTGTGCCCACACCTGGCCAGCAGCCACAGGCCCTCCCTGGGCCACATCACCTGCATTGCCTTGGTACTTCCCAAGTCAAAGAGAACCCCAGCGCTCCAGAGGGATGAAAGTCGCCTTCCCCGAGGCGCCAAGGACCAGGGGCGGTGGGGAAAGTAGGCACTGACCAGACCAGCGTCTGCCGTCAGACCTGTCTGGCAAGCAGGCCGCCCCTCGACCAAGCCACCCGATGGGGGCAGCAGGGGCCTCCGCCAAGGCCTCGGCAGGAGGCAAACCCAGACCTCCCCGAGCCGGCCTGCGCGCGCCCGTCCGCCGATCCCGCCCCCGGCTGCTCCGGCCGCACAGGTGTGCGGTCCTCCGCCCGAGGACCCCGTGTTCCTACCAGGAGCGCGTCCCGCGGAGGGAAAACAGGCCCGAGCCGCCGGGGCCCCGGAGGTCGGCGGGGCAGGCGTGAGCACCCAGCGCCCTCGGAATGCTCTGCCCGGCCCGCCCCAGCAGGGGCCCCGCCGGCGTTTCCTGAGGTCAGAGGGCTCGCCCCGGCCCCAGCGGAAAAGTACCGGCGCGGGCCCCAAGCCCCGCGCTCAGGTGGACTGCGCTGCTCCCGTCCTCCCACCGCGGCGGCCGGGAACCCGCGGCCAGAGCCCGGCGGCCGGCGAGGCCCGGGGCTGCGCCGCCCGGTTCCGCGCTCCCCCCCCACCCCACCCCCACGCCAGCTCCGGGCCCGGCTCCCCGGCGCGCTGCCTTCCCGGCCCCGGGGCCGCGCGCCCTCGCCGCTTACCCTAGGGAGCCCGAGCGGGGAAACTTTTCCGGGCGAGCGCCGGCCGCGGCTGCTCGGGCAGCCCTCGGCCGAGCGCGGAGCCCGGCGGCGGGGGCCTGGCTCGGGCGGTCCCCGCGCCCGGCAGCGGCGTCACGGCGCGCAGGCGGGGAGGCGCGGCGGCGCGGCCTCGGCCCGGCCGGCGACCAGGACAAGGCTCGGCCTGGGCTCGGGCGCGGGCGGGGGCAGCGGCCCGGCCGCGGCGGCGCGGCTTGTTTACTCGGGCCGCTGTCACGGCGGCGGCGGCGGTGGCGGCGGCGGCCCCGGCTCCTCCTCCTCCTCCGCGCCGCGCCCCTCCCCCTCGCGGCGCCACCTCCGCGCTCCGCGGCCGCCGCCGGCCCGGCCCGCTCGCCGCCCGTGTCGGGCGAGCGTTCCGAGCGCCCCACGCGGCGGGCCCCGCGGCCTTTAGGGCGCCCTGGCTACGGCTGCCGGCGGGGCGGGTAGGAGCGCGGCCCCTGCGCGCCTCCCTCAGGCCCCTCCGCCCGCGCCGGGCTCGGCTCTCGGCCCCGCGAACTCCCCGGCAGGCGGTCTCGGAGACGCGAGCGGGATGGCGAGGGAAGGGGCCGGGAGTCGTGGGGAGCCCAGGCTGGCCCTGCCTTCCCCGCGGTCCCGGCTCCAGAGCCCTGAGTTTGGGGGACATCCCGGGAAGCACCCTGGGATGGCGGACCTGGGGCAACTCCACTCCCTCACTGGTCGGACCTCACGGCGGCAGGGCGGCCCTCGCGCCTCCTGCTAGAGGAGTCAGACTTTTATTTGCTTCTGTAGAGACAGGTGGATAAACAGAAATAGCCCACCCCCTTTTATGTTTGGTCTTCCCCCGCCCCCCTGCAACAACGGAGAGCCAGGCACTGGGCCAATCAGTTCACATTATCTTCTCTTTATGTACATTCTTTAATCCACCTAATCCGTTCAGGCTGATTTATTAATCCCACTTTACAGATAAGGAAACTGAGGCACACAAAGTTTAAATAATTTTCCTTAAATCACACAACTTAGCAGGCCTCAGATTTGGCAGCGCTTCACTCCAAGCTTCTTAGAATATACCAGCCAGAACCCTTCCCTCCCTGGGTTCCTGCCCTAGAAAACGGCTGTGCTACTTGGCCGAGGTCGACATTCTGCTGGAGCTGAGAAAAGAGGGGAAACAGGGCCAAGAACTTCCCAGGCTGGGTTGTTCCAAGGTCGTCAGCAGCCTCTGTCCAATCCCTTCTTGCTGTCTGTGAGATAACCTGGCTACAAAATGCTATCCCATCCTTTCCTTGTGGGTCTTTAACACAAATGCCACTGAATGCTCCTAGGAGCTAGGCACCATCCTAAACCGGCTCCATGTGGTTCGGCTTTCCCCAAACCGCAAACCCCATGAAGTTCATACAGCGGTTGTTTAGGTATCTTTTCTGCATCCTAGACTGTTTCTTCTGAGAATGGGGTTTAGACCCAGGAATGTTAAATATGTTAAGGAGCCAGGAGTAGTAGGTGGCACTTGCCTGTAATCCCAGAACTGGGGAGGCTGAGGCAGGATTAAGACCAGCCAAGACTTTGTCTCAAAATCCCAAAAGAAATGTGTGTGGTGTGTGGTGTGTGTGTGTGTGTGTGTGTGTGTGTGTGTGTGTGTGTATTCCTAAAGTCATTCGTGTGGCAAATCATCCAGCAAAGTTGGGCTCCAATCCTTGTGGCACTATTTTGCATTATGACAACCTTAAATTCCCAGAGCCTCAGTTTACCCTTCTGTAAATGTGCATGTAGTTAATGGAGTCTGTTATAATTTGAGCACCCTTAAAAACACTATGGACACAGGGTCCTCAAGGCCAGGAGATTAGTCTGTCTGTCCTTCTGGCTCCTCCCAGACTTCTCTTAGAAGGAGCCGGGAACTGAGGGGGCCATTATGGGGGAGCCCCTACCAGCACACACCATGCACAGTTGGGAAGAACAATACTCCTGTGGTGAGACTGAGGCCGGAAGTGAGTCAGAGTTCTTCCTCGGGCTGTGAGCAACAGCACCCATTTAGGGGAAACAGGGACAGGGTTGGCCCTATCTAGCAGGGGAGTCCCCCCTGTGCCCCTCCCAATTGTCCTGTGACCTAAAAAAAGGTCACCCCAGAATGAAAGCCTCTGTGGTTCTACCCATCCTGGGAGGTTGGGCCCAGAGGCATCTCGGTGATCTTCCCCGCTGATGCTGCCTGGCTGGAGACAGAATCTATACAGGCACCTCATTGAGGGAGAGGGATACATGGAGGGACCCAGCAGGTTGAGCAGCTGCCCGGCTTAACCCACAGCCGCTTCCACTCTGTTCCTCTCCAGTTTGAAAGTTCACATAGATTACATTTGCAACAATTCCCCTGACAAGGATCTGCAAGTCTTTCTCGGGCTAGTGAGAGGCAGAATGCCTCACCTCGGTGAAATAAGTCCTGACTGTAGACCTGTTCTCCTACTCTCTACCCATTGACCTGAAACCTAAGCTGCCTCTGACACTTAACTCATGGCAAGTCCTCCATAGTGACACTTATCTGTTTTACAGAATCTTTAGGACCTGGAGTAACTGGAATCTAGAGATGGGAGAAGCGGGGGCCCTCTGGAAGGGTGGAAGTAAGAGGAAGGGGCCAGTCTCTCTTTATCCTTAGATAAAGTTGATCCATAATTAACCACAGAGCGCTAAAATCCACCCAGTCCCTTTGTCCCCTTGGGGAGCTGCGGGAGTCTCTACCTCTCAAACCTTCCCCACCCTGAGGCACCCAGAAGCCTTCAGTAGCAGTCACCCTTGGTTTAAGTCACCATACACGCAGCATGTGTGTATAAAGGGTGCTTCCTGTCCCTGGAGGGATGGGACAGCTTTCTGCTTGCTTCCTTTCTTTCTTGTACCTGAATCTTCAGCAGTGTCCCCAGAGCTCCTATAATACAATAACAAAAGCTTCAAGTCATGAAAAACGGAGTAAAGCATTGCCCATACTTCACCGTCTAGCTCCAGAGAACCCACGATGATCCATCATGCCGGTCCCTTCGGCTTCCCTGTTGGCTGCTGGTGCCCTGGTGAGGCTTCTGTCACGCCAGGCAGTAACTTTCCAGTTCCGGCTAAACCACTTTGGGAAAAAACCCTTTATATGACAGGCCAACTGGTGTCTGTAGGTGGGGGGAGGAGCTTCAAGCTAGAAGTGATGTGGTGGTGACATATCTGGTCACGTTGGAACTGGATCCCAACATGACTAGCCTTTCTCATTTTCTCGTTTATTGGGGTGGGTCTGCACTTACCTTTTCCCGCTGGCTCCTCTCCATCCTGGTCACTTGGTGCTTTAATGGCTTCCTTTGGCCAGCTGGATGTCTTCAGCCTCCCCTTCTGTGCCCAATGAGTGCTACCCACAATTAGGCACCTAATAAATGCTTTGGGTGCAGCCCTGTCTGCCAGGCATTTGCTGGATACGTGCTGCGTGCCTTGCCCTGGTTCCCTTAGGGCTTGTCCTCAGGAAGGCAGAGCTGCTTCTGACCTGAGGCTCAGCAGGGTCCTTAAGTTTAGCTTTGTGACCTCCAACCAGCCCACTGCTCCTCCTTCACTGTAACAGCTGATCACCATCACTTGAGCTTCTGCATTGGTTTGTCGTCCGTCCATACAGGGTTTCTCTCCTTCAACACTATTGACGCCTCAGGTCAGATTGTCTCCGTGGTGGGCGCTGATTGGGCACTGTCCAATATCGGTCACCTCTCTGGTCCTAACCCCAGATGCAACCCCCACAGTAATAATGTCCCCAAGTTCCTAGACTGTGTCAGATCCCTTCCAGTGACAAAATCATGTCCCCAGGGAAACGTCTGATCCACAGTCAGGTATGGTAAGGTCACAAGGGGGAGGTGGATGTGCCAGTCTGGAGGCATTAGGAGTCGTAGCTGGGAATCAGATACCCAGATGGCTCTCGAGTGCCAAGCCACCTCATCTGGCAATCTGACAATGGTTACTTAGTGTGCAGAGCAAACGATGTCACATATCTTCGTGACTTCTGGGGACATCACTTTTCAGAATGTTAAAGACAGGGTGACTCGAGAATCATGCTGTATTGACTAGCATGGGGAAATGGGTGAGACATCTTAGCATTAGGAATATTTAGAAAGCAGATCTAGGAATGGGAAGTGGGTAGGGAGGGGCGAGAGGAAGCCTCCCCAATGATGGACGTGTTCCTTATCTTGATTGTGCGATATTGTCATGGGTGTGCACATGTGTCAAAACATATTAAATTGCGTACTTTAAATAGATGCGGTTCATAGTATGTCAATTATACTTCAATAAAGCTGATTCTGATTGTTTACGGTTTGGGTGCTTCACAGACATTACTGTGAAAACCCACTGATGGAGTAGCCCATTGGATATGCTATAATGAGAGGTCCTGCAGTACTGAAAAGAATAAATGCCTGGTATGACAGTAGCATTCATAACCCAGCCCTCAGAGAGGCTGAGGATTGGTTTGGGTTTGAGACCAACCCAGACTACATCGTAAGGCCCTTCTAAAATAAACTAAAACTCACTCATGGTGATGCAAGTCTGTAATCTCAGCACCTGGAAGGTGGCGGCAGGGGGATCAGGAGGAGAAGCCAGCCTCAGCTACAACCAAGTCTGAGATCAGCCTGGACTACATGAGACCCTGTCTCCAAAAGTGGAGTGGTGGTAGGTTCACGACTGACAGGAGGGGACAAGAATGTGGGGAACAGCTGGGCAGGAGGTCACGGAGAAGCTGTCTGTCCTCCGGCTCAGGAAAGCTTAGTCTGTCAGATGACATCAAACCAGCATGTCTGGAACAGCATTATCAAGGGCTTCAGAAATAAAACAATGGATGTAGTGTGGGCAGCCAGGAAAGAAACAGATGATTCTGGAAATTACAGGTTCCTTCAGTAACTTTAATCCTTAAACCAAATACTGCAAGGGGAAAAGTCAGCTAAGACCTGGGGAAGGGCGGTGCTTTCTCCATGGGGCAGGTACACCCCGGGAGCAGAGCCCGGAGTTCCGTGCCAGCCTGCTCTCTCCAGGCTGCCGCCCACCTGAGGGGCTGCGCTGGGCACACATGTCTGAGAGGCCCAGGAGCGAGGCCTGTGAGTGGCAGACCTCTGCTAGGGGACCCAATTCCTTTGAACCACAGGAGACCTTAAGGTCCTCAGGAGCCCTGAGCAGAGTAAGGGGTTCACTCATCTGTCAAGTTAGTTAGGTTCGTGGCTGTGATAAAACCCCGACCAAGAGCTACTTGTGGGAGAAACGGTTTACTTCTTATGTTTTGCAGTACATCGTTGAGGGGTGGCAGGGATGCAGACAGGGGCCTGGAGGCACAAGGAATGAAGAAGAGGCCGCTTCAAGAGCGCTACTTGCTTACTGGTTCCCTCAGCTACCTTTCTTATACTAGCCAAAGACCACATGTCCAGGATGGCATCCCAGACCCCAGTGGTGGGCAGGGCCTTTACATCACTTAGTAATTAGGAAAATACCCACCATCTCATCCATAGGCCAATCAGATAGAGGCAGCTCCTCATTCATGGGTTCCTCTTCCCATGTGTGTCAAGTTGACAGCTGAAGCTAACCGTGATATTGGTGGTGCATCAGCAGATGGTGTACTTCTTCCAGTGCCCCAGGTGTGGTGAGGGAGACTGACAATAGGCAGGTCCAGATCACCATGCACCATCTAGGTGATAACCAAGGGGCTCAGGATGAAGCTCAAAGGAAGGGTACTTGTCGCCATGTACAGGCCCTGGGTTTGATCTCTAGGACTTGCTAGGCATCATGGTGCAATCCCAGCACTCAGGAGGCTGAGGCAAGAGGAGTCTAAGTTCAAAGTTAGCCTGCGCCTTCTAATGTGATCCTGCACATTGCCATCACCACCATCACCATCATCATCGTCACCATCGTCACTGTCACCATCATCATCATCATCGTGTGGGTCTCCCTGGGGAAGAACCTGACCCTGGGGTGTCAGGGAAGGCCTATGAGCACAAATGATCTTTCAGCCAAGTCTCAAAAAGGAAGCAAAGGTGTAAGGTTCTAGAGGAAAGGTGTGGTGGAGCCTCAAGAACAGGGGTTGGGGAATCGACATGTGGAGGAGAGAGGGTAGAGTGGGAAGAAACAAGAATGGTAACAAGGACAAACTCAGAGAGCACATGACAGGCAGAGCCTAGATGCCAAATTTAGTGCTTCAAGTAATGGACAATTTTTATAGTGTACAGAGTTTTATTAATTTGTCCCATTTGTTTATTTTTACAGTCTCCTACAGAGTGAGTTCCAGGACAGCCATGGTTATGTAGAGAGACCCTATCTCAGGGTTGGAGAGATGGCTCAGAGGTTAAGAGCATTGCCTGCTCTTCCAAAGTTCCTGAGTTCAATTCCCAGCAACCACATGGTGGCTCACAACCATGGGGTCTGGTGCCCTCTTTTGGCTTGAAGACATATGCACAGACATAATAAATAAATAAATATTTTTTAAAAAAAAGAGAGAGAGACCCTATCTCAAACACACACAAGCACACACATACCTACACATGCATGCCCATCTGTCTACTGTGGGAAGGCAGGTATAGGGACCCACAACATTTCTGCACAGTAGGTACCATATGTGACCCTCTGGATATGACATGGGGTCTCTCACCAGTCAGTATGCAGGTGTGTGGGCTCTGGCTGGCCTGGGGGGCGGGCAGATGGAGAGGCTCTAAACACCTCTATTAGAAAGTGGGGTCTGCAGGAAGAGAGCTGGTGAAAGCAGCTTGGGATCCCACAGCTCAGTCAAGTAGGTGGATCAGGTGCTTCTCCTTAAACCGCATCCCCCGGGGGCATCTCTCGGAGGAGACAAAGAGGTCCTTTGAGTTGCCAGCTGGAGCTTGAACCTTCATTGGCTGACTGTGGGGCATCATCCTCATGCCTTAGAACTACAGCCTCATTGCTGCTGGCTGCACACACAGCTGTTATTGTCCCCATTTCATAGGTTCTGAAACTGAGGTCTAAAGAAGAAGACTCGGGATTTGGCCGGGGGAGTGTGAATGGGGACGGTCTACCCTGCCTTCTGTCTCTGCGTGAGGGAGCTCTGGCTGAACCAAATCAGTTCACTTGGAAAGACTCTGTGGGTGGTGCAGTATTGCTCACCTGTGTTATCACAGGAGATACGGGCTTATTTTTCCATACCGTTCACTAATTAACAGTACTGGCTTATCATAGGGCCAGGCAGCCACCAAGGTGTCTGTGACTGTGTTGTGTCCTCAGGAGGACCCGCCCACCTTGGCAGGCACCCAGGCCTTCCTCATAGTACTGAGAGCTCACGGTCTTCCTACGAAGGAGAGGCCAGTCCCCTCACGTGGCTGCCCACGGTCAGCACGGCCTTTAGTTGCCCTGGATCCCAGGTACCCCGTTGGTGTCTCTTTATCCACTTGGCAAGCCACCGTCCATTTCTTTCCTGTGTGGTCAGAGATCATCTGTGTTTTCCAATGGTCTTAGGCAAACCCTCAAAGTGATCACGACCCACAGGTTTAGAGCCACTGCCTTAACAGGAAGTAGATCACAGAGTCTCCCCAGTGCCAACACACAGGAGGTTTTATGTAGCCCAGGCTAGCCTCAAACTTGCCACGTGTCTGCAGAGGACACTGAACTCCTTATCCTCTTGCTTCTCCTCCTGACTGCTGGGATTACAGGTCACGACCAGGTAAACATTGGCTCTTCTTTTTCTTTCTGTTGTTTTTTTAGAGACAGGGTTTCTCTGTGTAGCCTTGGCTGTCCTGGAACTCACTCTGTAGACCAACCAGGCTGACCTCGAACTCACAGAGATCCGCCTGCCTCTGTCTCCCGACTGCTGGGATTCAAGGCGTGCGCCACTACCGCCAGGTTAAACATTGGCTCTTTCGGCACTAAGTGTACCTTGCTCCTCGCTCTTACCGGACTCAGTGCATGATGACTGGGTGAGCAGTAGCACAGAGGTCAGAGCACACCGGGCAACAGACCCAGAGCGACCTTGCTGCCCTCTGCCCTCTGCCCTCTGCTCAGTCCCCCTACATCGCAGTACCAGTTTCCACCGCATCTTTCTTATCCCTGCAACTTCTCTTCCTGTTTGCTTTCGCTTCGTAGTCCACTCTACTATGTAGCTAGAGTTAGCTTTGAGCTAACTCTTTGGCCTCCCTAATGTTTGGATCTTGGTTGTTTCATTTTGAAAAAACACACATCTATTTTTATACATTTTCATACATATACATTTCATATTTCATTTTTCTTTAGTTAGCAATACATCTACATTAGAGAGATGCAGGTGACACACAGACACAGAGTGGGGCACTGCTCAGCGGCAGAGCCCTTGCTGATACTTGTGTGTGGTCCTAGGTTTGAGGTCCAGCTTCACAAAAGCGAATGAATGAATGAACGAATGAATGAAAACTGCAAACCCAGCAAAATGCTGAGGACTGATGAGTTGAATGGAACCAGATGATGTTATCTGGCTGACACCAAATTGCTACTAGCGGAGAAATGACCAATTAGCGCCGATCTTGTCTGAGACAGGCCTCGGGATGCTGCCATGTGCCGGGCGATGACTCAGTTCTCCCCACTTCTCTCTGTGTGAGTTACTGCGCACTTCTGTTTGCACAGTGGGCTGTTACATCACTTGGACCTCACTTGGCTTCAAAGCATCATTTACACGTTAGCCCCGCCTCTGTTCTCTCCTCGCTCGCCAGCAGCAATTAAAAAGGACTAATCCACGCCAACACAATCACAGACACGAATGCAAACTTGGGCAGTGAGATTCCATGTCAACAGTAAATTGTAAGGTAGCCATGTTGACGGGACTGATAATGAGTGTAATTGCAGTGGCTTGCCTACCCGTCAAGGCACCAAGCCTCACACACATGGCTCTTTCTTTCCTTTTCTTGTCCTTTTTTTTCCTCCTTTTTTTTTTTTCTGTTGTTGTTGTTTTGGTTTTTCAAGACAAGGTTTCTTAGTAGCTATGGGGCCTGTCCTGGAACTAGCTCTTGTAGACCTCATAGAGATCTGCCTGCCTCTGCTTCCTGAGTGCTGGGATTAAAGGTGTGTGCCACCATTGCCTGTCTCTTCTTTCTTTTTTTTTTCTCATATATCTTAGACCTGCCTTGAGCTTCCTATGCACAGGAGAATGACCTTGAACTTCTGATTCTCCTGCCTCCACTTCCGAAGCTCTAGGAATGTGCATTACCATGACTGGTGTAAGTGATGCTGGGGATCAAACCCAGGACTTCATGCATGTGAGGCAAACACTCTACCAACTGGCAATATCCTCAGCCCACACGCAGGGTCTTATTTATTCCTCTCCAAAGGCTAGTGAAAAATAATCTATTTTACAGATTGGAAAACTCAATCTTGATCTAGACCTGATGTCATAGACCTGAAATCTCATCTACATAGGAAGGAAAGCCAAAAAAGTTTGCAGATTCTTGGTTGGGCAACTTAATGAGACCTTATCTCAAAGTGCAAAGGGGGCTGAGGATGCACTCCATAGCTTAGGGGCAGAACTTCTCTAGCCTGGATACAGCTCTGCTATCAATCCCCAGAACCACAAAGAAACCACCTTTCTCCCAGCAACCGGAAGACAGAAACCACTGCTCAGTCTTAGGGGCACTGAATATCTTGCCAAAGCTACCTGTTTAGGAAATGTCATAGTTTCAAACTGTTTGTCCAACTCTGGGGGACCACTAGGGCTGGTGAGTGACAGGGCCAGGGACCCAACTAGGGTCTTTGCCATCAGTTCCTGGCAATGGGAGCTCCCTCTGGCCAGGACTGGAATGAATGGGGCCTGAGGCAGTGGATGGAAGGGAAGCAAGGTGGTCATGTCCCTGCTGGAACCTGGACTCCGGAAGTACTTTCTCGGATGGCCCGTGTGACCTGGATGCCTCTCACCTACATCAAATGAGCAAACACACACACCACAAATGCCATTTAGGAGATTATGGCCTATGTCCATGATTGTGACAATGACTCTGTGTCAGGTACTGGCAGAGGAAGACTAAAGGTTCTGTATGATCTTGCAGAGTCCTTGGCAGGCTAGCCTGGGCTTGGGACTGGCAAGGATGAAGATGGGCGTATGTGTGGCTGGGTGCATAGAGTTTCATGGCAGACACTTGCCTAGCCCTTGGCACACCCACACACACGTGCACATACCCACACAGAAAACACACTCATGGTCATTGTTCCCTGGCAGCAGCCCCCCTTCTCCTCCGGCCTCACTTCCTTCCCCACCTCCTCTGTTCCTATTGCCCTTTGCTTATTCCCTGTTCTGGGCCTGTTGGCACCTGAAGCTGGAACTCCAAAAGAGGCACAATGTAGCCAAGCAGGCCTGGAGTCGGGGCCTCCAGCCAAACTTAGATCCCAAGTCACAGGCAGACTTGAACGTCACTGGATTTCTCAGGTGTCAAGCAGACCCCTGGTTCCAGTACCAAGATTGCTGACCTGGTGGTAGTTTACGGCAGGGACTGGCTGCCACCTTCCAGGCTGGGTAGTTGTCCAGGAAGGTTACCCAAACACATCAGGCTGAGTCCCAGCCCCCTGTACTCGCCTCTCTAGGCAAGAGACTCCAGACAAGGACCACAGAGCTCAAGGACACATCAGAGCAGGGCAGGGCCACCTTCTCCATTCCAGTACCAGGTCTGAGGATGCCAGCCACTCCCACTGTCAGATGCGGCCACCTGTCCCACTTCTGCTCCAGCCTGTACCCCACACAGCCGTCTGTCTTTGCTCTTCCTAGACTAACACAGTTGACTGTAGACGCTAAGCTCCTAGTAGCTTGAGGAACATGTCAATCATCAGCAAAGCCCAGGTCAGTGGCCCCCGCCTTGCAGTGCCCAGTGCTATCGTCATGTGACTTGCTGTGAGCAGGTGTGTGCATGGGGGGGCGGTTCCTATTCTTTTACCTGGGTTTGGTTTCTGCTAGAATCTAAACTTTTCCTACTTATGAAAACATTTACCTTCTTACATTCCAAAAAAAAAAAATAGCATCTTTTGTAAAGACAACACTGCCCTCAGCCTGTGCCCACCTTACCTTATTTACGCCACACCGGGTCACACTAGTGACCCTGCTCTTTCTCTTTCTGTCCAATCGCCTTCCCACCATGGTGTCCTTGCAATGGCCCAACCTCTGCCTGTGCTCCTCTACTTTCATGCCCAGGTGCCTACACCCTCCTATCTTTTGGACGCTTCTTCCACGTCACCATGAAGCTATATAACTATGTAAAAGCACACACAAGCCGGACGGTGGTGGCGCACGCCTTTAATCCCAGCACTCGGGAGGCGGAGGCAGGCAGATCTCTGTGAGTTCAAGACCAGCCTGGTCTACAAGAGTTAGTTCCAGCGCAGGCTCCAAAGCCACAGAGAAACCCTGTCTCGAAAATCCAAAAAAGCCGGGCGGTGGTGGCGCACGCCTTTAATCCCAGCACTTGGGAGGCAGAGACAGGAGGATCTTTGTGAGTTCGAGACCAGCCTGGTCTACAA
>JAQHUG010000657.1:41307-72342 GCA_028555095.1 Dicrostonyx torquatus
AGCCACAGAGAAACCCTGTCTCGAAAAACAAAAAACAAAAAAAAACAAAAAAAAAAAAAAGAAAAGAAAATCCAAAAAAAACAAAAAAAAAACAAAAGCACACAGAGCCCGTGGGCCGTCTCACTGGGTGGACTACACTCGAGTCTCCTTTGCTTACTCATTGCCTTTTTTCTCCACTGGAATAGCAGGTCCAGGCAGGCAGGGGCTTCTCTGCTTTGTTCACCCCTGTATCTCTAAGGACTAGAAACGTGCCGGTCATCCAGTGGGTGATGCACTGATATTTGCTGAGTGAATGATTCCACCACGGAAAAGTGCACTGCAGAAGACTTCTTTCTACATAAAAACACAAAGAAAGCCGGGCGGTGGTGGCACATGCCTTTAATCCCAGCACTTGGGAGGCAGAGACAGGTGGATCTTTGTGAGTTTGAGACCAAGCCTGGTCTACAAGAGCTAGTTCCAGCGCAGGCTCCAAAGCTACAGAGAAACTGTTTCGAAAAACAAAAAACAAACAAACAAACAAAAAAACAAACCCACAAAGAAGTAGAAAATGAGCCGGGTGCTGGTGGCCTTTAATCCCAGCACCTGGGAGCCAGAGGCAGGCAGATCTCTGGTCTAAAAGAGCTAGTGCCAGGACAGGCTCAAAGTTATAGCAAAACCTTGTCTCAAAAAACCAAAACCAGCCGGGCAGTGGTGGCGCACGCCTTTAATCCCAGCACTCAGGAGACAGAGGCAGGCGGATCTCTGTGAGTTCAAGACCAGCCTGGTCTACAAGAGCTAGTTCCAGGACAGGCTCCAAGTTACAGAGAAACACTGTCTCGAAAAACCAAAAAAAAAAAAACCCAAAAACCAAAACCAAATAAACAAATAAAAAAGAAGTAGAAAATGCCTAGTAGGTGGCCCATGCCTGTAATCCCGACATCCAGGAGGGAGGGACAGGAAGATCAGCAGTCCAAGATAATCCTCAGTGACATAGCAAATGTGAGGTCAAGCTGGCTTCTGAGACTCTCTCAAAACAACTAGAAAACAAGGCTGACCGCGGTGGCGTCTACCTTCCACCCCCACTTCAGAGCGCTGAGTTAGAAGCTAGTCTGGTCCAGGGGTCTAGCTCAGTCAGGGTGACCCTGTCTCAAACAGACAAAAAACAAACCAAAGGGGCTGGAAAGATGACTCGGTGTTTAAGAGCACAGGCTGCTCTTCCAGAGGACCTGGGTTCAATTCCCAGCACCCACATGGCAGCTCACAACTGTCTGTAGTTACAGTTCCAGGGGATCTAACACCCTCAACCAGGCATTCATGCAGGCAAAACACCAATGCACATAAACAAACAAACAAAACAACAATAACCATAAAGAAAAAAGCAACAACCTGAAAGATGCCTGGACTTTGCCACCCTTCCAGATGAGCTCACAGTTTCTGGAGACATTCAAGTAGAAGCCAAATGGCCTTTAGGGGAGGGATAATGGAACGTAGGATTAGGAACATTAAATTTCTCTGATCAGTAAGCTGGCAGTGTTAGAGGAAGGCAGATCTCTGTGAGTTCGAGGTCAGCCTGGTCTATAGAGTGAGTGCCAGCACAGCCAGGGCAATGCAGGGAAACCTTTTCTCCAAAACAAACAAACACCATATATATTCTCTGCTTAGGAAATTTCTAGAAGTTTGCAGAACATCTCCCACCTGAGTGGGAATTTTCAGACCATAGACGACTCTTCTAACATGAGGCTTTTCCCTTGGTCCTCTGCCCTGGATGGGGAGTCCTTCGACCCAGAAGGCTTGGGAAACAGGGTGGAGTGGAACCACCCATCAGAGCCAGATGGTTCACAAGGAAACAGCAGAGGCCTGCTCAGGGCTTCACAGACACAGGTGGGGTGCGGCCAGCCTCCGTGTGTACCAGCCCGGGTTTATTCAAGGACTGCAGTCCCGATAGACACGGGGAACCTCAAACGGGTCACCCTCCACCTACTGCACATCCTAAAATTCCACCAGGAGAGCCATTTAGGTTTCTGAAATTTTGTTTGAGACAGGGTTTTTTGCTGTGTAACTTTTTAAAGTTGCTGCATGGTCCAGGTTGGTCTCAGACTAAAGGTGCTCTTTCTGCCACGGCGTCTCAAGTGCTGGGATCACAGGGGAGCCACTACACCTGCTTTCAGTGTGTATGCGTGTGCGCATGTGTGTGCGCATGCACACCCAGGGGTGGGTGGAGGCCAGAGGCTAACCTGAGGTATCATTGCTTGTTTTGTTTATTTATTTATTTATTGGTTTTTCGTGACAGGGTTTCTCTGTGGCTTTGGAGCCTGTCCTTGGAACTAGCTCTTGTAGACCAGGCTGGCCTCGAACTCACAGAGATCCGCCTGCCTCTGCCTCCCGAGTGCTGGGATTAAAGGCATGAGCCACCACCACCCGGCTTGTTTTATTTATTTATTTGTTTATTTATTTATTTTGGTTTTTCGAGACTGGGTTTCTCTGTAGCTTTGGAACCTGTCCTGGAACTAGCTCTTGTAGACCATGTTGGCCTCGAACTCATGGAGATCCGCCTCAATGCTTGTTTTATTAAGACAAGATCTCGCCATAGAGCCCAAGACTCCTGCTTAAGCGAAAGGGCTTAGTGCTCCAGGATCAGCCCTCTGGCTCCTGAGTTCTGGGATTACAGGTATTGTCATACTGCATTTATTTCCTAAGTGGATTTTTAACCCAGACCCTTCAAGTACTTTAAGGACTGAGACATCTATCTCCCCAGCCCCAGTTTTCTGTTTTTAAAATGTCCTCATGGGGTTGACGGTGGCTTGGGAATAGAGTGTCTGTCTAGCAGAAAATAAAGGCCTCAAGGCCAGTCCCCAGCACCTTCAAAGAAACAAGAAAACTAAAGCCAGAGTATGCTCCAGGGAGAGCCATGTGTTCTGCACGGCAGCCACATAAACCAGGTCTGAATTTGCATGCATGTCATCCCTGGCTGTCGGTGTAGGCTGAGGTCATGGGAAGCAGGGACAGGGCTAGGAAAGGTGACCTCAGAGTGCTGTTCTTTGTGACAGGAGTCCTCAGAATTGAGGCCTCCAGACAAGGGTTGCGGCCTCATGGATAAACCCCAGTGTGGGCCCTAACCCTTATCTGGGGCAGGAAGTGGCTATGGGAAGCCAGAGCCAATGAGAAAACCCCTCATGCAGCTTTTTCCTCAGGGCTCATCTTCACAGAAATAGGTTACTGGGACATCTTACCTATGAGGGACATTAGGGGAACTTCTTGAGGGTTCACTGAAATAGGCCCCATGAGCATCCTAGCTAAGCAAATTCGCAGCCCACGGGCAACACTTCATCTTAGCCTGTGGCAGCTATTGTCAGTCCATCAAGAGGGACAGAACCCTTTGTCCAAAGTGTTCTGGATAGCCACTGCTGCTCTATCAGGATTTACCCATGAGTCCTGGGTATGCTGAAGCAGGCCTAGAATCCCAGTGCTTGGGAGGCCAAGGGAAGAGGATTGTTATGAATCCAAGATCAGCCTGAGTTACTTAGGGAATTCCAGGCCAATCTGAAATACACGATACTTCTGGGCTAGCCTGTGGTACATAGCAAGACCCTATTAGTTTTTTAGGCTGGGAGCTGTGGCCCAGGCCTGAGGTTTTGTGTCCGGATGCTGGACCAAGAAAAAGTACCCATGTGTGACATGCCAGGCAGAAGATGCCATGCCAGCCCCATATGTCAGCAAGCAGAGTATGAAGACTGCTTGAGTGACCTTATAAAATGTGGGCTTTCTGAGTCCCATGAGTCAGCTGGACAGCACTGGGCAGATGTTTGCAGCAAATGGCCTGGGGACCAGGCCCAGATGGGCAGCTGACTCCTCCTGTCCATTTGAACCTTTGGCCTCAGTGCCTGTGTCCCAGGCTGATCCCACAGTACCAATGGTACCTTTGCCGGATATACGACATGGGTGACACACATGTGTCCTGTCTCTTGGATTAACCATCCAGGCACAGACGGCAGAGCCAACGCAGCAGATCAAGTTTGCCTTAGGGTGATCCCCGCTCTGAACAGGTCACCTCTACCTCAGATTCCTGAGCCGTTGCTGAGGAAATCTGACTCAGAAATAAGTTTGTGGAGCCTCAGTTTTTTCATCCATTAAATGGGAATGATCCCTCCCCCCAAGACTATATCATAAGAACGGGTGAACTACTTCTATAAAACGCTTGGCGTGATGCCTGGTACACACTGGGTGCTCACACAGGACAGTTGGCAAGATGGCATGGCTGGAAGACTTTCCCAGCTATAAAAAGCCAGTCTGTGCCCCATACCTTCCTGTGGGAACTGTTACCTTATACCTGTTGAGGAGATAGCGGAGCCAGAATACATTGGCCAGACTTGGAGGGTGAGAAAATTTTTCTCCATGTGGGAAATGGTAGAGGGAGTGCTCTCAAGTATTCCCTCACAGAGGCCTCGAGTTCCCTGTGGCCTTGCCTGGTGTGTGTGTGTGTGTGTGTGTGTGTGTGTGTGTGTGTGTGTGTGTGCTAGTGTGACTAAGGCCCTTCTCTTTCCTGTCTTCCCAGAGAAGATTCTCAATATCTTCTGGGACCAGGGTGGGTAGCCTCAAAATGTGCTCAGTTGGAAACAGAGAAGGAATGTGCCCCAACAAGTACCCCAGGCCATTTGCTGAACCTCAGTCCCACATGCCCACTCGTCTCACCAGGGAGGAATGGGAGGCTCCAGGTGGGAGGAAGTGTCATCGTTTATATCAATTTACTAATTTTTATTTTGAGACAGGGTCTAAGTTGCCCAGGCTGGGCCATGAGCTTACACTTCTCCTGCCCCAGCCTCCCTAGTATTTTTGAGTTTAGGCCTGTATTCCCGACCAGGCCCAGCCAAGGTCAGTCATCGGCTATTTGTTTCTCTCATGTTTTTCTCAGTGTGTGGATCTGAGATTCCTTTCTGCGATGCATTTTATCACCAGCTGCTGCTCTTCGCCCTTCGTTAAGGAGCAGTAGCCCATTAGGGAGCACAGGTGAGGTGCCAGGTCCTATTCCCAGCCCTGAAAAACAAACAGGAACTTGGGGCTTCATGGGACTTCGTGTTGTTTGAGGTTGGTCTTTTCTTCTGTCAAACTTTTTCTTAGTAACCATGATTATATATATATAAAACAGCAGGTCAGCCTGGTCTAATGTCAAGTTCCAGCAGGATAACATAGGAAGACCCTGACTCTCTCTCTCTTACACACATACACGTTCACACATGCACACACACACACACACATCAAATTAGCACAATCAACACTACCGGATTCCACACACCCAGAGCCGTGAACACACAAGGCGAGGGCTTACACCCCTAGCCCTACTATGGCTGTCAGGAGACCAAGTGAGGAGGCCTCAGGGTTGGACTGCAGGCAGCTGGGAACTCAACAGCCTATCTATCCTTCACCTATCTAAACGGCCATCAGCCTGGGGTGGGTGGGTCCATTGCTCAGTCTCGAGTCAGCTTCCTTGTTCCTCAGTCCTTGGACACCTTCTCTCAGTCACCTGAGAGAATTCTGACCTCCAGTCAAAGGTAGCTGACCTTGAGAAAATTAGGCCCGCAGCCCCAGGAGTGGGGGTGGGGTGGGGGCTGACTCCCCTCCCCGAGGAACTGGGCCACACGGGAGGACAGTGACCCGCAAAGGTGAGGTTTTCCCCACATCCTTTAGTCGACTTCACTGCAGCACTGCTGACTCAGTCCTTTGGAGGACTAGGAGGAAGTGGCTTTCTGAATAGTCCCTGAGCCTGGGAGCCCATGCCCCACCCCATGTCCCCACCTGCAGGGTCCCCTCCCTCTCTCAGACCTTGTCACTCTGTGGCCACAGACTACCATTGTTGGGGCTCTGCACCTTACACTGTTCTGAAGTAGCTTCAGTGAGGCAGATCTGCCCTTACAGAGTGCTAGTGACCTACCGGAGACCAGTGGCTTCCCTCACCAGGGGAGACAGGAAGGGCTCTTGACATTTGGGCAGGAACAGTTCTTTATCTATTTAGCAGATAAAGACCCTTCCTCAAGTCTAATAAATTTAAAAGACTTCCTGTGGGGTGGGGCAGGAGAAAGGATGCCTATAATGCCAGCACTTGAGAGGAATTAAGCTCCAGCCCAGTCGGCGGTTGGTTGGACGCCTCCTCAGAAATGAACAACAAAAGGGTCCTTGTCCTGGCGAGGATGGAGGCAGGACTCACATCCAGACAGTCTAGGATCCCACCACCACAGACTCCTGGTGAAATCCTAATATAATCCCATGTCCACTACCTAAGAATGGCCACAGAAGTGTGTCCTGTCCTAGACACTAGTCCCTATTCTGCCTCCTCCTGGAGTGGAGCCCGTCTTCTCTTCCCTTGCCTTAGAGCCGGCCCAGCGGCTGCTTGCTGAACGAAACATGGTTGAAGCGATGCTGTTGGCCTCCAAAGTCAAGTATCCTCCTCTGCCCCCATGCTTGGTGTCCGAACCCTCTCTGTTGTGGTGAGGAAGCCCAGGTCACATGGCAGGGTCACAACAGGATGTCCAGCTGATGCTCAGCCTCTCTGCTGGTGTCCCCAGCACTAAAGGGCAGCCATGTTTGTGAATGAGCCCTGGGGATCCGGCTGTGGCCCTGAGGGCTTTATTGACCCAAGAACCTGGAAGTCAGTGCTTGACTCCCTTGAATAGGAATCCAGGAAAGTTTCTGCTTCAGGTCAGAAACCACTGGCCATGTGCAGAGTGGAGAAACCAGGGGTAGGGAGGTCAGTGGGGAGACTCCTGGCCCAGTCCAGGCCTTTGTGAGGGGAGGCAGGGAAGTGAGGGCAGAAGGGAGGGCAGGACACTGGAAAGAGCCTCAGCTGTGGGGCTCAGGCCTTCAAGCCCCGGCACTTGGGAGGCCGAGACAGGAAGGTGCCTGAGTTACAAAGTGAATTTAAGGCTGGACAGGCAGCTTAATGTGACCCTGTCTCAAAAGGAAAAAAGACAAAAAGGGTTGGCTGAGCTCTGTGAAAGATTCCAACTGAGTGAGAGTAAAGACCTGGCCTAATTATGGCGCTACAGTGGAAGCAGGGAAGTGACTTTCAGAAGGTCTGACCTACACACACCTATACTGTGGTAGGGCTGCAGTCACACACACCCTTACACACACACATACACACACCACATATACCCCACATGCACGTACACACACCCCACATACACAGACACCCCTCCACATAGACACACCCTGCAGACACCCCCATACACACACCCCCTACATACACACCCCACCACAGACACACACACACCCATACTCACACACACATACCCCCATAATCACACACATACCCCACACACAAACACATGCACACACACATACTCCACATACGCATACACACACACATACACAATACCCCACATACACACACACATGTACTACCTACACACACACATACCCCACATACACACACACATTCACACCCCTACAGACTACTACTACTAAAAATTAAATAAATAAAATTTAAACACACGCCTGGCAGTGGTGGTGTACACCTTTAATCCCAGCACTTGGGAGGCAGAGGCAGGCGGATCCTTGTGAGTTCAAGGCCAGCCTGGTCTACAAGAGCTAGTTCTAGGACAGGCTCCAAAGCTACAGAGAAACCCTGTCTCAGAAAAAAAAAAATGTAAACACACACACAGAAAAAGAAAAATTTAGAAAAAAGGAGACAAAAGTTTTCTTTCTTTCTTACAAATTGTCTCCAGCACTCAAGGGTTAGGCAGCCCCACTTTTCTGGGCCAGTCCCTGGCAAGAAGAGACCTCCTCCCCAAAGGCCCTGATTTGGCTCCCATGCCCCCAGCAGAGCCTGTGGCTGCTTGGTGGACCTGCTGAGAACTGGATTTCACCTTTCATTTTGTTCGACTGTTGTCTGAGGACTGTGGGTTGAGCCTGGAGCCTTGTGCCTGCTCAGCCCACACTCTGCGTCTGTCTGAACTACAGCTCTGTTTGCTCCCTCATGGGAACACTTACGTTTGCTTCCATGCTCAAGTCCCCCGCTGACCAGATAGATGTGTTGCAAATCTTTATTGGGATGTATCTTTTTAACCTTCCTTAAATCAGTTTTGTTATTGTTGGAGCATTAAATAATTCTGTTGCTGACTCTGTTATTGTTTGAGACTACTTAGCCTAGACTGGCCTAGAACTTACTGTGCGACCCATGCGGGCTATTACTGGTGTGGACCACCATGCCCGGCTAAGAGTTAAATGTTCATGTTCCTTTAAAAAACAAACAAACAAAAATAAAATAAAATAAAAACAAACAAACATTGTTTTATTTATGTATGTGGGTGTTTTGCCTACATGTATGTCTGTACACCATATGCATGCCTGGTGCCCTGGGAGGCCAGAAGAGGGTGTGGAGTCCTCTGGAGCCATCATGCGGTGCTGGGAACCCAAACTGAGCACTGTCTGCAGCCCCATCCATGTTTCTTTGTGCCTGTTTTTACTTTTTTCCATAGAAGATTTTCAAGTATCCCAGGCTGGCCTTTAACTCAATAGCAGGGGTTGGCCCTGAACTCCAACCCCAAATGTTGGGATTCAGAGCACTCTGTTCAAGTTTCGCTGAGCGCGAGCCCAGGGCTTCCTGTCTGATATCCAAGGATTCTACCAGCTGAACCAAACATTTAAATTGGTTTTTGTTTGTTTTGGCTGTTTAAGACAGGGTTTCTCTGTGTAGCCCTGGCTGTCTTGGAACTCACTCTGTAGACCAGGCTGGCCTCAAAGTCAGGGACCTGCCTGTCATTCCCTCCCTTGGACTTAAAGGCCTGTGACACCATGTCTGGCTTTGTTAGCTTTTTTTTTTTTTTTTTTTTGGGACAGAGTCTTGTGTACTCCAGGTTGGTCTCGAAACCCAAGGATGACCTTGAACTCCTGGTTCTCCTGCACCTACTTCCCACGGGCTGTGAAGTGATTTCTTGATTTCTTTGCTTGGGGGGGAGGGCAACGCTTGGGATCGAACCCAGGACCTTCCTACTGAGCTCCACCTACTGCGCTCCACCCACCGGGCCACCCTGCCGAGCTCCACCCACATCTGCCACCAAAGGGAGCGAGGGAGGCGCTGTCACGTGGTCTGCTGAGTGCACAGCTGGGTTTACTCTACAGAATCTCACCAAGCTGCTCCCTTGGAAGAAAGTGCTTGCCTCTTTGTGTGTGCAGTAAGTTTCAAGTGGACTTTAAAAAGGTTAAAAAGGTTACTTCTCACTGGGAGCTCACACAAATATCCCCCTGTATTTTCTTCTCGGAGTTAAAGTTTTGTTATTCACATGTGAGCTCCGAACCCACCTGGAGTTGGGAAGGAGCTAATTATACTTGGTCCATATGGACTACCGCTTGCCCCGACACCGTTTTAAGAGAGCCTGTTTTCTCCTGGTAGCTGGAGTTGCCTGTCAGATGGTGAGCTCTCCTGTTGGCACTGTTCCGTGACTGCCCTGCCCCCATCACTTCTCTCCTTAGCCTGATGCCAAAGTCTTTCTGTCTCACTTTCTTTAAAAAGATTAACCATCTAATGGGGCACAGTGGCACCTGCCTGTCTGCTGCTTGGTGAACGGGAGGTCTGGATTACTTTTTTGAGGGAATCTTAGAAAACAAAAGTCTCCCAGTGGGTCCGACCAGTACTAGAAGCCTGGTTGTTGCTGTTTGGTCACTGTTTCCTAAAGTCTTCATTACTGTTCTTTTACCTTGTTCTTATTTATTTGTAAATGTTATTTATAAGATGGGGGTGATGTTGAGTGCCTTTAGTCCTAGTTCTTGGGAGGCAGAGGCAGGCAGATCTCTGAGTTCAGATCAGCCTGCCAGGGCCACACAGAGAAACCCTGTCTTGAAAAACCAAAAAAAAAAATTGTTATTTATATATGATTGTGTGTGTACATGGTGTGGGACATGTGTGCTCCAGAGGGCGGAGGGCAGAGGGCAGAAGTCAGAGGGCATCTCTCTGGAGCTGGTGTTCTCTCTCTCTACCTTTACATGAATTCTGGTGATCAAACTGAGATCATCAGGCCTGAATGACAACGCTTTTATCCCCCCCCTCACTCCACCACCACCCCACTTTAGGGTTAGAACATCTCACTGACCTTCTGCCCTCCCCCACCCATCTCAGACATCTTACTGGCCTCTCCCCAACTCCCCACCCACCTCAGACATCTCACTGGCCTTATTTTAAATGAAACTTTAAATCAGATGTACTTTTTTCTTTTTAAATATTTATTATGTATACAATATTCTGTCAGTGTGTATGCCTGCAGGCCAGAAGAGGGCACCAGACCTCATTACAGATGGTTGTGAGCCACCATGTGGTTGCTGGGAATTGAACTCAGGACCTTTGGAAGAGCAGACAGTGCTCTTAACCACTGAGCCATCTAGCCCAATCAGATGTACTTTGTGTGTGTGCATGAGTATTTTGCTTGCATGTATGTATGTTCACCATGTGTGTGCCTGTTGCCCTTGGAGGTCAGAGAGAGTATTGGATCAGCTGGAACTGGAGCTATGGAGGGCCTGAGCCAAGTGGTGTCAGTCAAGGGCTGGAAACCGAATCCCAGCCCTCTGCAAGAGCCCCATGCCCTTAACCACAGAGCTATCTACCCAACCCCATTTGGTTGTTTTTTCAAGACAGGGCTTCACGTAGCCCAGGATGGCCTTGAACTTGATTCTTGGCCTTTTTAGTGTTGGGACTTCATTTTCGTTAATTATTAACTCACCTGTGTGTGTGTGTGTGTGTGTGTGTGTGTGTGTGTGCGTGCCTACTTACGCCATGGTGCTTGTGTGAAACTAGGAATCACCTCTCTCCTGCCACTTTGTGGATCCAGGGGATCCAACTCAGGTTGTCAGGCTTGGTGACAGGTGCCTTTGTTTGCTGAGCCACCTCCCGAGTGGGAGCACCAGGATTTCAAGCCCCTGCCGCCACATTCAGCTTTGATTTTAAGACCATGCTATCACATCCAGCTTCACGGAAGATGCTAAAGGAAGAAATGGTGGGAAGGGTGCTGTGACCAGTAGACTGGACAGATAAGGCTAGGACCAAAAGGTCAGGTTTCCATGCAGTGACTGCTGCGGTGTCCAATTGAGCAGTAAATAGCCTTAAATGCCAATGGTCGGGAGATGTGACTGGAGATAAATGGACAGGGCTCTACAAACCATTGAGCATGGGGTGAAGCCAAACTCAGAATCAAAGATGACTCCTAAATGAGAGGAAGGCAGGGTAATCAGCCGAGACAGGAAAGGCCTGGGGGATGATGGGAGCTTGGGAACATCACTTTAAAAATGTCCACTAAAGGGACCGGAGAGATAGCTCAGTGGTTAAGAGAACTGGCTGCTCTTCCTGAGGTCTGGGACTTGATTCTTAGCTCCCAGGCAGCCATTAAAAACCGTCTGTAATTCCATTTGCTGGTGATCTGATGCCTTGTTGGGGAGGCATTCATGTAGTGCACATACATATATGCATGCAAAGCACCTGTACACATAAAAATGAAAAGTAAAACATCAAGTCGGGTGGTGGTGGTGCATGCCTTTAATCCCAGCACTCGAGAGGCAGAGGTACATGGATCTCTCTGAGTTCGAGGCCAACCTGGTCTACAGAGCAAGTCTTAGGACAGTCAGAGCTACACTGAGACACCGTCTCGAAAAATAAAAAATAGAAACAAACAAACAAAATTAGTCTTTAAGTACTTTCTGCTTATGTTAGGAACTGCTGGGTCTCTTAGGGCCTCGCACTAGGTCCAGGAATGCTGGATCACTTGCCAGCAGTGTGGCCAGGGTCGGTGACCTCACCTTCTGCATAATTACATCCTCCTCTGCCTCTTTTTCTGCCAAGGCCTCCTCCAGTTGCCGAGGGTCACGAGTGACAATGTAAGCAAAACCATGGACTCGGTATATGACAGTTCCCGTTTCATGAGTAATAATGATAGAGCTGAGATCAGACACACTTCCTATTCCTCTCAGTAACTCAGTCCTCTCATGTAGCACGAACTGGTCTTGAACACTCTCTGTAGCTACGACTGGCATGTGACTTGTGATCTGCTTGCCTCTGCTCTCCAAGTGCTGGGTTTACTGGCATGAGTCACCACAACCCAGGATCTCTTTTGTCTAGTGACTTCACCCTGTGCACCATTTCGGCAAAACTCACCAAGAGGAGAGGAGCGGTGGGGAGGGGACACTGTAACCTTGGCTCTGAAATCAGGGTCAACAGACAAATTTGTCAGTAGACAATTTTTGCGTGGATCTGAAGAGGGTAGCCCTCACCATTCAGAACAGAATGGCGGTGTCTGTTCTGAAGCAGCAGAGTGAGTTAAGATGTGAACACGGAAACAGAACAGAAGAAAAATGACTAAGTCAGGGGTGGAGGGGCATGTCTGTCGGTACAGCACTTAGGAAGCTGAGGCAGGAGGATCACCATGAACTTGAGGGCCACCAAGTCTGCAAAGCAAGACTAAGTGGGAGGGTGAGGGAGGGAACACGGTGGGGCAACTAACGCTAAGGGACATTTGAGGGTCATATGGAAACCTATTGTGGAAGCTTCCTAAAATATATAGATATGTGATAGAGATGGAGTCACCAAAAACAGGAGAGAAAAAGCTTCAACTAAACACATTTGTTACCAACTGAAATCTCCTGTGTGGGGAATTGGTTACATCTTACTGAATCATTGGTCAAAGGGGCCCCCACAGGAACCCCAAACATCTCAGGCTACTGCCAAGGCGACTGGTTACACAAACTGATAAAAAGACCTTACTGCGCTGGGTGGTGGTGGCCCACGCCGCCTTTAATCCCAGCACTCGGGAGGCAGAGGCAGGCAGATCTTTGTGAGTTTGAGACCAGCCTGGTCTACAAGAGCTAGTTCCAGCGCAGGCTTCAAAGCCACAGAGAAACCCTGTCTTGAAAAACTGAAAAAAAAAAAATTACTGCTAAAACCACTTACATATCTAGGTGGACAATGGTGGCTGATGAGAGCACTCACCCCTACTGATGAGCGTTTGTGGTACTGGAAGGTGCTCTGCGTGCTAACAGAGGAGAAAGATAACCACTAACTTAGCTAGAAACCCTCTGATCCACAGTGGTGACCTGCCTTTAAGACACACCGGCGTAGTAGTGGCTCAGCGTGGGAGTAACCAACCACTATCTGCTTGAATTTAAGCCCCACTGTCTGAGATGGAACCCGTGCTTGACACTGCTCAGGTGACCAAGAACCTGAGATTAGATAAACTATGGGCCTAGGGAAAAACCAAATATTATTGTTCTACTAAAGGGACATAGCCGTAAAATGACTCCTAATGGCATTCTGCTGTGCCCATAGATGAGCGCCCCACTCAGCCACCATCGGAGAAGCTTGCTGTTGCAGTAGTGGGGAACACTCACAACCGAACAGCGCAGAGAGAATGAGAGACTGCAACACTCAGTCCTACACAGGATGTCTTCATCACTCCTCTCCTCGGGGCTCAGGGAGCTATGCAGAAACCGTGTCCTCCAGACACCACACATGAACTCACAGAGACTGTGGCAGCACGCACAGGGCCTAGACAGGTTCAAGCCAGACAGGGTCCCAGCACTAAGAGGGCCAGTGGACATGGGCTCCCTCCCTTAGCTAAGAAGCTATCTGCAATCGACACCTTCTTATGAAGGATAAATTATTTCTCCCAACGGCGTCTCGCTGAGTATATTAGCCCCATGTCCAGCAGTAGATGGTCAACTCAAAACAAACTCGATGGTATTTTTGTAGATTTTGGGTCTCATATTGCTTTGTTTGGGCATTTTTGTCTTATTGGTGTTTTGCTTATATATTATGATTCCTGATACTGTGTTTTTAGGGGTTTTTTTTTGTGTCTTTTATTTATTTATTTATTTTTGTCTGTTTGCCTGTTGGCTTTCTAAAGAGGGAAAGAAAAGGCATGGAATTAGGTGGCTGGGGAGGATCTTGGAAGATTTGAGTAGGGGAAATTGTGAGCAATACAAAGACAATATTTTCATTAAAAAAACAAGAGTGGGGCCGAGGGGAAGGGCAGCTGCCTGGTTAAGTAAACACTGAACCTGCAGCCCACATGGGAGCTAGGCGAGTTTTGAACCTACGACTCTACTGAAGGAGCTAGGAAAGAGTTCTGCCCACCAAGCCATGCCCCAGCTTCTTCAGGGTGTTTTTCCAAAGGCAGAAGGGCTTTTTTAGTGTGTTAACTCAGACAGATAGAATCTTTTTCAGGAAAAACTGGTCTGTTAGGGGATGCATCTTCTTCCTTAAAGCTAGAGTATGCGGCCAGCTGTGGTAGGGCCTTCGGACCCCAGGCCTTGGGGACTACAGGGAAGGGAATCAGGAGTTCAAAGTCATCCTCTGCTTAGTTAGGGAGCTTGAGGTTAGCCTGGGCTACATGAGATCTCGACTCAAAATATAAAATGAAATAAATTGCTAGTCCCCGATACAGGCGCTCTTCCATCAATTAATAAAAATTGCTGATGTGAAAATCAACACAGAAGCAAAAGAGCTCGGCACAGCGGTAGACCCTTGTAATCTTGCACTCAGTCTGGGGTGGGAGTTCTGCTACCTGGTCAAGGCTAACCTAGGCTATATATCGAGGACCACGGCAGACAGGGTTATGTATGTAAAGACAGTGGTATCCAAAACCCAAAGCAAAATGCAAAAGAAACTGGACTCCGCATCTAAGAATGCTGTCTGATACATGCAGCATTTGAGAGGATTGGCGATGGCTTCTCTGGCTTGGCCCAGTGGGAGAGGCGACAGGCAACGAGGCTCCTCAGCCTCTAGGTTGTGTGTGTGTCTGTGCTCACGTGTGCGGATGCAGCTGTGTCTTGCTGCTAGGGAGGTCAGATGACGACCTTCGGGTGTCAGTCTTCACCTGTGACCTCGTTTGAAGCTTTGCCGTCAGGCCAGTTGGCCCTTGCCCTTCAGGAGTCTCTACCGTGTCTGCCACCCATTTCCTGTGGGGAAAGTAGGGTTGTAGGCTCTTGTGCTACTGTGCCTGGCCTTTACTTGGTTTCTGGGAATCTGAACTCAAGTCTCAGACTTCTGCGGGAAGTGCTTTTACCTATGCAGCTAGCTTCCTGGTCTGCTCAGTCCGGGCTCTGGAGGGACAGTAGTGACACACACTGTTCTCAAGAGCTCCAGAGATGCCAGAGTTGGAAGGGGATACACAGGGACAGGTACAGGGGGAGCGCCAGGAATGTCTATAGAGCCTAGAGGCCCCAACTGGTGAAGGGAGCAAAACACAGCCATTGCTACAGAGCTCTGGCAGGGCCTGGATTCAGACATAAGGGCACCAGGACGCAGGGCGGGTGTGTGTGTGGTGTGTGTGTGTGTGTGTGTGTGTGTGTGTGTGTGTGTGTGTGTGTGTGTGTGGTGTGAGGCTGGTCAGGTCAAGGCCCATTTCCTTGGCATCCTTGGGCCTCCTTAAGCGCTGGGGCCAGGCTTCTTCCAAAAGGCTAAGCTAGACTCACTCAGTTGCCCTGATGGCACTCTGCCTCCACAGCTGTGACTCTGCAGCACTCAAGGTGGCACCCATTACTGCCCTCTGAGTATAAGGGAAAATACAAGAAGAAAGTCTACTTGGGCCCCCAAAGTCAGCTCCTGGGAACCTGCTGTGGGGTGAGTCTGTGTCAGCCCTGGGTGGGGGGCCTTGCTAGCGCCTGGCTTCTTTGATTCTTCTCCACATACCAGCATGCAACGGGACATAGGATAGGGCAGCTTTCACAGCTTGGCTTCTCCTGGCAAAAGATTTCAAGGAGCCTGGCAATAGTGGTGCGCACCTTTAAACCCAGCACTCAGGAGGTAGAGGCGGGTGGTTCTCTGTGAGTTCAAGGCCAGAATGGTCTACAGAGTGAGTTCCAGGACAGCCAGGGCTACACAGAGAAACCCTGTCTTGAAAAAAGCCAAGAGAACAAAAAGAGGGTGAGGGGTTCATGGAGGTGCTCATGGGGGGCTTCTCTTGTACTCCCATAAATACATATTACTTAGTTGCTTGTTTCAAGTCCATGGGGCTGCCGCAAATGTCTTAGCTGGGAACCTCCCATAGTCTTCCCTCAGCCTCCCTGCTTCGCCTGACTCCCGCCTTGGAGGCCCGAAAATAGGAGCCTATTTTCACGTCGACCAAAGGTCAGAGTTGGAACTTAACCTACCTCTAGTTCCTTCAAGGTTATTGTGCTTTTCCCTCAAACAAAGGCCCCACCTAGTTGTAGACCAGAGAGTTGTGCTCTCTCAAGGCACGGCAGATAGCCAGACTCCAGGAATAGAGAAGCAGATCTGTTCCTACCTCCAACAAAAGGCTAAGGACCCAACTAAGTTCCAGTTCCCTTAAGGAGATAATTTGGGATTCCACCTAGGGAGTGGTTTGCCTACAGAATGTTTTGGTCTAGGAAGTGAGAGAGACTTGTTTTGTTCTAGCAACAGACTGTTTAACTAAGACCTTCAATTGGTTCATTTCCTTTTATCATGTGAATGCAGTTTTTTGTCTTACTCCTACCTTTTGGGGTCAGGGGTACTTTAAGCTGTTGGAATTTTCAGTGCTCACTGGAATTCCCTCCCAATTTGCATCTTCACATTCTTGACTATATTTCTAAATTCCCACACTCTACCCTGGCCAGAGGTTTGTCGAGGCTGGTCCCCGACACACTGGGTCTGTGGCAGAGGAGAGAGGCAGAAGATGGAAGGCTTAGGAGCCGGATGACCTACCAGTCCCCACCTAGCGACCTATTAGCCACACCTTGCCTCAGTTTCCTCCTCTGTAAAATGACACCACACCGTGTGTACCTCCCAGATGAGATAAACATCTGGCACAGAATAGGCCTTCAATAGCAGTAAACACAGGGCTGGAAATGCAGGTCAGGGGGCAGAGCACGTCCAGAATCCTGGGTTCGATTCCAGCATCTCATAAAAACCAGGTGCTTGCCTGTAATCCCAGCCCTTGGAAGGCAGAGGAAGGAGAATCAGCAGTTCAAGGTCACCCTCAGTTATTATATAGAGCTCCAGGATTGCTTGGGTTATGTGAGACCATCTCAAAGAACGGTGAACAGTACTTGCCTGATGAGAACTTCTAGGTGGGGTGGGGACCCGTGATTTGCTGGGTCTGCAGAGATGAATCACAGCTTTAGCGCACTGGGCCCGCCTGTCAGCTCTCTCAGGAGTGCTGAGCCGCCCTCGCAGTGCGGCAGACGGTACACTGCAGGGGAAGAGTTCACACCGCTCTTTCCTGAGACTGAGACACGGAGGTGACAGCCCCTGCCCTCCCCTGGTGTCCTGATATTCACCTGCCCTGAGAGGCGGGGAGGTGACCTCAGTTCACCCCAGTCTTGTGCTGGGGCTAGCCCTGGCCTCCCTTCACCTGGAAGCTCAGTAAGGAGCTCGGAAGGCATGATTCAGACAACTTTGGGGGAGGTGGTGCAGGTTATATGGGGTGACACCTCTCAATGGGGCATGGGGGTCTGGGCTGAAGAAGGGAGTCCTGCTGACATTGGCCACTAGGCCTAGTCCTGTTGAGAATCCTCCATGGTGTCCCCTAGTGTTCCAGTAGCCGGTGCTATTTCTCTAGAAAGCCAAGTCTTCCCAAGAAAGATAACAAAGACTGTATTTCCAGTTAAACTCACTATTGCTTCCTTTTTGTGGGCAACGGGTGACATGGTCTGGCTCTGTAGCCCAGGCTAGCCCAGACGTATCATGAAGTCCAGGCTACTCTTCAATTTGTGGCTATCCTCCTGCCTTGGTGTCTAGGAAGGTTAGAATTATAATTGTGAACCACAAAGTCCAGCTCTTTTTTTGACTTATTCAGACAGGATATCATGAATTCCAGGCCGGCTTCAAATTCATGATTCTCCTGCCTCAGCCTCCCCAGTATTAGGAATACAGGCATGGGCCACCACACATGGCCTTTTCTATCACTTAGTCCCACCCCCTTTTTTGAGTTCAGGTTTCACCATTCTTTTTCTTTGGGGGGCAGGGAGGAATTTGAGGCAGGGTTTCTATGTGTCCACAGCCTGTAGAGCAGGCTGGCCTTGAACTCACAGAGATCAGCCTGCCTCTGCCTCCTGCACTACTCAGAAGGTCCCGTCATTCTAACCTCAAACTAAAAGTAACTAGGCTTGCCCATCATCTCCTCCATTTCTGTCAAGGAGCTTGCCACACCCCTGCTTTGCAGATGAGGAAACCCCCAGCTCCGGGAACTTGGCAGTGTTTGCCTCGCTTAACTAGTAAGTGGCTGTGTGCCTTGCTGATGCTGGGTGTGAGACCCCACAGGGGTCGGAGCCAGCAGGATGAGGTAGGGCTGGATCTTCCCACAAAGTTCAGGAGCGGCCCAGTGGATAGCAAGGAGTGACCAGCCTGGGTGTGGCAGATATCAGGGGAATGCTTCCTGGAGGGGCTGGATGGGGGGAAGTTAGGAAGAAAACAGCAAATCCAACCAACGCGCACGGGGGAAGTGTTCAGTCCTGACTGACAGAGTGAAGCTGAAGGTGTGGGACAGGAGTGGGGACTCTGCTCAGGAGGGTGGGAGGTGGAAGGACCTCAGGTGCCAGATGTCCTGCACCTTCTGCAGCCGGCCTGGAGGCTAGCTAGGAGACACCTGCCTGTGCTTAAGAGCCCACACTAGGGCTTCTGGCAAGACAGGTCGCTAGCTTCTGGGAACCACCTTGCTTTTCTCAGTAATTTCTCAGCCACCCCAGCCAGAGGTGTGTCTGTGTGTGTCTGTGTGTGTGAACCCAACACTTTGAGCATGATAGTTAAACACTCACCAGAGTTACATCCCAGCCTCGTCTTTCTCCAAATACTGGAAGCCCAGGCACTTGTCCCACAGCCTGATTCACGCTGGACATCTTATCTTTAGCTGTGACCTTCAGGCACTCTGGTTTTTCACAGTGTCTTCCTGAAAAACCTATTTACATTAAACTGTCAATGACTCATTCAGCTTAAAATGGAGTGAGGATCAGGCCTGGGTATTCATAGGAATCATGCCGGGGTGTGTGTGTGTGTGTGTGTGTGTGTGTGTGTGTGTGTGTGTGTGTGTGTGTGAAGGTGATAACTAAAGTTTGACTTGCTCATTCTCAAACAATTCAGGAAAAGACAAAGGCTACGGTGGCGGTCCTCCCCGCTTAGAATACCAGCTTCTGTTGTAAACAGCGGTGTGTTCCTGTGAGTACAGCATTCTTTTTTTTTTTTTTTTTTGGTTTTTTGAGACAGGGTTTCTCTGTGGCTTTGGAGCCTGTCCTGGAACTAGCTC
Organism: Dicrostonyx torquatus; assembly: GCA_028555095.1. Taxonomy (NCBI): domain Eukaryota; kingdom Metazoa; phylum Chordata; class Mammalia; order Rodentia; family Cricetidae; genus Dicrostonyx; species Dicrostonyx torquatus. Next base: position 60,498 of record JAQHUG010000657.1, read on the forward strand.
TTGTAGACCAGGCTGGTCTCGAACTCACAAAGATCCGCCTGCCTCTGCCTCCCGAGTGCTGGGATTAAAGGCGTGCGCCACCACCGCCCAGCCCAGTACAGCATTCTTGAGGCTGAGGCAGAAGGATTGCCATGAGTTCCAGGCCTCGGGCTGGGGCTAGGGCTATTGCTCAGTGGGTAGAATGCTGGCCTGGTATAGATGAAACCTTGGACTCAATTCTTAGCATTTCATAAGCCAGGTGAGGAGCAGACACCTGGAATCCTAGCAGTCTGGAGAGGAGGCAGGAAGAGCAGAAGTTCAGGGCCATCTTTGGCTGTTTATCTATTTTAAGACCAGCCAAATAGAGGCTGATGGGATTGCTCAGTGGGTAAAGGCACTTGTCACCAAATCTGAGGACCAGAGTTAGATCCTCAGCATCCACACTTGGAAAGAGAGACTTGACTTCTTTACAAATTCTTTGTAGATATATTTATTTTATGTTGTGTGTATTTAACCTGCATGCATGTTGGTGGGAGAGGCTGCTTGTTGGTTCCTGGCTGCTTAGCCCTGAAATAATCACACAGAAACTATATTATTTAAAACACTGCTTGGCCAATTACTTAAGCGTATTGCTATCTAGCTATTACATATAGAATTAACCCATCTCCATTATTTTATATTTTACCACGAGGCTCATGGCCTAGGTTCCAGTGTCTGTCTCCGGCAGAGCTACATGGCTTCTCTCTGACTGTCTCCTTTCTCCCAGCATTCAGTTTAGTTTTCCCCACTTAGCTCTGTTCCTCTATAGCGCTAGGCCCAAAGCAGTTCCTTTATGAACCAATGATATTCACAGCATACAGAGGGGAATCCCACATCACATTATATATGTGTACCGAGCATATGCCTAGAGCCACAGAGGACAAAAGAGGGCACTGGATCTCCTGAGATTGGAGTTACAGACAGCTGTGAACCACTGTGTGGGTTCACAGGTCTCTGTAAGAACCACACGTGCCCTTGATCACTGAGCCATCTCTACAGCCCGAGAGAGTTGACACTGGACAGTTGACCTCTGACCTCCACACATGCACTGTAGCACACAGGAATGAGCATGCATATGCCCACAAAATTAAAAAAATGTAGTAAGAACTTAAATGAATAAATAAGAATGTCAGTCTAGGGGTGGCTTTTCTCTATTTCATTTTTGAGCTCTATTCCTAGCACCTAGAATTTCTTGGTGCAAAATATATGCTCACCACAGCCATTGTCCTGTGACAGAGTCGGGTGAATACCATACTACCATATTAAATTTTTGTTTTCTCTCTCTCTGTCTCTCTCCAGGGTCTCACTAGCATAGAGTGGCCTCCAACTCACAGAGATCAGCCTTATTCAGTCTCTTGAGTACTAAAATTAAAAGCATGAACCACCATGCCCAGTCTTTTTGTTTTGTTTGGAGACAGGGTTTCTCTGTGTAACAGCCCTGGCTCTCTGTAGACCAGGCTGGCCTAGAACTCAGATATTCACTTGCCTTGGCCTCCTGGGTACTGGGATTAAAGAAGTGTGGTACTACAGCTAGGCTTCTTTCTTTTCCAAGACAAAGTCTCACAATATAGTTTAGACCGAACCCAAATTCATAGTAATCCTCCTGCCTCAGCCTCCCAAGCACTGGGGTTACAGATGTGCACCATCACAAGCTGCGTGAATGCTATATTTGCATAGAGAAGTTTGGCCCTGGGGGACAGGGACAAGGACAGGTAATGCTAGATGGGACTGGGCTGCTGTCTGTAGCTTGGCCGCAGACACGCGTGTGAGACTCTGGCTTCAGTCTCCAGCACCAAGAAGAAAATGGGTGATCCTCCATCTGTCCCCTTCTACTTTTTGTTGTTTTGAGTCAGGACCTCACTATGTAGCCCAAGTTGGCTGTGAACTTGCAGCAATTCTCCTGCCTCAGTCTCTTGAGTGCTGAGATTACAGATGCCACACGCTTGGGCTGAGGACTGAATTTTATCCGGAGTTCAACAGAAAAGAAGAAAAAAGAAACAAATTGCTGAATATTGAATCAATCTTTCGCAAGATATATTGGTCATGAAGGATTTCTCGAAGGTTAAAGATGATTCCCAGTTAAGAGCTGGGAACACGAGGTGAAGGAGACGAGTCTGTGGGTGAGGCCTTGCTACACAAGACCTGAGTTCGGATTCCAGCACCTACCTACAAGCTGGTAGAAACAAGGGGGTGAAGGCAGGTGGATGCTGAGGCTAACTGGCTAGTCAGTCTAGAGGAAACAGAGCTCCAGGTTCAGAGACCCTGTCTCAAAAATAATGATGCTGGAGAGATGCTCAGTGGTTAAGAACACTCACTGCTCTTCCAGAGGATTTGAGTTCAGTTCCCAGCACTGACATCAGGCAGCTTGTAAATGCCCATCACTTCAGCTCCAGGAAATCTGAAGCCCTCTTTCGAGCTTCTTGAGCTCTTGCCCTTCTATGCACAAACCCACACACATATGAACACATAATTTAAAAAAATAAGATAAGAACTTGGCGGTGGTGACATACACCTTTAATTCCAACACTTGAGAGACAGAGGCAGGTGGATCTCTGTGAATTCCAGGCTAGTCTGGACTACATAGAAAGTTCCAAGTCAGCCAGGACATAGTGAGAATCTGTATCAAAAATATAAAACAATGGCTGGAAGATGGACCAGTGGTTAAGAGCTCTTCCTGTTTCTGCAAAGGACTAGAGGTCAATTCTCAGTACCCACACTGGGAGGCTCACAACTGCTTGGAACTCCAGTTCCAGGGGATCACTAACCAACTAGCTCTGACCTCCTCGGACACACACATAGGACATACATCCACACAGTCACACACATACTTAGAATAGAAATAAAAATAAATCTTAAAAAATAAAACAAATCTTTAAAAAATTTTTAAAGGCTATGTGAGCCTGGTGACCTGAGTTCCATCCCCAGAAGCCAAGACAAGGGAGGAGAGAATTAGCTCCATACGGTTGCTCTTTGACCTCCACTCACTTTCTGTGTCATGTGTGTCCCCACATCATACTTTCACACACAATAATAAGTAACTTAAAAAGAAAAGAAAGGTGGAAAGCAACCAAGGAAGACATCCTGATGCCAACTTCTGGCTTACACATGGCCAGACACCCCCCCATACACATGCATACACACATGCACACGTGTATACATGCACACGTGTATACATACACATATGTATACATGCAGAAACAAGCACACTCACGCACATGTGTCTACATGCACATATGTATACAAAAAAGACATCAGAAGCCAGATGTGATGCTGTGTGCTGCAATCCCAGCTCTCAGGAGGCAGAAGCAGAAGGATTTTGAGGTTACGGTCAGCCCCGAGCTGCACAAGGAGATCTTGTCTTGGAGAATGTTTACTGTCTGTTGCTGTGATAAACCACCGACCAAGGGCGACTAGAACAGGTTTACTACCCTTCCAGGCTCGAATCCATCATCAAGGGATGCAGGCTAAAGAGCAAGGTTGGAAACTGGAGCAGGCACTAAGGCAGGAGTCCTAGAGGAGGGCATGTGGTTCATTCAGTCACTTCTCTACACAGCCCAGGACCACCTTCCCAGGGGTGGCACTGCCCACAGTGCTCTGTACCCTCCCACGTCAATCATTAATCAAGAAAATGCCCCATGCATTGCCCCGGGGCCAATCTGATGGAAGCTTCCATCAATTAAAGTTCCATCTTCCCAGAGAACTCTGGCTTGTGTCAAGTTGGCCAAAAAAAAAAAAAAAAAAAAACAGCACAGAGGAAAAAGAACCAATGCTTCACTTAGGACAAAAACATTTCTTAGACTGAAAAGGATCCCTCCATCTCCCGTATCCCTCTGGCCCTCTCATCCCACCTCTCAAGTTTTTATTTTTTCTGGAATAGAAAGCTTGGCCTCAGACTTCTAAACATGCACTGTGCCTCCGAGCTACACCCTCAGGCTCTGGATTACCTAATTATTTTTTCTTTCTTTTGAGCTGGGCATGGAACCCAGAGCCACACACAAGCTAGATAAGTGGTCCATCCATGAGTTATAACTCTGAGCTCCAGTAACCTCATACTTTAGGGGACGTGTGTCATCATCAAACCAAGGCTGTGGAAACCTGGCAGCAACACAGAGGATCCTGTCGCAGAAACGCAAATGAATGGTGCCCGATGGAATGCAATCATCCGCGGCCCTGTGGGTATTGGTCAACTCTGCATATATATGTAAATCTATTCAGCATTCTTTCTTTGCCTACATATATGTGTTCCAATTTTCTTCTGAACCAGCTGCCATATATTATTCATTCCTTAATTACTTAACAAGTAAAATTTTTGACATGTGTTCATTTATATTTGTATGAGAGTCAGGATTTTACTACTTAAAAAAAATAGTACCCTTTTAAACGGCTAGCTAGATTTCATTGCAGGGCATTTTTAGACTTACTTCCGAAAAGGGCTCATGGGTGCTATTCTCTTTGACCTTTCTGTGCTCTATAAATCTGAACAACCTCACTGGGTGTAGTATTCTTGGCTTCCTCTTTTCCACACAACTTGGAAGACTCAGCTCTCTCGCCCTCTGGCACCGAGTGGCATGAGAAAGCTTGACGCCACATTGATTTCTTCTGCTTTCTTGTGTACGGCGGTGTGAGCGTGTGCGCACGCGTGTGTGCACAGCCACACGTGTGGGCGAGCATGGCGGGAGCAGGTGCACCTGTGGAGGCTGGAGCCCGACGTCTGGGGTCTTCCTTTATACGCTGGGGCAGGGTCGCTCACTTGAAAGTAGAACCTGCCTATTCCGCTAGTCCGGGTGGCCAGCTGGGCCCAGAGAGCCCCCTCTCAAGCACCGGGATTCCAGGCAGGCTGTTCCCTCGCTGGTGGAGGTGCAAAGTTCAGGCCTCACTCTCGCAATGCAATGCAAACACTTTACCCACAGACTGTCTCCTTTCTTTTATTCCTTGTTTCCTACCTTCCTTCCCCTCCCTCCGCCCCTCTCTCCTTTCCTTCTTTCCTAGAATCTCACATCCAGTCTCACTGCAAACTCACTAGAGCCAAGGATGACCTGGATCTGGACCAAGGGCTGGGACTGCAGGTGTGTGCGCCACCACACTGAATTTTATGCAGTGCTGGGGGCCGAACCTAGAATTTTGTACTGCTAGGGAAGCACTCTACCCGCTGAGCTATCTCCCTTCAGCTGGCTTGTTGTAGACATTCAGGCTGGCCTTAAACTCACGCGTCACCAACGCGGGCTGTGCCAGCTGATTTTTGTCAGCTTGACACAAGCTAGAGTCACCCGGAAAGAGGGAAGCTCACTTGAGGAAATTTCTAAATGATAGTGGCCTCTGGGCATGTCAGTGGGCCATTTTTTTTTTTTTTTTGTTTTTTCGAGACAGGGTTTCTCTGTGGCTTTGGAGCCTGTCTTGGAACTAGCTCTTGTAGACCAGGCTGGTCTCGAACTCACAGAGATCTGCCTGCCTCTGCCTCCCAAGTGCTGGGATTAAAGGTGTGCGCCACCACCGCCCGGCATCAGTGGGCCATTTTAAAAATCACTGCTATAGGGATGGAGAAATGGCTCAGTGGTTAAGAGCATTGCCTGCTCTTCCAAAGGTCCTGAGTTCAATTCCCAGCAACCACATGGTGGCTCACAACCATCTGTAATGAAGTCTGGGGCCCTCTTCTGGCCTGCAGACATACACACAGACAGAATATTGTATACATAATAAATAAATATTTTTAAAAAATCACTGCTATAGGAGTGGGTGGCACATCCCTAGGCCGGTGAGTCTGCGCTGTGTGAGCGAGCTGGTTGAACATACCTTAGGAGCTAGTAAGCACCTTGGTGGCGGAATCTGCCTCAGGTGCCTGCCCTGATTTCCCTTGTGATGGCCTGTCACCTGAAGTGTGAGCCGAAATACACCCTTGTGATGGCCTGTCACCTGAAGTGTGAGCCGAAACACACCCCTCCTCCTCCAGATTGCTTTCTGGCCAGCTAGCTTCACAGGGTGAACCTAGAACCCTCCTTGGCCTTGAAGTCCTGCATTGGCTTCTCTCCCCTTCTGGGGATGTGCTTATTCATTTGTTGTGGGTGCACTCGTGTGTTTTATTTGAGATTTAGTCTCACTCTGTAGCCCTCAAACTCAGAGATTCACTTGCCTCTGCCTGTTTTCCTACTAAAGTGAGTAGCGGCGTGTACCGCCAGGCCTAGCCTTCTTTATTCTTAAAAAGTTTAGGGACTGGGAAGGTGCCTTGAGGGTGAAGTGCTTGTTGCACAAGTATGGAAAACTGGGTCCAGATGTCCCCAAACTCACATCAGTCTGAACACCGTGGTGGCTGTAATCCCAGTGTTCCTCGGCAGAGGTTGGGGTTGAGAAAGGCCGACCCCTGGAGACTCTCACCAGCAAGCTTCAGACCATCTCAAAAAAGGTGGACGGCCAGGACCAACACATGAGCACCATGGCCCACGACCCCACTCACATACATAAACATATGCTCACAAGAAAGGTTTTTAAAAAAGTCTGGTGAGAAGCCGGGCGGTGGTGGCGCACGCCTTTAATCCCAGCACTCGGGAGGCAGTGGCAGGCGGATCTTTGTGAGTTCGAGACCAGCCTGGTCTACAAGAGCTAGTTCCAGGACAGGCTCCAAAGCCACAGAGAAACCCTGTCTCGAAAAACCAAAAAAAAAAAAAAAAGTCTGGTGAGCCAGGTATGGTGGCACTTTGAACCCGACCCGCGGGTCCAGTTATTCAGGGTCCGAAGAGGCTCCTACCTGAAAATCATGGGCGAGAGAAAAGAAGGAGACCAAGCGAAATCTCTCTTGTCAAGGTCTCACTTTATTAGAGAACAAAGCTAAATATATATAGCCCAGAAATGTGGAGCTGGTTCTTGAGGTGGGGGTCGAGTCAGAGAGTGGGAACTGGGGGTAATAAACACCTCGAGGCAGAGAGCAGGAACTGGGGGTAATAAACACGTAGTTAGCTAACTAGCATACCTGTGCAAACATTCTTTTGTGGATAGCTAACTAAGGAAGAGGGGAATCTCTGTAAACCTCCTGGAGGCAATGGTTTCCTTATCTTTGTAAGCTTCCTAGAGTCAAAAATCCTAGCTGGCTCTGTTAAACATTCTAAGTCAAAGGCCTTTGATGACCTTCTGTAATTATTAGGGCAAATGGTCCCTGACAGCACTTGCTTGTAACTCAACACTTGGGAGGGAGGCTGAATCAGGAGGATTACCACAAATTTGAAGTTAGGCAGGACAATGTAGTGCCTACCAGGCAAGCCAATCCAAGCCTGGTGTATGTCCCAGTGCATGTCCCACCAGCTTTGGGGACTGAGTGCTGGTGAGTCGGGTCTGGGTTCTGTAAGAACATGTCTTTCTAGTTGTGGGCTGTTGCTATCACAACGTCAAGCTTCTGCCCCTGCCATCTACTTTGCCTTCTAGAAGCGTGTAACCCCGGGGCAGTCTCAGCCAGGTAACTGGGAACAGGCACTGTTGGGGTTCTGGGCTTATCCTAGGCCCCTGCAGACTTTCTTTGCTTGTGTTAGTATTTCTTTCTGCCATCTGGCTGCAGTCATTTTGCTGCGGCCTGAGGAACCAGTGTTCAGGAAGCGGCCTGTGGTCCCTTCCCCAGCCACTCATGTGATTTCCTCCCTGGGCCTGCCACATGTGAGGCTCATGCGAGTTCCCGTCTTACCGTCAGTCACCCCCCCCCCCTTCCGAGACTGCTGATTCTGACGGTGGAACCAGCCCACCCGTCTGGCCCTCAGTGCAGCTGAGACAGCCAGGCATGGTCGCTCATGACTGTGATTCCAGCACCCAGACCTGAGACAGAGGGTCAGCCGGCAGTTCAAGCCTAGACTGAGCTGCGTGGTGAGACTCTGTCCTGACCTCCTAGCTGAGGCATCCCTGGTTGGGGCCACAGGTAGCCTTCCTGTTATCTTTTCAACGCCCTGTGCCGCAAGCTGGCCCTGCCCAGCCCAGAGAGTGGCCACTCTCAAGCAATGCTGCTTTGTGGCCCTAGGGCTTTTCAAAGGAGGCTGTCGGTCTTCTGGGTTTTGAGCTCATTCTCCTGCATCTTGTAGACAATCATTTCGTCCCATATGGGCAGGAGGGAGTCAGAGATCTCCTTCAGCCTGCAAGCAGTGTCTTCCAGAAGCACACCCCTGGGCTTCGTGCCCCTCAAACTGTGTGTTCCGAGGGTCTAGCTGGATGGCCGCCTCATGCAGGTGATGTGGGTGTGCAGGCCTGGGGCTGCTGACCGCTGACTCATGCCCAGGGCATTGGCTTTCTAGTCAATAAAGGCACGCAGTTGCTTACGCCAGTCCTCACAGCGTCCAGCCTATGGCAGCCTTGGAATGTCCAGGTGGGTGGGCAGATTTGATCAAGCCCCCATGCAACTGGTGAGGCCTCTGAGGCCCAGAGATGGGAAGCGACTTGACTCAGGTCGCACTGTAAGTCTCAGACAAGCAGGGCTGAGATTTAGAAATGTGGACTCCAGATCTGTGGTCTAGGATCTGGGTGGTCCGTCTCTGAGGGCAAGAAGATCTTTGTCGATGCCACTAGGAGCCCTCTGCTCATTTCTGGGCCTTAGAGAGGAAATGGTTGTGACCTTCTTCTGGGGACTTTGGTTATAAACTTCACCAATGGAGATGGCCAACTTAAGAGGAGTGTAGCCAATGCTAGTCCTCTGAGGACTCCCTGCCCCTGCTTTATAGCAGCAGGGCTCCCAGCGAGGGGCTTGATGGGGGCCTTGGCCCGGCAGCCACGGGAGTGGTCCAGGTGTGTAAACGGCATAGAGGAGGTAGGCAGTCAGGGATGGTACTGGAGAGCAATTGGTCTTCCTGGGAGGATCCCATATCCGCTTGGGGCAGAAGCTACTGGGCTGTGGCTGGGTGGCCGAGCTGGACAGAGCAGTTGGGCCAAGGCGTCCTGGGTGTTATCAGCTCTTATCTGTGCTCTCATCCCAACCTACAGGTCCATGAAGTAGGATGCTGCCAGCTTGATGACAAGGGAAAGCCCAGTGAATCTGACGACCCCTCACTCACTCCAGGGGCTCAGGAGCCTCAGTTTTAAAAGAGGGAGCAGCAAATGGCACCTTGTAAGGGGGGGGGGTCGAGGCCATAGAAAGTGAGGAGCCGGAGGAGGCCGGTGGTAGGGAGGAGCTTGAAATGGATTCGCCCCACAAGGTAACAAGGAATCTCACCGGGAGAGAAGTGCAGTCTCTTCTATCAGAAACAAACAAAAGAGGATCACAGGAGGCCAGGTGTGCCGACTGGCATACAGCTTTCATCCCAGCAGGCGGATCCTGTGAGTTCCTGGAGAGCCAAGTAGTGAGACCCTGCCTCAGAAAAAACAAAACACAAAGTGAAAAACCAAAAAAATCAAAAAGCAGCACAGGACTGTCACCTTTGCCACACTACCTTGTTAACTTCCACACCTCCTCAAACTTGGTTTAAGCAAAGGCCTTGCTACAGGACCTCACCCCTTCCTTCCCCTTTCTTTCTCTCTCTCTCTTCCTCCCCCTGCCTCCCACCATTCTTTTTTTTTTAATTAGGCAACTATAAAAGCCATGAGAAGAGACCCCAGCAGCGGGGGGGGGGGGGGGGGGAGGGGCGGGACGGGACACACACAGTGTCATATGCTGTGACAAAAATCCAAGGCACGTGCCACCTGGATAAGCCACTCACTGCACTATTCTGAAAAAGTCAATGTTGCCATGCAGACTTTTGCTTTAGGTGTGTGCCATCAGCACAGCCCTCCGACTCCAGATTTTATTTCCTACAGTCATGAAGCTATACAGCCATTTCTCTCTGGACCTTTTCTTCTAAGTTCTCCCGTTTCTTTGTGTACCCTGTCTCCATCTTCCAAGATCCCTGTCTTGGGGACCACAGCTTGGCAGCAACCCTCTTTGCACGGCTCTTGTGAAGACGTGTGCTGACAGGGTCCCTCACCCTGTGAAATGGAGTCTGTCAGCCACAGCCTCGGCTCCAGCTTGTGAGGTGCTGCCCTGCTCCAGGAAACCACTGGGGACACATCTGGATGGTAGACTGGGAATGGGGGAGGGGGATGTGCTGCTTTTGTGGCTCTGATGTTCCATTGGACCCAGAAACCCCGGGAGGAAGTGCAATGTACCCTAACCCAGAGGCCTGGCCTTCTGAGCTCTTCGGTGCAGCCATGAGGGAGGCAGGCCAAGCAGCCATTACTCCTTTTGGAATTCTGTTTGCCAGAGAGGCAGCCGAGGCAAGAGAGGCAGAGTGCTCTGGGAACAGATAAGCCGGCGCCTGACTCGACTGGCCCACCACTCCTTGCTGGGAATGTCTGAGCTGCAGGGACTGTGTAGTGTGGCGCCTCCTCCCCTGGCCCGCTGCCCGCTCCACTGAACACTGCCTTGCCAGTCTTTGGTGAGACAGGTCCTCTACCCTGCACCTCCCCGGAGCTTATCTCTCCCTACAGTTCTTGCCTCGGTAATGTTATAACACACTACTGCCCAGGGCTTCCCTCCTAAAGCGCCCCCCCTCCGCCCCCGGCATCTTATTTGTCTCTAGCTGTGGGGACAAGGTGCAGCCTGCTGGCTTCAGATGGGCCGGTACATTCCTGGAAGTGGCCAAGCTAGCCAGGCTTTCTTTGGTTGCTTCACCTGTTGGTGACACTAGCTCCTTTGACTGAGCAGCCACCCCCAGCATTTGACAGTTGCGGTCCCAACCCCGGGAATTTGCTCACGTGATCTCGGAGGGACTCAGAAGTCTCTACCCAGGGTATGCTGTTGAAATTACTCACAGGTAAGTCAAGCATCGTCCTCAAGCTCATCCAGTGAATGGTTAACTTGACCTTCGACATTCAGAAACCCGAGTCCCCGCTAAAAAAAGACTTGGCCATCTCCTGTTAGGAAGTGTCTGTTCCTAGACAGGTTGGTTGGATCCTGTTGGGCCCTAAGCAGGGAACACGAAGCAAATATCACAACTGGTGTTTGTAGAAAGCTGTTGTTCACGCTGGCGCCTCAGCCCCCAAGAGTCCTCCGCAGACCTTATCAAGAAGCAGCATTTGCCTGGCCCGGCAGGGAGACAGCTCTGCTCCGGGCGGATCTGGGAGATGATGTGCCCTTATTTGACCCTACAGGCTGGCAAGGCCTGGAAAATGTCAGCTCACACTTGCTTCTACAGTCTTCATGAAGTTTCCTTTGCTTCCAGCACACTCTGCAAAGTGCATGCTGGGACTGGTGGGTCTGTTTCATGTTGTCAAATCTCTTTAAGATGCACTTTGAGGGAGTTCCAGCCAAAACACCATTAAGAAAAAAAAAAGATGCACTTGGGACATAATACATGGTGTTTCATACCTATAACCCCAGTACCTGGGAGGCTGAGGGAGGAGAATGTCACAAATTCAAAGCCAGCCTGGTGATAAGTTCAGGGCTAGCTGGGGCTTCAGAGTGAGAAGCTGCCTCAAAAGCACACAGGCTGGGATGTAGCTCAGCTGGTAGAGGGCTTGCCTACCATGTGTAAAGGGCTCCACAGTTCCAGCACGATGGAGACGATGAAGACGGAGGAAGGGTGAGCAGAAGTTCATCCCTGCCTGCACATCAAGGCCAAGGGCATTTAAAGATAGATAAGACTCTTAAGTGTCTCACCACCACCTTAGCTGCTCTTCAGAGTTGGAAGGGCTCAGAGCCCTGTCCCTCTTATGGGCCAGTATGTTTGTGGCAATCACCTGTGCAAGGCTGTTCCCCTTCTGTGTTCACACTCTGTGTAATCATGAGCAGCCATTTCTTTTTTTTTTCTTTTTTCTTTTTTGGTTTTTCAAGACAGGGTTTCTCTGTGGCTTTGGAGACTGTCCTGGAACTAGCTCTTGTAGACCAGGCTGG
>JAQHUG010000657.1:72753-136792 GCA_028555095.1 Dicrostonyx torquatus
ATACTTGATATGTTCTTATTGTATACAGTTTGTATTGGGTTTGGAACACTCTTACTTAAACAAAAGGGGGTGGTGCTGAGGGAGCTCTTTAAGCCAATGGCCTTTGAGATGCTGGTGGCTTTGGGTACTAAATAAGCAGATGTAGAAGTGTGCGCACCTGTCTTGGCTGCTGGATTCGGTTCCTGTCCCTGCTCCATGCGGAGGATTATGATCTGTGAGTCTACCCCTAAATAAAGAACACTTTATTATACTCCATTCTGGGCTGGTGTGGGACTACTTTATTGTAGTCTGTAAATTTACCTTATTCCAACAACGGAGGAAGCATAGTTGTACACAGATGAGGTAGATGAGGCTCAGCCTCAGGGCAGCACACAGATAATAGAAATGGGTTAGTTTAAGTTAAAAAAAAAAAAAGGTAGCTACAAAGAAGCCTGGGCTGAGGCCAAGCATTCATAATTAATAAGCCTCCTGTCATGATTTGGGACTGGAGAACCAAGAAAGCTGGGGCTACACAGGAACTGTTTGGGGGAGAGGGTCTGTTTCAATCTGTTTTCTGTTGCTATAAGGGAATACCCAAGAGTGGGTCACATATAAAGAAAAAAAGCTCAATTAGCTCAAAAATTTAAAGGCAGTGAGGTATCTATGATCACAGCACCTGATTAGTTTCTGATGAGACTGTGTGGTTTGACTCATGGCAGAAAGTGAAACCATGATGGGACACACATGCTTTAATGTACTTGTGAGGTCACTAATTAGGTGGTTATTTTTTTTTTTTTTTGTCAACTTGACACAAGCTAGAGTCATCTGGGAAGAAGGAACCTTAATTGAGGGACTGCCTGGAGGCAAGTCTGTGGGACATTTTCTTGATTCACTGCTGTGTGAGAGCCCTTGCCCACCAAGGGTGGAGCCACCCAGGACAGGGAGCCAGGGGTGGAATGGGAAAGCAGGCTGAACCAGCCCCAGGCTTAGAGCTAGTAAGTAGAACTCCTCATGGTCTCTGCTTTAGCTCCTGCCTTGAGTCCCGGCCCTGGCCTTCCTCAATGATGGAGGGACGGACTGCAAGCTGTAATAAGCCTTTTCTTCCCCAGACTGTTTCTGGTCATTGTCTATGCAGCAGAAGAGAGCAAACCAGGGCACTAATAAAGTCTCAGAGAATTAGCCCACAGGAAAGGCCCTCTCTTCGAGGCCCCAGCATCACCACCCATGATGACAGCATTTCAGCTTGCCTCTGCATTTCGATTGGCTGTGATTTTCTGTAGTGGTCTCCATCTGCTGCAAAGAGAGGTTCTTTGACGAGGGGTGAAGACTACACTTCCCTGTGGGTATAGGGACAAGTATTTAGACTGCAGTTAGGGATTAGGCTGGTTTAGTAAAGGTTGTAGTTCTTTTACATATATGCATGGAACAGCAATTAAAGTAGAAAGGCCACGAATTTGAAAGAGAGCAAGAAGGGGTATGTGGGAAGATTTGGAGGGAAGAAAGGAAAACAATACAAACATAATTTTTAAAATCAAAGAAATAATAACAATAATACAATTCAGCATAAGAAGTCTTCTCTTGGGCCACCAACCAGCTTCCAAACCATGACATGGAGACAATATTAATTATGAATGAATGCTCGGCCTTATCTTATGTTTGTCTGCTAGCTCTTATAACTTAAATTAACCCGTTTCTCCTCATCTATGTTTTGTCTCAGGGCTTTTTACCTTTCTTTCCTTCTGTATGTCCTACGCTGTGTCTGCCTGGCTGGCCCCTGTCTGATTGGCTGTAGGGCCCGGGGTTTGCCCCCTGCTCCTGGGGTCACTTGAGGACAGTTTCTGGTCAACCAGCTGAAACATACTGTTTGTTTTTGTGCTCCCTCTGCCCCGCCTGGTGATTAGCTGTAGGGCATTGTTTACTCCATCTTGGGTGTGGCAATTTCCCACCTGCCTGGGGGGAATTCCTTGTGCAGCAGCTTGTAGTAAGGATTTCCCCAAAATTCAATAAATGGCTTTCGGCTGATCTCCTTTTGAATGACCCAGGTCTCCTGTGTGTTCTTTCAATCTCATTCTCTCTGCCCTCCAGCCCCGCCAGCCCTCTACTTCTAGCTATTGACCATTCAGCTTTTTATCAGACCAATCAGGTGCTTTAGGCAGGCAAGGTAAAACAAATTCAACATATATTTACATAATTAAATGCAACATAAACAAATCTAACACATTTTTTCCTAGTTAAGGTAATATTCCATAACATAAACGGAATATATCTTTACATAGTTAAAGTGATATTCCACAAGAGAGGTCAGATATGTGGCTCAGATGACAGTCTAACATGCACGAAGCTCTAGGTTCAATCCCAGTAGCACACAAACGGGGCAAAATGGCACACGTCTGCAATTGCGGCACGTAGGAGGCGAAGGTGGAGAAATCAAGATTGAAGGTCATTCACGGCTACACAGCCAGGAAGGAGGCTAGCTTGGAGTAAGCGAAACTGTCCAAACAACGACAGTTTCCAAGGACATAGGGTCCTTACAGAGATCTGGGTCCCCACCACCTTCTGCCTGGGCTGGTGACTTGGCCAAGGGTGATTGTCTCTCAAAGCGATGGGGGCACCAAACTGTGGAGGTTTCTGTTTAGGAAGGAGCTCTCCAGATGGCAAGACAGGGGTCTGTTTGTTCTTTCTAGTAGGTGAAGGGAAAACAAGAAGGTACGGAGCACCCCAGGGGGATGACCAGACACTAGATCGCTGACCTCGAAGTCCCACTGCCAGTCCAGCTCCTGTGCAGACTCCAAGTCATCCATGGCTGGCGCCCAACCCCATCCCTTACTCCTACAGTGCTTTGGCTGTCATTCTTTTTCTGGAGCATTTTCTCATCAACTGCCATCTTGCTGAGGACTAGGGCTGGAGGTGGGGCCAAATATTTGTAGTGAATCTGACCAGAGGGATGCCACAGCAGGGCATGGTAGTGTACGTATGCCTGTGATCTGGTACTCGGGAGTTCAGGGCCAACCAGAGCCACAGAGCTGGACCACACGGCCTGCCTCTCCTTAAAGAGAGGATAGTCACAACCTCCAGGGACAGAAGCAGTGACAAGGCAGTGGTTGTTTACTGTGCAGATGAGAAACTGAGCCAGTTCTGGTGGTGTTGACCTATAATCTCAGCTACTCCAGAGGTTGAGGCAGGATTGCAAGTACAAAGCCTTCCTGGGCAATTTAGTGAGACTCTATCTCAGGAACTAAAGAGAGCTGAGGATGTGACTAAGTGGGGCAGTGCTTGGATAACACGTGTGTAGGCCATTTCAACCCCCGAGGAGCTCGGCAAGAACACAGAGCTTATAGTCACTTGACTTCTGAGGTCAGGGCAGCGTCCTGATGGTTCTACCTAGGCTGGACGCTTGAGTCCTCATCCTGGCACCAGGCACAGACAGTTGTGAGGTGATGCTGCTGAGTGGCGCTTGAGTAGGCATGTGCTTCTGCACGGTTAACCTCCAGTGACACAGCACAGCTACCAGATGTTGACAATCCTCTGTGACAGTGATGGCGTTGCTATCAGTCTTGCCTATGGAAGGATGCTGAGCTCCTGCTGGCCTCTGGCTACAAGTCTTGGTGTCTCTGCTGTCCCTCCTTCCAGGTCAGGATGTCAGAGGCTGTCAATGACCACAAGCCCCCAGTTTCTCAACTCCAATCTTACCCTGTTCCAAGGGTCACTGCCTGGGGTTTTTCTTACCATGAGGAAGTCTTCCCTGGGGAAGGTGGAGGCCTGCCTTGGCAAAGGGTCACACAGTTCCCAGCAGAGTCTGAGACAGTGCCAGGCCAGGCTGGCCCTTGTATAAGTATGGCTGTCCCTGTATGGTGTCTATGTGGCAGACAGGTCTTTTGGGGGTGAAGAGATTTCAGTCTAGAGGCCATACAGAGTATCATTCCAGCACCTCCTGTTGGTCCCTAAACCAAACTTGTGCACACTTGGCTGGATATAAGGACCTAGCCGCAGGAACTTAAGTTCTACCTTCTTAGTTGTCCTCTTTGATTTTTGTTTTTATTTTATTTATTTATTTTGAGACAGGGTTTCTTTGTGTAGCCCAGGCTGGCCTTGAACTCAGAGATCTGCTGGCCTCTGCCTCCCAAGTGCTGGGGTTAAAGGTGTGCACCACCATGCTAGGCTTGTCATTCCAGTCTTCACCAGAACAGGTCTGATAGCTACCCTTACCACTGTGTAGCTTGTTCCCGCCTCCTCTCCTGCCAACAGGGAACACATGGCTGAATGAAGTAGAGGCTAAAAAGCAGACTTTTGGAAGCTCAAGCCTGCAGTCTGCTCCCTAGAGCTTTGTTCTGCTCTGCTGAACTGCAGATACTGAGCCCTTGCCTCAGAGCATCCAGGAGCTGCCCATAGGGACCACAGCACCCTGCAGGGTCACGCAGGAAGTTGCCTCCTGTGTGAAACCCATTGACTTGCCTCTTTGGTCTCCACCAGGGAGGTTATACAGAGGCTGTCAGAGCTCCGTGAGGACCTTGTCCAGGCCGTGGTCCCTCTGCCTAGGTGCCTATAGCAGCCCCCCACCTACACAGTGGAGCTGAGAGAAGAGACTCAGCCAGGCTTCTGGAACTTTCTAAGGATGCAGAGACTCTCCCAGGCTGTGGTGGGAGGTGGAAGTGTATCAGTTTCTCAAGAAGAGCAGGGCCCTGGGGCTTCATCTCCTCTTGAGGAGAAGCTATAGCTGAGCTGTGCTGGCTGACTCTGCAGACTGGCTGTCCCTGGAGCCTGCTGCAAGGGAGTACAACAGGTCAGGGCAGGTGGCCCCTGAGGCTTTGGAAAAATGGGGAAGAGGAGGCTGGGAGTGCTTAGAGAAAGAACAGAGATTCTTGAGCACACAGACCTGGATCACATATAATTGACTGTCCTAACTGGAACACTTCTGAGAACGAATGGGGGCTGTGTTAATTACTCCAAGGAAACAGATGCAAACTGGGACTCCGGGGCAAACAAGAGACCTGTGTTACCCAACTTACTACCACTTCATACTGTGTGTCGTCAGGCAGGTTATATAACCTTCCTGAATTCTGCTCCTACATAAAAAGGACACCACAATGCGCTGCTTTTCAGGGCTGGCTGCTGAGTGACCTTGGCGTAGACTTAGCTCTTTCCTCTGTCATGGAAGGTCGTTTGTCCCTGGAAGTGATCAGGGGAGTCACCCTCAGCTCTCTGGAATCCAAGGGTCTCATGGGGATGTGTGGAAGACAAGTTCCATGAATGCTGGCCAGAGTTGAGGTTCCTAGGGGAGGCCCCAGGTCAGACATTCCTGGTGACGGGTCTGTCTTTCGCCTTCCCTTAGGCAACAGCTGTACAGAGCATCTTCATCAGGGCTCGGCCTAGGGCAGCTCCACTGTCACTTGCCTTTGCTTGCCTCCTCTTGGGGTTGCCCACACGGACTGGTGCATTCCTTGGGGTATTTGCTCAGACTGGTGCCCAAGCTGGAGGAAGGAGGCAGCTGTGGTTTCTATGTCAGTCCAACAGTTCCAAATTAGAATGTTTCCCTAGAGCTGAGTGAAGTCTGTTTCTGCCTCTTGTGGTTATTAGATTCTGGACAAATCAAAGTCCCCAGGCTCTGGGCCCCAGTCAGGAGGTTGGGAGAACTGTCTTGTCCTTTTATTTTGGAAAGAGGGTCTCATGTGGCCCAGACTGTGGCCAAATTCATGGCATAGCTGAGGATGACCCTGAACTCTTAATCCAGCTAGCCTAGAGCAGAGGTGGAGCAGCCCTTCCTTCCAGACGGGCTGCCACAGGGAATGCTGGGTCCTTCTAGACCAAAGCTCTCCTGGTGACCCTGGTTACTTGGTTCTCCGTTCCCTCTTTTCGACCCAACTGGAGTCATGGCTTGCCAGCTCTGGAAGGCTTTTTAAGCAAACAGCTCTTAGCTAACTCATCTGACTAGTCTCTCCACTAAACAGCCAAAGGCTCCTGGTGGTAGGAACTAGGTGGTCCCTCAGCATAGGTATATGTCCACCTCAGTGCTGAGGTCTCAGGACAGTGGTCTGAAGGCTTCCAGTTCCCTTCAAGGAGCTGGGCACTACACACAGGACAAACCAGCAGGCACATCAATATTTAATACATTTTTTTTTGCAAGCAGAGTCTATTGGCTATTTCCATCCAGTACAGACTAGGTAGGTTTTTTTGCTGTTGCTATTGGGTTTTTGTTTTGCTTTCTTTTTTGAGACAGGGTTTCTCTGTGTAGCACCAGCCATCCTGGATCATACTGGCCTCAAACTAAAAGCTCCACCTGCCTCTACCCCCCAGAATGCTGGAATTAAAGGCGTGTGCCATCACCAACCAACTAGCCTTTCTAAGAGAATGCATCTGTTGTCCAGGTTGGTCCTGAATTCCTGGGCTCAGGTGTTCCTTTAGCTCAGCCTCTGATGTCACTAGGATGTTTGGCTGTGTGACACAATACCCAGCCCTACCTATTGTTGACAATTTGACAGACAAATGAACAGCACACCATGTTTTAATTTGTACTTTTAATTGGGGTGATCAAGTCTTTTTCACATATTTGTGGGCCATTTGAATTTTCTGGAGGGAGACTAGTCTATCCACAGCCATTGTTCTGTCATCTTCTGTGTTATAAATCTTAATGATTTATAGATACGCTTTGCATAGTATAGGAATTATGATGTAATATATTTTCTCTGTCATTTGATTTTTGTTGAGGCTGTTTCACACAAGAAGTTCTACAGTTTCACACAGTCCCATGCTGCCTTTTCTTTTGGCTTCTGTGTGTCCCGTTACACTCAGAATTTCTCTAGGGTAAATGATTCAGCCATTGCTTCAGATGCTCTGAGAAACAATGGCCACCACACTTGCAGTGGCAGCAAAGAAAATGTTTATTTAAAAATAAGAACTATCACACGAGATACATTTAAATATTAATAGATAGAAGTGAAAACTTCAAATGGTGTAACAAAACTAACAGCTTTCTGCTCGCAGATGGTCAGATGCCGACAAACAGGACCTGTGTGCTGAGAGGGGCTGTTAGGAGAAGCATACGCAGGCCTGAGGAATGTTCTATTTACAGGCTGTTAGGAGTATGCGTACGCGGGCCTCAGGAACGTTCTATTTACAGGCTTCGGAGGAGCCATAATCCCCAATCTACTTGCTGCTGATGTTGCTTGAGAAGAACATGAGGCCGAGCTGGATCCAGTTACACCAGAGAATTTACTTTTAGAAGACGTTTTTCTGCTTGTAGTAAAGCCCCTAAAATGTGGCAAAGAAAAGAAAATTAAAATGCTAAATGAGACCCAGTTAATGGTCTTTGTTAACTTGCTAGGAAAACAAGCATGATTTTCTCTGTCTTGTGTTTGTCTACATTTTCTGTCTTGAAATCTGGAGGGTTTCCTTTTCTAAAGTGATTCGATTCTGTGGGCTGTGACCACTAATGGACCCTCTCTCCAGTCACACTTTCCACAACCTACAGTCAGACGCTCCAGATCTGTTCTGACAAAAGAGGAAGTGAAGACATCTCTAAAAGACCCCAAATCTCTGGCTATCAGACACCCTAGAATTAGTGAGCTGGCACAGTTTGAGCAAGACAGTGGATCTTGCTCTGTAGGGAGGGATCAAGCTGCCTCATGCATTGGTCTGGCATGTGTCTGGGCCATGTAGCCGGCAGCAGCCCCAGCTACACCCAAAGACCCGCCAAGTCTTCCTGCTTACTGCCTCCTGCACACAGGGAGGAGGGCCCTGCCATAGCCTGAGCTGAGTCCTATGTATCACTTCTTTGCTGACCTGAGGATAGCAACCCTGCCAGTGGGTTTAGAGACAGTGGGCAGCCCCTTCAGAGGCTCTGCAAACCCACTGAGGTCCACCATCAGTTCCAGAATCCAGGGCAGTGGATGGCATTCCAGGGCACAATGCAGGGGCTAGGTAAAGAGTTTTTCAACATTTTAAACCTCTTGCTGGAGGGAAGGCAATTTCACTGCAGATCTGGCAGAGAAGCAGCCTGAAGTTTCCCTATGCTGACTTCCTGCTGAGAAATGAAGCCCTGAGCAAAAACCTGCTGTTTATGTTGATTTACAGAACGAATCTGCCAACAGCAGCCTCCAATTTCAACGGCTCATCCATTTTCCTCCCACTCGGAGAGCTTAGAACACACCTGGCTCATTGTGTGTCATGATGTAATGGGGTGAAGGGCTCTGGCAAGGAGCCCCAAGAGTCTCCCACTGCACAGGTGAGCAGTGTGGGGGCTGGAAATCCTCTCAGGGTGGGTTGTGAAGCCCAGAGGACCAGAGCAGATACAAAGACACTGCTGCTAGTGAGTAGTTACCAAGCTGGTAGGCAGAGGAGAACCCCTTCTTAAACACAGACTAATTACACCTGGCATGGAAACTGGTGTTGGCTGTAGGATACTATGACGTTGGCTTTGTTTTCTGAGATGGTGTCACATAGTCCAGACTGGCTTTGAACTCAGTATTACCTTGAACTCTGATCTTCCTGCCTCCCACCTCCCATGTGCTAGGGTTAGAGGCACAGCCCTTCACACCTGGTTTAAGTATGAGTTTTACTCCTTAAACTAGACTCCAGGAGAGTATTACTCCTTAAACTAGACTCCAGGAGACACAGCAAAAAGCTTCTTTCTTACAAACAAACGCTGTGAAAATGAAATAAAGGAGCCAGCAGCAGCGAATGTGTTGGCCTCCTTTCTTCTAACAAGCAAAAGCCAGATGACAGATCGCACACGCTTTCAGTGTCCACAGACAGGCAGAAGGGAAAGCGCTCAAGCAGTTGTGTCAGCCAGTGTCCAATCCCATCTTCCCACGCAGGCCAGGCCCGTTTCCCCACCCTCAACCCGACGGGGTTGGACCAGAAGCTTTTTAAGGTCTCCTGCTCTGTGAACAACCAACGAAATGAGTGTCTCTCCAGGGAGAAGAATAAATGAAGGAAATGAGAAAAACATCCCTACTGCAGAGTATCTGATGGCCACTTGCACACTTAAAACCACAAAATCAAGCCACCATTTACGAAGGCTATTAATTCTGTACTCTGGTAGAAGGGTTAGCACATGCAAGAAGTCTGTTTATGGATTTAACAAGAAAAGACAATTTGGTGACATTGCCTTCTTTTCTCTTCCCCCACTTAATCTTGTTTTTATCACCCAGAAGGAGAAGAGGTAGAAAAACTGCAAAAGCAAACACAACAGCTTGCAAAAGTCACTGCAGCTTTGTTTCCTTCTTTCTAAGCAATTCTGTTACAATACGCAGTTCTGTGGGGCCCACCATATCTGGATCAAAGGCAAAGACGCAAGGCAGAAGGTGGAGGACACCTGGCAGAGGCTGGGAGAGGGGCTGGTGACATGGTCTAATGGGGAGAAACAAACCTGCTGCCAAGACCTGGCCACTCTACCTGCTTCTCCCTGTGAAGACATGTTGCAGCCCAAAGTTGAGCAAAGGGAAGGGCGGGGAAGACAGAAGCTACTTACACAGCCCTAAAGAAACCTGGCTTGCCTGGCTTTTGGATTTCCCTATGTGGTATTTTCTCAGCTATCCTGCTAAGGCTAGGGAGCCACCTCTCCAAGTCACTGAAAGCAGGGGGAAGGCTGGGATGTAGCTGGGCTGGCAGGCTTGTTTAGCATGCAGGAAGCAATGGATTTGATCTCATCACTGCATAAACCATGTGTGACGGCCCATGTAGCTAATGTCAGCACGTGGGAGGTGGAGGCAGGAGAAGTTTAAAGTTAGGGTCATCCTCGGTTATAAACCAAGTTCAAGGCCAAGGCCAGACTGTGATGCGTGAGATGTTGTCTCAAAAAGCAGCAGAGAGCCAAGGAATCCTGCAGTCACAGAGGAAGTGTAGCAAACACTGGGAAACTCACAAAAGCCCCGTTATTATTTACTCAGTGTGTATGAGTTGTTTTTTTGGGTGGAAAAGAGCAATTACCTCAAAACAAACAAAAATTCCAAGGTAAGGCCAAAGTTTGAGAAGTTTTTGTAAACTTTGAAATAGATTATTTTAAAAATCTGAAGCCATGCTTGTGTTTTGGTTTAGGTCTTAACCATCAACCTATTACCTAATCATGGCTAACTTAAATAAGTTCACTGACCAAACTAGAGCATTTATGTGTACCTCTGCTCTTTCCCCCTTCACTGATGCTGTGAAGGACATCAAAGACCATACCCCTTTGCCTTGAAGCCACCGTAACTAGCTCTCCTCCTCTTGGGCCTTTGGAAGGCTGGCATTTTCTTCCTCTTTCTTTCATTTTTAGTTTGATTTGCAAAGTAGTGAGAAGATACAGGCTCCTCTTCGTCAGCCTCCTCTGGCGTGTTCCTCCCAGTGCCTCTCATGCCTGGGGAGCTGTTCTCAGCTACAAAAAGGAAATGCAGACATTTACAGGTGACCCTGGGTTTGGAGCCCAATACTAGCTGCTTTCCTGGTGCTTCCCTGCTGTATGGATTCAACAACTCAGCAGGAATCAAACATTTCTAGTTTTAAAAGCTCAAGTGTATTAAATGGCAATTTATATCTAATGAAAGAGAATCAAAATTTATTACTTAAAAAATTTTGTGATAATATTTAACTCAACTGGAAATGTCAGGTTTAGTTCACACTCTGCTGCATGAGGCCTATGTCCATTTTACACTGTGCAAGTAACCCTTGTGAGCTTAAGTGAAGGATGCCACAAGTATTAGCTGATTTTATTCATCATTTTAAACACACTGGGAAAATAAGTCCAATATAAAAAGGCAACAAATCCCTCATCTTTAAGCAACAGTCTCCTAATAATAAACACACCAGAAAATTCAGCACCATACTTTACTCCTTGCAGACGGATGCTATTTCTTTGCATAACTGTTATGAACACTTCACATGTCAGACTAACAAGCAGGAAGCTGGCCTGACAGAAACATTTGCAAGGGAGAAAGTAATTTTCTTAGGTATTTGCATCTTTTTGTCTTATTTGGTTTTTCAAGACAGAGATTCTGTGTAGCCCTGGCTGTCCTGGAACTCTCTCTGCAGACCAGGCTGGTCTTGAACTCATAGAGATCCACCTGCTTCTCTCTGTCTCCTGAGTGCTGGGATCAAAGGTATACGCCAACACTGCGCAGTTCTCGTTTTCTTGATTGATGAAGGAATTCTGTCCACCTTTGGCCAAGCTGTCCTTGGGAAGGTAGTCCTGAGGTGCTGTACAGGACGATAGGCTGAGCAAGTATGGAGCAAGCCAATAAGCAGTGTTCTTCCACAGCCTCTGCTTCAGCTCCTGCCTTGGCTTCCCTTAGTGGACTATGATGTGGATATATAAGCCAAACAAACCCTTCGCTCCCAAGCTGCTTTTGGTCATGGTACTTACACAGCAGTGGAGACCCGACTAAGACAGCAGGCCTACTGAGGGTGACAACTTACTGTACAGCACGTTAGTGGAGGGCACAAGCCACCCATTCACTCAGTTTCCCTCAGCCAGCGACTCCTACACCAGTGCTGGGCTTGTGAAGAGGCATGACAGGACAGACCTAATGCAGCCTTGGGAGCCTCTGCTTTGATGTCCTCACTGAGTCAAGCTTTTCCAGTGACATGCCCATTTTCCCAAAGCTCTTAAGCTCTACACTTATATGTTATCTTAGACATGCTTGTTAGATAATATGGTCCTTCCTCAGATAAGGACACTGAAGCACAGAGGTTGCTGGTATCCTGCCAAAGATCACATAGTGAATGACGGTACATCTGGAATGGGTCCCAGAGCCTGTGACTCCTTGGGCATTTGCCTTACCAGAACAATGTGCAGGACTGAGGGCTCAGAGGTTCCTATCTGTCCTCCATTAGTGGGCTTTTTTTTTTTTTTTATTTTTAGACAGGGTGTCTCTGTATAACAGTTCTAGCTGTCCTGGAACTCATTTTGTAGACCAGGCTGGACTTGAACTCACAGATATCCACCTGCCTCTGCCTCCCAAATGCTGGGAATAAAGGCGTGCACCACTACCGCCTGCCTCCATTAGTGAGTTTAATGACTGGCTTCCCTGGGGACCTAAACACCATGTCCTCTTGGAGGTGCCTGCCACACCACAAGGGGCTGCTCCTAGAACCTGGATTCCAGTGTGACAGGTGTAGGATGCATTAATCACATAATTACAATTCAGTGAGATACATTGCTTAACACTAAAATAGGCTTTTAGAAAACACGTTTGGCAGGATACTGAACCTGGCAGTGTCCATTCTGAGTATTTCTGTAATATTGGAATCACTTCTGCACCATATTTTTCCAGCTTGTCTTCAGTAACACCATCAATCTGAAGCAAAACCTCAGGATCAGAAGATAAAGATTCTGTGTGTGGACATAAAATTAAGAATTTAAATTACCACTCATAGAAAAACCCACTAAATTCAAGTGCATCCACTCATTTGGCTTATATTTGTTAAGACCCAACTATTGCTGGATACCAGATACATATGGAGAGTTTTCTAAAAGGCAAAGTTAGACTGGAAATGTAGCAGACAGGTTGGTGGGCAGGAGCCACCATCCAATTTCAGCAGCAAAGGCACAGACACCAAGGTAGTGAGTGAGAGACAGCCGAGTGTCTGGGGGAAGCAGGAGGGTGGGATCTGTGCTGTGTGCTCAGCCTTTCAGCACACCCGGCTCTTGCCCGCTGCCCCCGCATTTGTTGCGAACACCCACATTCTGGTCCTAGCTCTGATTCTTTCCCTGCAGTGCAGACACACACATTCCACTTCAAGAGACACACTGCATTGCTGTTGCCCCAGCCCATTTGTTTCTCATCTGTCAGTCCCACATAGGGTGAGACAACAAGCGGAGACAGCACACACATCTTATGGCCGGGCAAGCCAGGGTTAAAAGGTCACTCTGGTGCTGTATACATAGGGAAGAGTAGAAAGGTGTGTGTAGTGGTCCTTACGGGGTAAGTCAGATGTGGTGGAAGAGACTAGGAAGGCCTGGATCTGTTCTGGAGGCCAGGAGTGCTGGCTTTGGAGAGTGTGCGGGTGCTAATCCCTAAGTTTTTGACTTGAGCAGAGGGTGGATTTCAGATCCTTTCCCATCTGTGACTTTCACCTCATTCCTATGTTTAGAAGAAAAGCGACAAACTGTGGGATAGAGCAGAAGGTTCATGAAGAAGGCTAGGGGGAGATGAAGTGGGAGAGGCAAGCAGATGCAGACCCTTTGACCCTTTGGCAGAACTGTGTTGTATCTAGTGAGCTGTTGTAGCTTTAGTGGTTTTGGAAAAATTAAAAGCACACTATGCTCACATCTGGAACTAAAGAGACCAGTTAGGAAACTACATTAATAGCCAAGGAAAACCATCCTTTTTCACTGACTGTAACTCACACAGTTTCTGAAGTCAAGAAGTGTCTCATGAATACTGCTGGACAAGCTGCAGCTGTTCTGTGCTCACTCCTGCTTGTGCGTGTGAGAACTTTTTTTTTTTTTAAAAGGTAGTGGCATTTATTTATTTATTTATTTATTTATGATGTATACAATATTCTGTCTGTGTATATGCCTGCAGGCCAGAAGAGGGCACCAGACCTCATTACAGATGGTTGTGAGCCACCATGTGGTTGCTGGGAATTGAACTCAGGACCTCTGGAAGAGCAGGCAATGCTCTTAACCACTGAGCTATCTCTCCAGCCCTGCGTGTGAGATCTTAAGTACAGCTATTAATAATTAACAGTCGGCAGGTCAACAAGCTCCCTGTTGTTGGCATCTCACAGAGTGAGTTTAATGACATGAAATGTCTTCAGAAGGCCGAGTCGATGGCTCAGTCAGCACCGCCCTTGTTGCACAGGCACAAGGATGGAAGTTTGGTTGCCAGCAGCAATGTAAAAGCTGGGCATACAATTCCAGTGCTGGGGAGGCAGAGGCAAGGACATCTGGGGCTCAGTGGGCAGCTGACAATCCTAATTGTCTAGCCCCATGTCCCAGTGAAAGACCCCTGTTGGAAAAATAAAGGTGGATGGTGCTTGAAGAGGAACAGCACATGAGACTGTCCTCTGATTACACCTCAGAGATTCTGTTGACATCTTCTGGTATCATCAGAAAAGCACCTGTACTGGAACAGTGGGGCTCGGGGTTAAATCCCCAGCACAACAGCACTATAAACCAAAACCAAAAACAGATCCCAAAGCCAGGATGGAGAAATGTCAGAGGCGGGCAGCTTGTCAGGGAAGGGTTTGATGGTGGGATGGCAAAGCAACAGACTGATGATTACGGGGTTTCATGAAGGAAGAGCACAGAAGGGATACACAGCAGTCAATGACAACTCATTTCCTAGAGACCTTACCACTGAAATTCTGGGTTAAGCTAACTCAGCCCATGCAAATAACTCAGATCAGCAAATATTTCTTAACTAAAGATGCAGCAGTGTTATAGATCCAGATTCAAAGAAGCCCAAGACAGTTTCTTTCATGTTTAGATCCTTGCTGCAAACTATCTGGACGGAAATAGCTCAGCGCCATGAAGGAAAGCAAAAAGTAATTGACATCTGGCTTTATAGATGGTAATTATTCATATCCTAACATTCAGCTCTACAGAAAAGTATAAGATTAAAATCATAGCACATATCTAAGCTGTATATATCTTAAATATTTTTACTTCAAAAAAGAGCTTAAGTGGTTTTCAACCCAGAGATTAGATAAAAAATAATTAAAACAGACCAAGACTTTACCAAGCCCCTTACCCTTGGCAGGAGCTCATGCTTACAAGCCCAGCACTCAGGAGGCTGGCACCAGGGGATTAGCCATTTGTGGCCACCCTGAACTACATAAGGTCCTGTCTCATCATGGCACAGTGGGGCATGCCTTTAATCCCAGCACTTGGGAGGCAGAGGCAAAGGCAGGCAGATCTTTATGAGTTCAAGGCCAGTCTGGTCTACATAGTGAGATCCAGGCCAATCAGGGTGACATGGTGAAACCCTGTCTCAATAGCAACAAATTAATTAAAAAGACCCTGTCTCAGAACAATGGTGTCCTTTAGTAAGGACGTCTGGCCACTGATCTGGGCCAGAAGAGCAAGGCACACAGGCACTTACCTGCAAGCTTCTTGAGTGTAGCTGTATTAAAAATATTGAAGTAATGAACACCAAAGACTTTCCCCAGCAATTTGCAAACCTCTGTAAGTTCTCCAAGACATTTCTTAACTACCTCTTCTCTTTGGGATACTTTGGCCACTAGAGCTTTTTGTTTTTTTATACTGCTGGAATTTTCTGTTTCCATGAAGTCCACCTTAGTGAGAAAGAAAGGAATCAGAGGACCAGGCAGAAGCACACTTGTTCCCAAGGACTGACATCTTTCAGTGTTTGACTTTTTTTTTTTAAATTTATTTTAAAATTCTATTTACTAATATTGTATGTGTGGGCATGAGTGTGCACATATGTATGTCATAGTGACTGTGCAGAGGTCACAGGACATTTTGGAGTCAGTTCTTTCCTTCTACCTGGGTCCTGGGGATTGAATTCAGGTTGCCAGGCTTGAATGGCAATGCCTTTGCCTCTTGAGCCATGCTGCCTACCCTTGTATTTCTTTTTTGCCAAAAAATATAAAACCCCCTCGCCGGGCAGTGGTGGCGCACGCCTTTAATCCCAGCACTTGGGAGGCAGAGGCAGGCGGATCTCTGTGAGTTCAAGTCCAGCCTGGTCTACAAGAGCTAGTTCCAGGACAGGCTCCAAAGTTACAGAGAAACCCTGTCTCGAAAAACCAAAAATAAATAAATAAATAAAACCCCCTTGGGAACAAGGACTGTGCATTTTCCATCTTTCTATTTCCAGGGCCTGGCACATACACAAGAGTACCTTTTGATAAATGTGTATTTAATTTTTCTTTTATTCATTTGTGTGCACGTGTACACTCATGCACTCACATATGCATGCATGCTATGGTATGTATGTAAAAGACAATTTACAAGAACCCGCTCTCTTCTTTGTCCATATTGGTCCCAGAGAGTTAACTCAGGTCATGAAGCCAGGTAGCAAGCCCATACTTGCTAGCCCATAAATGCTTATTTAATGAATATAGGAAGATTTAGTAGCTTGAATATCTATTAAATTCATTTTAACAAATATCATATTAATTGGTTTAATTTCAAGATCTCTTTCCAATTAAGATCATAATATGCTCCTAAGGGAAGAACATCAAACTTTAAAGTCATGATATATCTGGTATATTCACTGTGAGATAGCAAAATGATCATTTAAAATACCTTACCTTTAAGTGGCCATTTAGCACATCTTGGGCTCTAGTTCCTAGCATCACATAGGCAATTGGTTGGTCATTGGCATTGATATATAAGTCTTCATCCAAAATTTTGTCTAGTATCAGCTTTTTAAAAAGTCTTTCAGCATTGTGTCGTGAATAAGAAGATCCCTTTCCAAATATTCCTGACTGAATTTTTGCACTCTTACTCCCTAGAAGGTTCAAAAATTTACGATGAGTAAGTATAGCTGTATCATTATTCATACAGAAGAGGCTAAAAAGTCACTCAAGGACATCTTTGGACAAACAGAAGGGATCATCTGTTCCACAGGAAACCCCACAGCACAAACAGACCTTATTTCTGAGTGAGGAGCATTCCAAGGTTCCTGTGGTTGCATGTCCTTTCTCTCAGTGACAGGGTAGGAGCCAGCACCTTGTGCACACTGAGCTCGGACTCTATCCGAGCCCCTGGCTGCTCCTACTTCTTGTTTTAAAACGTGTTGACCAAACCACAGCAAAATTTAGCTTGTTATTTCAAAATGTTGCATTCAGTTTATAAAACTGCATTAGAAAAATAGAGCAAAGAATAGAATTTATATATGTGCTAGTAGTTTTTTTTTTTTTCGAGACAGGGTTTCTCTGTGGCTTTGGAGCCTGTCCTGAAACTAGCTCTTGTAGACCAGGCTGGTCTTGAACTCACAGAGATCCGCCTGCCTCTGCCTCCCAAGTGCTGGGATTAAAGGCGTGCGCCACCACCGCCCGGCTGTGCTAGTAGCTTTATATTACTCTGTTATACTTTATATTTCTGTGCATTGTTGATAAGGTTGCACAACATTTTTTGTTGTTGTCTGTTTTTTGAGACAGGGTCTTATGTAGCCCAGGTTGTCCTCAAAGTTACTTGAACTTCTGATCCTCCCATTCTAAGCACCTTCCAAGCACTTAGATTACAGATATGTGCCCTCATACCCAGCCTACCAATCTTTTAACAGGTATTTTTTAGTTATCTATTCATTGTGTGTACACATGTGCCACAGCTTATGCTATAGAAGTTGAGGACAACCTTGCAGGAGCTGGTTCTTTCTCCACCAGGCTGAGCTCAGGCTGCCATGCTGGGCTGCAGGCATCTTTAACTGCTGAGCCATCTTGCTGGCTGTTGACATCTTCTCTCCAGTGCTGGGGCTGAACCAAGGATCTTCCACATGCTAGGTAAGAACTCTACCAGAGAGCCTCTGAATTGTTTCTAAATGCCATCTCTGGTCCTACTCATTTAAATATCTATTCGATTATAAACTACATACTTAAATCTGCATATTTTGTTACACTCTGAAAAAGCATACACAAATTCTAAAACCAAAATGTAGCATTTCACTAGATCTCAAGAGAGGTGAAGCTGGAAGTGCCTGCATTGCCCCTTTTGCCTGCCACCTGAGAACAGCAGTGATCTCATCACGTTAATACAATTTTAAATGCTAAGCTAAAAATTATATTAATTTTTTTTAAAAGACAGGGTATGTTGAAAAAAGTTTTTCTCTTTTTCTCGTTGGGCTGTGGTGGCACATGGGTTTAATCCCAGTACTCAGGAAGCAGAGGTAGAGGAATCTCTGTAAATTCAAGGCCAGTCTGGTCTACAAAGTGAGTTCCAGGATAGTCAGGACTACACAGAGAAACCCTGTTTCGAAAAGCAAAAACAAAATTGCTTCTTTTAAAGATACGATCTTCTCATTATGGAGTTCTTACAGGTCTGAAAATTCCTATACAGAGCAGGATGGCCTCAAACTCAGAGAGACCTATTTGCTTCTGTGTCTCCAGTGCTGGGACTGAAGGCACGCACCACCACCACCAGGTTCAAAAAACTTCTGAGACAGTGTGTTACACAGCCTTGGTTGGCTTGAAATTCAATATATAGACAAGATTAGCTTTGAAATTGTGGTATCTTGGGCTGGAGAGATGGCTCAGAGGTTAAGAGTGTTGCCTGCTCTTCCAAAGGTCCTGAGTTCAATTCCCAGCAACCACATGGTGGCTCACAACCATCTGTAATGACATCTGGTGCCCTCTTCTGGCCTGCAGACATACACACAGACAGAATATTGTATACATAATAAATAAATAAATTAAAAAAAAAATTGTGGTATCTTTCTGTCTCTGTCTCCCCAGTGCTGGGATTACAGGCATGCTTCACTATACCTGGTCTCACACAATTTTATCACAACTCTCCATTATAAAAGCCTGTAACATGGATGATTGATAACCACAATGAGCAGCTACTTTGGAAGACTTTAACTCTATGAGGGTCAAATAATTACATATCTGAAATTTCAGATGGTTTTCCCTAACATTCTAGAACAGGACCACTGCTCTGCTAACGGGCTTTGAAAGATGTAGTTACTCCACCACTAAACATAACATAACCAAGATGGCTCAAGGATGGAGACAAAGTTTTATTTATTTCAGATTTAGGCTTTTGCTATATAATCTTAGCTGGACTCAAAATTTATGACAACTCTTCTGCCTCTGCATCCTAAGTGGCAGAACGTACCATGCATGCACATGTAAGAGCTAGAAAGAAGCTGAAGAATGTGTGACAAAATGTTTGCTCCAGTAATCTTAATCTCTAATCCAGTAATTTTTTTTTAATTTTTGGTTTTTTAATCACATGATTTCTCTGTTTAGCCTGGGCTGTCCTGGAACTTCTTATATAGACCAGGATGGCCTCAAACTCAGAGATTTGCTTCCCTCTATCTAGTAACTGAGTGCTTGGATTAAAGGAGTGTGCCACTACCTCCCTGCTACTGCTCTTTTATAAATCTACATGAAAAGTGTAACAGAGATGTGGTCAAAGATTTGTTTGAAAGACTATTTTACCATTTCATTTTTATAACAGAAAATATGTCCTGAAACGAAACTACTTAAATTAGGAGACTGACTGTATTTTATCATACACAAATGATATAAATTACATGGGCAATATGGTAAGTGACACCTTGTGAAGGGAGGGAGGGACAGACAGAAGGATGAGGATGGACAGGCAAGTCACAATCTTACTCTACCTTTGCCCTTCTTAACCTCACTCTCCATCACCTTTAATTTGTATATGTCAGGTGAGGGTGAAGCCCAGCGCCTGGAGCATGCTAGACAAATGCTCTACAACTCAGCTACGCCTCCAGTCACTGGCTTGTCAGTTTGAGTGCTTCTGGTGGTCACCTGCACACAGAATACAAACCCTTGCAGTCCTTCCACCACGAGAGCTACCATCTGACATTTAGTGACTAACACAGTCCATGCTATGAAAGATATACTACTGCTCATTTACTGACTTTTTGTCCCTGCAGACAGCACCTTCCTTCCTACTGCATGTATGTAGTATGACCACTGGAAGCAGCCCTTTACTTCTTTTATTCTAACTTACTGTTCATTTAATTATTCAGAGACAGGGTCTTACTGTAGCCCTGGCTGGCCCTGAACGCAGAGGTTCACTGGTCCTTACTGGATGCTCAGGTCAGAGCCTCTGTGTACTCCACTAGTATGCACTCACTTCTGTAGTCTCCAGGGTGGCTGACAGCCACCTAATGCCAGTCTGGTTTTTGCACCTGTTTTATCTTTCTAAAGCAATCAAGATTGTCTCTGGCCAGGCAGTGGTGGCATACACCTTTAATCACAGCACTCAAGAGACAGAGGCAGGCAGATCTCTGTGAGTTCCAGGCAGCCAACAGATGAGTGTATGTATATGGACAGTAGAGGTTAAAGTTAAGCCTCTATCTGAAGTTCTCCATCTTGACTAGACTGCTGGTAAGCTCCTGGGAGCTTCCTGTCATTCCCACAAACACTAGGGTTATAGACAGTATTGGGAGGCCAGATCTTACATGGGTGGTGGGAAGCAGATCCTCATAATTCCTGTGGTAAGTACTGTATCCACCAAGCTGCCTCCTTAGCCCAAGTCTGGATTTCTTCCTTCCTTTCTCTCCTTTCTTTTCTGAGACAGGGTTTCCCTGTGTAACAGCGTGCCTCCTATGTGCTAGGATTAAAGGTGGGCACGACCAGTCTGGATTTCTTTATGTAGGTTCTGGGGATCAGACTCAGTCTTTGTGTTATCTTGCCAGTCCTATTACTTTTTTCTATGTGAAAACTCAGCTTAGTGACTTTTTAATGCACTTGTAATCACTCCTCTAGATGTCTAATTTTAACTGATATAATTCAAACAATACAGCAGAGGACTTACCCAAGAAAATGTCGACCAGCATGTTCAGAGTAAATCTTCCAGAAGGACCTACAGTTCTCGCTCCTGGTAATGAACTGTGTTCTCGAACAAATCTTACAATATTTTTGACATCATCAGTCACATCTTTTGTTTTATAATCCTATGAATAAAAAATTACCTTCTGTCATAATTAAGACAAGGAGACCCAGTTATTAGACCTTAATATCAATTGTGGTAAAACTTACAATTTATTTTCACACTAAAATGAAGATTAAAAACTAAGACGTTTTAGGGACTGGAGAGATGGCTCAGTGGTTAAGAGCACTGGCTCTCTTCCAGAGGATCTGGATTCAACTCCCAGCACCCACATGGTAGCTCCCAACTGTCTGTAGCTCCAGGGTATCTGACATCCTTATACATCATTCATGCAGGCAAAACACCATTGCACATGAAATAAAAAAAAAATAATTAAAAAAACCTAAGAAGTTTCAAATGTTCATTCTTAAATTCTAGAATAATTAGGCCTCTACTGTGGCCATGTTATTGCTGCTTCAGACATATATCTCGTCTTTCAATTACATACCACTCTGAGTAGGAAATACAGGTCCTTCATCCTTCACAATTCTTGGAACAGTCTCTGTCCCTTATGAGACGACAGATTTTAGGATGAAAAGCACTGTCCATAAGTACAATTCACAAATTCTCTAATCTTTTTAATCTCTTGTCAGTCTTTGGGAATATATTTTTTCCTGGAATTATGCAGATCGGGCTACCATTGAACAGACACACCAGAGTGCTGGATTAGCTCTATGGACCACTAAACATGAGGATCTTTGTCTCTTAAAGCAATTCCTCTTAGTTCCTCTTCTCATTTCCTCAGGGTTTCCACCCTTTAACATCCTCAAGAGTAGAGGACCCTTCTGCCTTCATCTACCCTAATCCTCCATATTGGTATGCACCATAAGTTCCTAGAACAGCCTGTCACAGGGTGGGTACAGCGTGGGTAAGCGACACCAGCATTTCTAGGGTGTGGTGGTGGACAGGGCAGTGGACCTAGAGTCCCCACCAAGAGTAAATTATTTTCTGCTCTGTCCGCACTACACATTTCCGTGTCACCACTCACTGTGCTTTATCACGCCTGCCCCTTCAGTGGGTGCTCCTAGCCCACTACAAGTGTGCAGAACCTGGAAACAGTGAAGCATCATAAACATTACAACAGGAAACTGTAAGCCAGGTGTGGTGGCTCAGTGTCTGTTATATCAATACTTGGGAGTCTGAGGCAGAAGGATTGCTGAAAATTTGAGGCCAAATTCTGACCAAACCTACTTTAGCGGGAAAAAGATTTATTCCAATTTACAGTATGCCTATGAGAGAATTTGGGGCAGGAATTTGGAGTAGAAATCCTGGAAGAACACTGCTGTCTGGCTCACGCTTAGTTAGCTCTCCTGTACAGACCAGGATCATCTGCCCAGGGAATGGTGCTGCCTACAGTAGGCATCACAGGCTAATCTGATCCTAGCAATCAATCCCTCAATTGAGACGTCCTTCACAGATGACTATAGATTGTG
Organism: Dicrostonyx torquatus; assembly: GCA_028555095.1. Taxonomy (NCBI): domain Eukaryota; kingdom Metazoa; phylum Chordata; class Mammalia; order Rodentia; family Cricetidae; genus Dicrostonyx; species Dicrostonyx torquatus. Next base: position 94,672 of record JAQHUG010000657.1, read on the forward strand.
TCAAGTTGAAAGTTAAAGCAATGTAGGACAACTATAAAGACCTGGTCTTTTAAAGTATAAAATAAAAAGGGTGGAGGCTTGAGAATATAGTTCTTTGGTAGAGCACTTATTGAGTTTTGATACATGATCATACTATGTAGCCCAGTTGGACTTACGCTCTCTCTTGTTCCTGTCTCAGTTTCTGAACTGCTGGGATTGTATCATCACATCCTTTTCATTGTTCTTCACAGTTAAACAAACAAGTAATTTTCAAACATAATACTATTTATTGTTACTACTGTTTTAAGAGTGAGATCTCTAAATATAAGTTATAGTTGAATTTAAAATACCCTGCTTGTCCATGTTGGATTATTTTGGATGTTTACTTTTTTTTTTAAATATTTATTTATTATGTATACAATATTCCTTCTGCGTGTATGCCTGAAGGCCAGAAGAGGGCATCAGACCTCATCACAGATGGTTGTGAGCCACCATGTGGTTGCCGGGAATTGAACTCAGGACTTTTGGAAGAGCAGGCAATGCTCTTAACCACTGAGCCATCTCTCCAGCCCGGATGTTTACTTTTTTGTTTTTTGTTACTTTTTGAAACAAGGTTTCACGAAGCCCAGGTTGGCAGGGACAGATGATGTAGTAAGGACACCTTGGATTCCTGACATTCCTGATACTGCCTCCTAAGTACATGTTCCACTATGCCTGGCCTACTATTTATTTACTTATTTTTTGGAGTCTGGGTTTCACAATGTAGCCTTAGTTGACCTGGAGTTCACTAAGTAGACCAGGCTGGCTCAGATTCAGAGAGATCTGGTTACCTTATTCCACCACCACACCTGACCTATTTTTTTTTTAAGTTAAAAAAATATGTCAGCAATTTTCTTAATTATTAAGGTTGGTTTTTTTTGTTGTTGTTTGTTTTTTTTTGTTTCTCAAGATAGGGTTTCTCTGTTGCAGCCCTTGCTGTCTCGGAACTCACTCTGTAGACCAGGCTATTCATGAACTAAGAGATCTGTCTGCCTCTATGTCCTGAGTGGTGGGATTAAAAGTGTGATACCACTGCCTGACAAGTATTAAGTAATTTTAAATGACATATTTTACCTTTGTTTTACAGCAGTTGTCACAAGAAACATCTGGGTACTTCTTACAAAAATCAGGGTTAAATCCTTTCTCACCAAAGTAAGCCAAAAGCTGTATTCTTCTGCATTCTGCTATATTTTCACAGTAATGGACCATACTATATAAGTTATTGAAGTGAGTCTCCTTCGTATGAGAGTTTCCATCTTTCTCCACTAAAAGAGATGAAGAACAGAACAAAAAATTTTTTCCAGTTTCTTTCAAGACAGGGTTTCTCTGTGTAGCCCAGGCTGTCCCAGAACTCACTCTGTAGACCTCAACTGGCCTCAAACTCAGAGATCTGCTTGCCTCTGCCTCCGAATGTTGGGATTAAAGGTGTGCACCACCACTGCCTGGCCCAATGTAAAAGTTTTATAGTAGAAAACCAAAGATTATAAAAATAATATTTTTGATTGATTCATATAACTTACTTTTTGTTTGGTTTTGGAGATAAGGTCTTGCTATGGTTAGATGAGCTTTAAATCACCCTGCTAAATCAGTTTTCTGTGTGCTAGGACAGTAGACATGAGTCTCTGTGCTCTGCTAGATTTAAATACTATAAGAAAAAGACTATTACCAACACAATGTCAACGACACCCTTCTATACTGCAGTTCACTGCTATCAACAACACACTGTCAAGGACTTCACTGCTATTAATAACAGTGTCAATGACATCCTTCTACACTGCAGTTCACTGGATGCCGAAGTTCATATCTCATGGTTTCAATTTTATAGGAATGTTGGATTTCTTCTTCTTCCTCTTCCTGAGGCAAAGTCTCATACTGTACCCCAAGATTGCCTTGAAACTGTGAAATTCTCCTGTCTCAGCCTCCAAAATACTGAGATTACTGGCATAAGCTATTTCATCCTATACTGTTTAATTTTCCTTTTTCAAACTGAATTTTCTTTACATCTTTATCATCCCCAATGATAGAGATTTGTTTTATACTTTCTCTCTAGGTAGATATGTGCTGAGCTGTGTATCTAGAGGAAATAGGCAGTCCCCATAGCTGAACTCCTAGTGAAACTAGGGCTTCTAAAACTGTGGTCAAGAACCCAGGGGACTCTAGGGAGCTCTGAGACAGGATGCCCCAAATTTAAGAAAAATAGCAATAACTACATCTATTGAACACCACCCAAACTAGTTACCTGAGGTAGTTCATGATTTAACATTGCATTATATTATACTTCTGGTGAAGTCATGGTTCTGTCAAATTGGAATTTTTGAAGGTGCTGTGATAAAATGAGCAGTACACTAAGACAAATATGACAACATGAAGGTACACACCTGTGACCCCAGCACTGGGGAGGCAGGAGGGCTGAGTGTGATACATGCCTAGGTTACAAAGCGAGACCCTATCTCAAACAAGACAGGACTGACCTTTTATTCTAGCACTCAGGTGGGAGAGGCAGACAGATTTCTGTAAGTTTAAGGCCAGCCTGGTCTACATAGTGAGCTCTAGGTCAGCCAGAGCTACATAGTGAGACCCTGTCTCCAATAATTACCATGACCCAACAAAAAGCCCCAAGGACTGGGGATGTAGTTCAGTGGTAGAGCTCCTGCAAGGCTCTGGGTATCATTCCTAGCATGTCCTACACAAGCTTACAGAAAACAGAAACTAGGAGTGGTAGTAACTTATTTGATTCCAAGGTTTAAAACAAGAAATGGGACTGGTGAGATGGCTGAGTAGGGTAAAGGTGCTTGTTGTTAAGCCTGATGACCTGGGCTCAATTCCTGAAACCCACATGGTGAAAAGAAAGAACCAACTCATATAAGTTGTCCTCTACCACTGCACACACGCATGTGCATGCACACACGTGTACACACACAGAAGATTTATTAAAATGAAAAAAAAACCCAATGGTATATTTTCCATTAATAGGCAAGCATGGTTACTTACGAATAAAATTACTATTTTCCTTCCAGTTTTTGAGCACTTTTTTTTCAAATGGTTGCTAGGATACCAGGATTTAAATACTTATTAAATGATTTCTGCTTAACAATACAAATGTTTTAGAGTTCTGAAAGGCCGTATCTTGATGCACTTATTTTAAGTTGAAAATATCATACACAGGACACTGTACTTAATGCAGCTAAATGACTGAACATAGCAGACTGTAAACTGCTGATGATTGACCCTTGTGGTTGTAAGGCGGACGTCAAGCTAAGGCTGCTAACACCCCACATCACAAGAGAAGACCAGACTGTATTTCGCTAGCTCATAAAAACTTCAGCATTAGGGGCTCGGGTGAAGGTCCAGTGGTTAAGAGTACTTGCTGCTCTTGCAGAGGATGTGGGTTTGGTTCTCAGCAACTACATGGGAGATCATAATTGCCTATAACTCTAGTTCCAGGGATTCTGGTGCCCTCTTCTGATTTCCACAGGCACATAAGTGGTGCACATATACATTCAGGGATTTACACATAAACATAAAAATTAGAACCCCCCCAAGGTCCCCCATACCAAAATTAAAAACTCAAAGCATGGCTCAATTGAAAGCATAAACCTATCATAAGGCTGAACTCAGTCAAGCCACCATGAGCGGAAGACTGCTTCTGTAGGTTTTGTTTAAAAACACAAATCGGCAACACAAAATGTGAACAATACACTGCTGAGACTCATCTGTGCATGACAGAGTCACGCATGGGCTTTGCAGGAACTTGGGTCCATCTAGGGACCTGCTGCTCTCTAGCTCTATGTCTCGTTTCTTCCCTGCAATGAGGTAGGTAGCTGCTATATCTTCTAGTGCTATGGTAAAGATAAAATGAGCTGAGAGGCAACAAAGCACTGAAAACAGCATGCAGAGCTGGCTTGGTGGCTCACTGCTGCAACCACAGCACTGAAAGAGGCTGAGGCAGGGGGATCACAAGTTCTAGGCCAACCTGGGATACAAAATGAGACCATATCTCAAAAGAAAACCAACAAAAAGCCCAAAACAAACACAGGAAGTGCATACATGAAGTGCACATGCAGGAGGGCAGTCTGTTCCCTCAAGCTATGAACCTATCTGTGGCTCACTTCTCTTCACAGGAGCAACTGTACGTCCAAAGCCAGCTTTCATGAATAAGAAAGGTAATAAAGGTGACAGAGTCCCAGTGTAGCCAGTGCCATTTCCCATGCTCAGTATCTGTGCCAGAGTAAATGACAGCAGACTCAAAAACAAAGGAGCAGGATTACAAAACATAGTTAACTACTTCAACAGGAAAAAAAGGTATACAAATGATAAAATTATAAAATACAGATTCATTTGACCTACTAAGACAGTTGAAATTTATCCTCTATACAGAATTCTACAAATGCTGAAAGACCTCTGTACAAGACTGTCCAGCACTATGTGGTGATAACAGTACAAGATAATAACTTAAATATCTATTAAGGGGATTGCTTTAGTAAACCCCAAATAACAAGACTATGTAATTGGAACAATTATACAATATACCTACATGAGTCTATAATTGTATATACATTTTATTTTTAAAATTACATTCATTTATGTGTGTAAATGCACACACACACACACAAATATGTGCATGTATGTACATGTGCTAACTCAATATGTATGAAAGCCAGAGGACAATTTCTGGGGGGACTGAATCCAGGTTACCAAGCTTGGTGGCAAGCATCTAACTGTTGAACATCTTGCAGACCACCATTTACATTTGAAAACACTTGCATCTGGGAAAGTGGAATACCAAATACAAGATGCTGCCAGCTTCTAATGGAAGAGGCTCAAACAGAAGAGGACTGCTGCACAGGGGTTGCTTCTATTGTCCCTTCTTTCCTTCTGCTTGCTTCTTCTAAGACAGGGGTTTGTTATGTTGTCGGGACCAACCTTGTACTCAACTCAACTCCTAGGTCAAACAACAATACTACCTCAACTTCCCCAGTGAGACCCAGCCATATGCTTCTATACTTGGCTTTCCCCCAACTAACCTTTTTAAACTGGACCGTAGTTCAAGAGTTCATCATTTTCTCTCTTTTATTTCATTTTTATTTTTTTTCTGGAAAGGGTGTTGGGTCTAGGAGGGTATAAAAGAAGTCACTACCTGGAGGCTCAGCCTGCCTGGTCTGGAAATGCTCTGCTTTGTGCATGCCATTGTCACCTGACTTTACCAAACAAGTATGCAGTACCTTCATAATGAGCTAAAATAAACATTATAATATGTATTAAAAGCCTTTATCTTTCTATGACTATTTAATGAAAACAGGATCCAAACACTGTAACACAGGGCAGAGGTACATGGCTTACTCATTATAAGTCTCTTCAGTCTAGTTACATCGTGGTAGGTGTAGAAAAGCAAGCAGTGAGATATCTCCCCATCTCTTCCAGCTCGCCCGGACTCTTGGTAGTAACCCTCCACAGATTTAGGGAGAGATGCATGAATCACAAATCGCACGTCAGGTTTGTCAATTCCCATTCCAAATGCAATTGTTGCACAGATAACCTGATATGAAAATAAAAGCCTATTAGATTCATTGGACCTAGTATTTAACATGAACAAGGTGAGATTTTCATATTGATAACTTGCAATTCTACTCAGATCCAAGAAGGTAAAGAGATGTTCAGGGCAGCAGAATCTTCCTGTGTGACTTGGTATTACCATCTGAAGGACCCAGAACCAACTGCAATCAGCCCTTTGTGTGCTGACTGTTTGCACTCTGTTTCTGAAAGGGTTGTGTGGTGGGTGCTGCTAACATGACATCCAAGTTAAGGTACATAAGCAATGTGCTGAGGTCCTGGGTGGTCTCGAGTCCTCAGAGCTAATTCCCATGACTTAGGAACAGTGGCAATTCTCATCTACTCTAGTGCTTATCATCAGCCTTCCACATGGCACCCAGTGATCATACACTAACTTACTTTTTACCAGGGGATTTCAAAGTAAAAGCTTATGAAATTTTAACTGTTTTTTTTTTTTAATCTAATTTAACTTAGATAAAAGCCTTAAGCTGCTTATGCAAAAACAAAACAAAACAACAAAAACCATAAAAACAAAACAGAAGGCCAGGAATTGTCTTCTTTGGCCCATACAGATTACTTAGCGGAAGCTAGGCAATAGCTAATCTTTAGGAATGTGACAAAATTGTTTCCAAGAGTATCTATTTCAAGGTCTGGAGAGACGGTTCAGTTGTCAAAGAGTATAACCTAAACTGCTATTGCAGAAAACCAGAGCTCAGTTCCCAGCACCCATGCTGGGCAGGTCACAATTGCCTAGAAACCCCAAGCGATCCAACACCCTCTGCTGGTTTTTGTGGGCACTTGCACTCATGCACACGGATTTTAAAACAAAATAAGCTGGGCTTTGCAAGCAACACTGTAATTCCCTGTAACTTTAGCTCTAGAGGAAATCCAGCACTTCTTCTCTACTGAAGGCAACCTGCATTCACATGTGTACATTCTGTCCCCCACCCATATACACAGTTAAAAACAGAAAATAAATCTTACGAGATATCTATTTTGCTGAAAATCTGGGACTTATTTGACCAAGGCCAAAATATTATATTTTCAGGCAAATTACATTATACAAATAAAGCTGTCTTTTTTTAGTATTCACAAATTGACTTGCAAGAATAGCATTTCAAAAGTGACAGAAATATCTAGCAGCCATACTAAGGCTAATGACATGATTTTGCCATTATGACTGAAAGAGGAACTACAAACCACACTCACAGGGTCAGCAAATCAGGACATTACCAGAACGGGATGTACTCAAGGTTACTCATCCATCTAAACTTAAGGCTCTTTGATTAAAAGGAAATGTCCCCGGAAAGAGAAAGTTTACTGTGGCCTGTAATGAAGGAAAGCTTGCAAAAGGCTGTGCGCACAAGAGATGCTGGCCCCAGCTCCACCAGAGTGACCTGCAGGCTTCTGTGAGGTGCACCTCTCAGTGTTAGGTGAGTACATGGCTGTGAAGCACATGGTACAGGTCACCAAGAAGCCAAATGATGCCAACTCTTTCTGAAAGTTCCTCTTCCTTTGGTTTTTATTTGTGACACGCTCTCATGTAGCCCAAGTTGGTTCAAACTCATGAGTCTCTGGCCTCAGCCTCCCAAGTGATGAGATCACAGGCATAAGCTATCACGATCAATTATGGCACTCTTACATAACTGGGAAAAATGGCTTTGTTGAATTTTAACTTCCTTATTTCTTTGTTGTTTTTAAAACTTGATGCTACACTCATTGTTGTTTTTTTGAGCCAGGGTCTGTCTCTATGTAGTCCTGGCTGTCCTGAACTGGCTGTCTTTGAACTCACAGATAACCTCCTGCTTCTACCTAGAGCTGGGATTAAAAGTGTGCACACAATACCTGCCTCATATATACATATATATATGTATGTGCTTTAATCAAAAAATAAACTTTTACATTTCATATTCTGAAGATATAATTTATGCTGCTGTTTACCTTTTTCTTACCCATGTGCAACATTAGCAATTATTTTCTTCTGGGCCATTTTAAAGCTTAGTTTCTCAATTACTCAAGAGCATTTACATAATAAAACACCTCTCAATCAGTACTTTCCACTTAATCTCTATTTGTGTGTGTGCACACATGGTGGTTGTGTTTAGTGTCTGGATGTGATGCACGCTCATGAGCATGCATGTCTATATGTCTGTGTGTGCAATGTGGTAAACATATGTGGCGCACATGCTCAAATATGTAGGTTTGTATGCCTGTGTGTGTCCATGCAGAGACCAGAGCGTGGCATTGGGTCCTTTTCAATGACTCTTTGCATTCCTGCCTTGAGATAGTCTTTCAATGGAAAGGAAGCTAGGTAGGTGGGCCGGCCAGTGAGCTCCAGGAATCTGCCTATCTGCTCCCAGTGCTGTTGCAGGCATGCCCAAGCATGCCTTGCTTTTATTTTCTTCCCCCTCATGTGCATATGCAAGTATAGTGCCTGTGTATGGCGGCCATAAGTTGAGTCTTTCTTGATCACTTCCTACTTTGTTGAGGCAGGGTCTCTTACTTGAACCCAGAATTTACCTTCACATAGTCTGGTTTGACAACTTGTTTTGGTGACCTCATGTCTACCTTCAGTTCTGGAATAGAGGTGGGCTATTTACATGGGTTCTGGGAATCTGAACTCCAGTCCTTATGCATAAATAATAAGTACTTTAACCATTAAACCATCTTCCTAGGTCCTTGTTAAAAATGATTTATTTAGCCGGGCGGTGGTGGCACACGCCTTTAATCCCAGCACTCGGGAGGCAGAGGCAGGCGGATCTTTGTGAGTTCAAGGCCAGCCTGGTCTACAAGAGCTAGTTCCAGGACAGACTCCAAAGCTACAGAGAAACCCTGTCTCAAAAAAAAAAAATTTATTTATCTATGTAGCCTTGATTGGTCAGGTACTCACTACAGATCAGGCTGGCCTGGAACTCATGGCAGGCTTCCTGACTCAGTCATGTACAACCAGACACAGCTCTATGTTTATTTTAAAATAAAATACTACATTTATTTATTATTTAGCAAACATGTGAGTACACACATGTGCACACGTATGTATGTACCATAGTACATGTGTGAAGGTCAAAGCATAATTTGTGAGAACTGATGCTTTCTTTCCACCATGTGGGTCCCTGGGATCCAGCTCAGGTAGTCAGTTTTGGCAAGCACCTTTACTCACTGAGCCATCACTTCAGCCCTGTATATTTTATTTTAGTATAAGATTTTAAAATGGGCTGGGTGGTGGAGGTGCATGCTTTTAATTCTAGCAGCTCAGAGGCAGAGGCAGGAGGATCTCTGTGAGCTCAAAGCCAGCCTGATCTCAAGAGAGAGTTCCAGGACAGGGCCACACAGAGAAACCGTTTCTGAAAAACAAAACAATAAAAATAAAAAGAAGTAAGTATAGCATATGTTCTTATCCATTGAGCAACCTCTTTTTCTTTCTTTCTTTCTTTCTTTCTTTCTTTCTTTCTTTCTTTCTTTCTTTTTTCTTTTTTTTTTTTGAGATGGGGCCTCATGTAGCCCAGGTCAGCCTCAAACTCAACACGTAGCTGATTCTGATGCACCTGCCTCCACCTCCTGAGCAGGGAGGTTATAGGCATGTATTGCCATGTGCAGTTTTCTGTGGTTCTTAGGCCTGAATCCAGAGCTCTATGCATGAGCTGCATCTCCAACCTCACTTCTCATGACATTTTTACACTTTATCATTTATTGTTTTTACATGTAACACACTGCAAACCAGTACTCATGCTATTCTTTTTTGTGTTTTGTTTTTCCGAAACAGGGTTTCTCAACATAGTCCCAGCTGTCCTGGAACTCACTCTGTAAACCAGGTTGGCCTTGAACGCACAGATTTACCTGCCCCTGCCTTCCCAAGTGCTGGTATTAAAGATAAAAGGCATGCAACACCACCACCTGGACATGTTATTGTTCTTATTGCCAAATTCCTTCACTTGAATATTCATAAAGGAAAATTTTAGAAAAAGTTTTCAAAGAAAAAAATATTGGAACTTTGACTAGTTAAATACACAGACTCACTTGAGAAAACTGAACTGTGCCTATTTCAATGAAGATAAGCCAAAAACTACGTTCTTACTTGAAATATTTTTTTTCTTTTGAAGCAGGGTTTCACATTAGAACCTAGGCTGGCCTGGAACTCTTAGCAAGCCTCCTGCCTCAGCCACCTGAGTATGGGAATTACAAGGAATGGGCCACCACACCTGGCTTTGCCTTTATCATTTTCTTTCTTTAAAAAAAAAAATCTTATTTATTTATTTATTAATTATGTATTGGTCTGCCTGCATGTGTCCCTGCAGACAGAAGTTGGCTTATTACCGGTGGTTGTGAGCCAGTTGTTGGGAACTGAACTCAGGACCTCTGGAAGAGCAGTCAATGCTCTTAACCACTGAGCCATCTCTCCAGCCCCGACTTTATCATTTTCAACAGAAATGACAATGAATGGCTAGGAAACTCTTTAGGTCTAGTCTTTCCCCTCCTGATTCCAAAGACTGTCCTGTGTTTGGTCCATGTACCTTTTTTGTTTGTTTGTTTTTTTGAGACAGGTTTTCTCTGTGTAGCCCTGGTTGTCCTCAAACTCAAAGATCCACCTGCCTCTGCCTCTCAAATGCTGAGTTAAGGGTGTGCGCCATCATGCCCAGCTGGTACAAGCATCTCCTGAATTAATTTAGAATACATTTGACTACTTCATCTGTGTCTGCTATCCTGCTGAAGGCTTCCTTGGATGCAATTATTATTTTAGGATGAATCCCTGTTCCCTATTACTAAAAACAGCATTTTAGCCCTCGCCTCAATTTTCGTCTCCTTTCTCCATAACATTCTCTAGTTATTCACTGCATCATGGATTCACTGTCAGTCTTACTTTGGTATTTATTACCCTTAGGACAAAAACAAGCTCAGAGTCCCAAGCCTGAAGATGTAAGTACCATACCTGGGTCCCATTGTGGGAGGAAAGAACAGTCTCCTGGAAGTTGTCTCTGACCTTCACACAACATTAGCGTGCATGTACATGCGTGCGCGCGCGCGCGCACACACACACACACTCACACACACACACACACACACCCCCCTTATAAAAACAAACAGAAAACAAAGCTAGGTAAGAGGTGGAGGCAGGAGAATTGCCCTGAGTTCAAGACTGGTCTCAATGACATAGCAAGAACCTGTTTCAAAAAACAAAACAGAAACTGTATTATCTACAGACAAAGCTACTGATGTATCATGGAGGGTTTGCTGTCTTCTGCAAGCATTACCTGGCAGCCATCCTGGTTGATCCACTTGTTCTGCACCTCGTCCCTGGCAGAATCACTGAGGCCCGCATGGTAAGCCAGAGCAGCCAGACCATCTCTTTGTAAGGTGTCAGCCATTGTATCACACTCCCTCCTGGAGAGGCAGTAAATTATCCCTGAGTCATCTGCCAAAGAAGCCAAAGAGAGTTGGGGAGCAGGGCTTTTCACTCAAACAACACATCTACACTGTGGTCTTAAAACACAGGGCCCTGTACACAGAGCTTCTTATAGGCTGGTCACACACAAGAGCTCAAGCAAGGAATTCATAAACACAAGAAATGAGACTGAGCTTGTAACCCTGTTTCTGCAAGGGCAACCTGGACTAATCCTGGGCTGCCTTGCACCAACTCAACAATGGGGAGCTACCCTGATAGGAATTTTGCAGAAACATGGCACAATTATCAAGAGTCTGATAAATACCCTTTGACTCAGTTTCCTTCCAGGAAACTAACCTAGGAAATAAAATGGTACAAGGACTTAGGCCAAAGTTTTGGAATGAAAACTCAATAGGAAACATATGGGGATAATTAAGATAAAGAATTATGAAATAAATACACTATAACTATTAAAAGTTCTTCCTAAGTTTACAAAGTCATGGAAAAATGATCAAGATGTTGAAAATGTGTTACGTGGAGAACAGTTATGAACATCAGAATCTCATTTCAGTTAACATAACTCAAAGGCAAACACACTTGGGAGAAGACACTAAAACAAAGGGCTGTGTTATTCATACACTGATAGACACCAGAGAAAAAGACGCTAAAACCAAGAGTTATAATGTAGGTGTGTAGGAAGCATATTTAATATATTTTTGCTAAGGTTTATTGTTATGGAACCAAGTGAGATTTCAAAATTATAATATTCCCCACAAATAGCAAGTTGGTGCTATCACAATGCAAGAAGAAATGTTTAATATGCAAGTTTATATATTCTATTGTACTTCAGTATATATATAAAAGACTTTTAAAATCTAGACTTTTAGACATAAGTAATTACCTGACTGTACTCACATGGGTGATGCTTTCTGATCCATTCTAGGCAATCAAATGCTACCTTTTTGGGCTTCTTTGGTAAGACAAAGTACTTCAGATTGTGTCTGTTAAAGCTCATGCTGAACCTAAAAGACCCCAACATATTATTTAAGTATTATGAGAAAATACAGCTGCACCCCCTATCATAACTGAATGTTTCTCACCCAAAGTACTTCCCCCAATGCCATGGCATTAGGAGGTGGGGCCTTAGGGAGGTAATTAGGTGGGGAGGGTAGAGTCACCAAGGAGATTAGGGTTCTTATAAAAACAGAGGGGCTGGAGAGTTAGGTCAACTGTTAAGAGCAGTTACTGCTCTATCAGAGGACTGGAATTTGGATCCCAACACCCACAATAGACATCTCAGAAACACCTGAAACTCCAGTTACAATGGATTCAACATTTTCTTCTGGCCTCCACAGGCACCTACACAGACACAAAGATGTGTGCATACACAGAGTAAAATAAATCTTAAAGAAAAAAAAAAAGGGACAAAAACCTCACCCAAACAGAGACCTCACTGGCCCTTCCCTCCCTGGCACTTATGGCTCCAATGGAAATACCACAAAGTACAAAGCAGGGAGAGGGACCCCAGAAGCACAAGGAATAAATTTCTCTTGTCTGAATCACAGTCTATGACACTGTTACAGCAGCTGAAATGAAGGAGGCATCTTCAAATAATAAATACTGATTTTTTTTTTCTACCATGCAAACCTCAGTAACAAGCTGTCTTATATGGACCATTATCCCTGGCAGGTGACATAACAGAACACTGAAATGGACATTAGGTTAAGACTTAATGAATTAAAAAGATGGTGATAAAGAAGAAGATACATCTACAGATTAGATGATGGAGATTTGGACTGCAGATTAAAAAAAAGAAAAGAAAAAAAGACAAACCAATAGTACAGTCTCAAAGATGATGTGGACTGAACCCGTGAGTAAAGGGTTCGCTATGCATTCATGAGGACTCAATTTGGATCTCTAGCACCCATACAGAAAGCTATGCACAGTGGCATGCTCCAGCAATCTTGCCATTGGCAGATGAAGACAGGAGGATCCCAGGGACTCTCCTGGCTAACCAGGTAATGAGTGATTAGTCTAGTTACATGGGTAAATTCCAAGTTCATCAAGACACCCTGTCTCAATTATGAGGGAAAGAAAGACACGAGATGCTGACCTCTGGCTAATGCACACGTTAGCACATATACTTGCATCCGTATGCATACAACACACACACACAGTTTCTTTTTAAAAGCAGAAATGGCAAAATAGACGGTGTCAAAAAAATAAACAGTAGAGATGATTAAATGATTAAGCAAAATTATACAATAAGTGTAACTTTAATACTTAAAAAGATAAAAGAGGTAATGCACAGACACATGCTCTAAATAAATACACGGAGAGAACATAGACCACTTTGCTTTTGTTCTGGGCTGCAAACGCAGGGACTCTGACATGTATACTTGCTCCTTCACATTTCCTTAGTTCATTCTCTGCATATCTTCTGTACTCCTAGACTCTCCTGTGAAGTCTTTCTTCCTGTCTGAGGACCACATCCCAAGGGCACGACAGCTTCTCCTGACCTATATTCTCTCCCTTTACCTCTTTCCCTCCCATGGCAGGTTTCTCAGAAGATCCGGTTCTGTCATTTCACATATCCCATTTTAACCCTCAGCACTCTCCTTTTTATATTGCCATCATTCTATCAAATATTTGCTGCTATATTTTATTTCTCATTGCTCAAAAATTTATGTATTTATTAATTATGAGGAGTGTCCATGAAATGTGTGCAAAGGACCGAGTTAGGTTCTCTTCTTCCACATGTGTCCCAGGGCTCAAACCCAGGTTGTCAGTCTTCGTGACAAGCACCCTTAATCACTGAACCATCTTGATGGGTTCCCCATTATTTTTAAAACTAAAGCAAGGTAGAGGAGTTACTACAGGGTCCCTACCCAGGGGCTCTCTACCAATCCAGGTGTCACCTCTGCGCCATCTATGGAAAGAATACCAAGTTCATGTAGAGTACAGCCTTATCTGTGCCTGAATCAACATAGCAAACAGTTATCAACCTCAGCTGATGCCCTGTACACAGTGATTGGGGAACAAAGGTGAGGGAGAACCACCACTGGCTGGCTCTACTGGGTGCTACTGAGCTAGATGGGCAGCGTATGCAGCAGAGTACATGTGTAGTGGTGGTCCTGCAGGTTTCTGAGGTTCCATGCTGTTGGCAGGCCATCCGCTCTACTCACTCACAACTCTAGATAGATGGACCTTCCCTCTACACCTGCTGTAGAAAATTATTTTAAAGTGTGCTGCTTTCGTTTATGCTGCATTTGTTGAATTCTGTGAAGCTGTGATTCTTTGCCTGTCTAAAACACCTGATAGTCTATAATAAAGAGCTGAATGGCCAATAGTGAGGCAGGAGAAAGGATTGGCAAGGCTGGTATGTAGAGAGGATAAATAGAAGAAATCTAGAGAGCAGCCAGGAAGGAACAAGAGAGTGAGGAGGGGAAGATGCTAGGGGCATTTTACAGAAGTAAGAAAAGGGAAAGGCCCAGAGGCAAAGGTAGTTGGGATAAGTTAAGGAAAGCTGGCTAGAAACAAGCCAAGCTAAGGCTGGCATTCATAACTAAGAAAAGGCTTTCATATGTGTTTACTTGGGAGCTGGGTGATAGACCCCCCAGAAGAGCTAAGGGTAAAAAGAGTAAACAGCCAACACCATATGGTGTGGGATTCCTATCTGTATGCTGTGAATGTGTTTCGTTACCATCGGTTATTAAAGAAGCTGCTTTCAGAATAGAACAAGGTGGGAATTCCATGCAGAGGTAGAGGAGAAAAGTAAGCAGAGTCAGGGAGACACCATGGAGCCACCAGGGTCAGACATGCCAAATCTTTTCCAGTAAGCCACTGCCATGTGACAATATACAGATTAATAGAAATGGGTTAAATCAAGATGTGAGAGTTAGCCAATAAGAGGCTAGAGATAATGGGCCAAACAGTGTTTTAATTAATACAGTTTCTGTGTGGTTATTTCGGGGCTAAGCTAGCTGGGCAGCCAGAAAAAACAAGCAGGCCCTTTTCCCCTACAACAACCATACACCTCTGACTTTTCTTCCTTTGCCTACTCCTTAAATGAGAAGTACCTCCAGCCGGGCAGTGGTGATGCATGCCTTTAATTCCAGCACTCAGGAGGCAGAGGCAGGCAGATCTTTGTGAGTTCTCAACCTGTGGGTTGCAACCCCTAGATATCGAATGATCCTTCCACAGGGGTTATCTCATACCATCAAGAAACATATTTACATTATGATTCATTACAGTAGCAAAATTACAGTTATGAAATAGCAGTGAAAATAATGTTATGGTTGGGGTCACCACAACACGAGGAACCGTATTAAAGAGTCAGCAATAAGAAGGTTGAGAACCACTGCTCTAAGGGAACCCAAGCTTCAGCTTTAATATTACTTTCCCTAGAACAGACATGGGAATGGCCCTGCACTCCAGTTATCCTGCTCCTCTCTTTCCCATTTCCTCCTTTATAAGCCTCTTTCTATTTTCTAAATAAATACAATGAAATCTCACCTTCCACCCATTCAAGACAAAGTAAATTATGGCATGGGTACAGGTGAAATTTCTCCTATCAGAGCATTAGAAACCCTTGGCAGAGCTGCCTGTGTTTTTCTGTTACATATTTTTGTTAAGGGTAAAGAGTATCACTCGAAACAAAGAATTCCAGCCTTACTGGGGCTTCTGATTTCAGATATAATGTCAACAATATGGTGAGCATGACTCTCACTTCAGAAGGGCTGACCCTGAAACTGCACAGGATGCAGGACTCTTGAGTCTCATGAAAACACAACCACTTACTACCAGGCAAGAGGATATGGAGTTTAGAGCTAGACAGAGCTAACTAGTGAGACCGTGTCCAAAAGAATGCCTAGAAATATGAAGGATGAAGAAATCTCCAGAATTAGGCGAGCCGATGTGGGATGGGATTCCTACTGATAGGAATGCCAGGGGAACTGTGTACAGGAATGACTTTACATCTCCCCGCTCCCCATTTTAAGCTACATTTTATGTTTAAGAGAGTGTTTCATTGCCGGGCGGTGGTGGCACACACCTTTAATCCCAGCACTCGGGAGGCAGAGGCAGGCGGATCTTTGTGAGTTCGAGACCAGCCTGGTCTACAAGAGCTAGTTCCAGCGCAGGCTCCAAAGCCCAGAGAAACCCTGTCTCGAAAAACCAAAAAAACCCCACAAAAACCTGTATGTAAAAGCCTTATTCCTAACAACCAACAAAATGGAAATGATCCTAGTATTAGGTGAGTGGCTAAAGAAGGTACCAAAACAACACAATGGAGTATTTTTTTTTTAAAATTTATTTCACTTTATGTGCATTGGTGTGAAGGTGTCCAGATCCCCATGGAACTGGAGTTACAGACAGTTGTAAGCCACCATGGGCATGCTGGGAATTGAACCCAGGTCCTCTGAAACACCAGCCATTATTCTTAACAGCTGAGCCATCTCTCCCACCCCTCCAGCAACAAATCTTAAAAATAATCTGTTTAAAAGTAGTCAAGGGGATAGTGAGATGGCTTATTGGGTAAAATACTTGTTGCCAAATCTGATGACCCAAGTTTGATCCCCAGGACTCACGTGTGGAAGAAGAAAGCCAATGCCAGTGAGCTTTCTTCTGACCTCTACATGCTTGCCATGGTGTAGACACACACGCACAAAATTAAAGAGGTCATTCATAAAAGATCATATACACATAGAATGAATGTTTATATGAGACACCCAGGATAGGCAAACCTATGCACAGAAAGTGCATAATCTTAGTGGTTGCCTAGGGGTAGTGTGGTAAGTGGAGAAAAGGGAAGGAGACTATGGATAATAGGTGAGATGTTTGAGTGGCAAAAAAAGTTCTCAAACTGTTGATGATGTTGTACAAATTAGGACACACCATAAACCACTGGATCACATGTTAAAAATGTGAGTTGGATGATGTGGATGTATCTTATTAAAAACATCTGGAACGTAATCTGAAATGGTTTGATTTGTGACATAATTGGAAAAACAGAACTATTTACTACTTAATTTGGTCAAATAAACCTTTACGAAAAAAAATAAAATGAAATGAGATTTAAACATAAACTTGTAGATCACAAATCCAATTAAAACCAAAACAAACAAATCATTTTACCACAAAAGGTCTGCAGGCCACTAATGGAGAGCAACATTCATGAGTTTGTTACGATGGAAAAGTAAACAGAACCGCAGGGTTTATTGCTTGTAACAAATCCTGCGTTGCCTGTTGGAAAATAGGATGTTAGAGATCACCAGATGCCCAGCTAGAGACAGCGCCTACCAGAAAATAAATGGAAAAAAGACAATTTGGAACACCTATACAAATGAAAATTTTCAACCACAAAAATGAAGAATTAAGGATGCATGTACAGCTCAGGGGTAAAGTCCCCATCTAGCACTGGTGAGGTCATGGGATCTACACACACACACACACACACACACACACAATTACCTAGATGATTCTTGTAAATATGCCCAGTGAAAGAAATGAGAGAGGAAAAACAATGAGTTGAAATTTGGAGGATAATGAAAGTATATTCTAGACTTAAGCTGTAGGGACAGGCACGTAACTCTATGAAAATATAAAAGCCACACATAACTGTACCTTACAAATAGCTGAGTTTTATGGCACATGGATTATCTCAACAAGTACTTAAAAAACAAACAACCCCCCAAAACTAGATTTCACTGTATCTTGATGAAGACTGTATTAAAACATTGCCTTTAAAACGACAAATTTGTCTGAAAATGATAAATACATGTCTGTAATTCCAAGTGCTTGGGAGGCAGAGACAGGATAATCAGGAATTCAAGGCTAGCCCAGTTATATAGCAAATTTAAGGCATATACCATAGGCTACAAGTCTCAACCAAAGAAAAACAAGCCAGATGTGGTACTCAGGAGCCAAAGAGCTCAGGAAGAAGAGATAAGTGGATCTTTCTAAGTTCAAGGTTAGCCAGGTCTATAGTGGGTTTCTGGACAGCTAAGGCTACATAGCAAGGACCTTCCTAATTTTTTTTTTTTTAAGAAAGGTGAACAGAAAATATTGTCAAGATATTTCAAGTACATCAGATACAGGGTAGCTCCTCTTGAAAAAGTTAAGAGACTACCTCACATTCATTAGATAAAACCTAGTAAAGTTTTTAACAGAATATGGCCCAGATAAAACACTAAACAGTAATACTGCTTGTTAGTCAAATATTTTCCAATTTTTTTTACCTCCCCCAAAATTTAGAATACTTAACTGAGATGCCAGTTAACAGAATATTAAAAATAATTTTTGATGACAGATCATGATGTAATTTTGGCATATGTTTCAGAAGAAATTTGAATAATTGAGCGTTATTGCTGTAATAAAATGCTTTTCATTCCCATCTTCATGTTTATGTCAGCAACATTTCCCAGAGCTTACACCCTTAAAAGTAAAAAATGTATGAACTGAATCAATTCATCTGTAGATATGTGAACTAAAAAGAAAATTCTTAACTCATTAACAGATATAATCTCAATAAAAAGCTTATGCCTAAAATTATTTTTGAAACATACTTAAGCTAGATGTGGTGGTGTATTTCCCGAAGTTTCAGTCACTTGAGAAACTGACCCTGGCTGCACAGCAGGACTCTGAAGTGTGCGTTTAGAGAAGTAACACAGACATGTAACTACTTCAATAAGGATGAGCAATGACTTCACTTACTTGTGTGTGTGTTGTGCGCATGCACGCCTGCACACTTGTGGGAGTAAGTTCTCTCCCTCGAACATGTGGGTTCTGGAGAACAGATCCAGGTCATCAGGCTTGATAACAAGTGCTGTTATCCACTGAGCAGTTTTTCCAGCCTCTAACTAGTAATTTTGAGAATTAAGTCGGATGAAAATTTTGGTTCAGGAGATGTATATAACGTTTTTAAAATATATTTATATAACTTACTTGCATGTAAATGTGATAAAATAAGTGCCGGGCGGTGGTGGGGCACGCCTTTAATCCCAACACTTGGGGGGCAGAGGCAGGCAGATCTTTGTGAGTTTGAGACCAGCCTGGTCTACAAGAGCTAGTTCCAGGACAGGCTCCAAAGCCACAGAGAAACCCTGTCTCGAAAAACAAAAACAAACAAACAAACAAAAAAAACAAAACAGTGATAAAATAAGCAAAAACAGCTCACACTACAGGAGGTGGTGGTGCAAGCCTTTAATCCCAGCATATGGGAGGCAGAGGCACGGGAATCTTTGGGAGTTCAAAGCCAGACTACCTACATAGTGAGATCCAGACAACTATGATTACAGAGAGACCCTGTCTCAAATTAAATACCTATTCTCTCGGCAGCATGAGCTCTAGAGCTGGATGAAGGCAGCTGGGAGCAGGTACTGAGGACTGAACTCAGGTTCTCCAGAAAGCAGCAATCACTTTTAATCACTGAGCCAGCTCTCCAGCTCTAAATTACACTTTACAATGAGCTTTGTGAATCTCACTTAGTGAGCATAAAATGGTGACAGTATTTGTTTGGCCTGGAGAGGTGGCTCATTAGTTAAAAGTACTTGTTCTTGTAGAGGACCCAAATTCCATTCCCAGCACTCACATGGTGGTTCATAACCATCTATAACTCCAGTATATAGAGATCCAATGCCCTCTTCTGACTTCCATAGGTACCAGTGATGCACATAGAACAGATACATCACACAGGCAAAACACTCATGCACATTAAATTAATCTAAAAATCTACAAAACAAACAAACTACCTCTTGCTGTTTACGAAAAAGCACTCGCTCACGTGCTTGGTTGTTGTTGGGTACTGGGGACTTCAATCTACAGACCTGGGGTGAGCAAGGAAAGCATATTACCCACTGACTGGAAAAACCTGCACCTGACCTCATCTGACAAACAGGATGGAGTGAAAACACAGACACACTACAACTGTTTAAGAAGATCTTCCTGGGCTGCAGATGCAGCTCAGTTGGTACAGTGCTTGACTAAGACACGCAAAGCCCGGGTCTGGATCTCCACAACCACATACTGGATATGACGATACATCTGTAATCTTAGAACCGGGGAGGAAAATGTAGGATCAGAAGTTCACAGTCATCATCTGTTACAGAGTTTGAGGATAGTGTGACATGCATGTGATTCCCATCTCAAAAGACGAAATAAAACAAGAAGATGAAAATAATCTTCTTGAGTTGAGATGTTGCACACCTGAACTTCTTATGCCAAGGTAAACAGACAGAAATCTGTGGTAAGGCTAAAGCGACCTTGTGAGTTCTAATCCAACCTGGGCTATACTTTAAGACACTGTTTCAAGACGAAAAAGCAAAAGCTAGTAAGATGCCTCTACAGGCAAAGGGGCTTGCCACTAAGTTTGACAACCTGAGTTCAATCCCTGGGACCCACTTTCTGCAAGCTATCCTCTGACTTCCACACACAGCACATGCATGCTCAAACACGCACACAATAAATGTAAAAAATGTTTTAAATAACTGAAGTAAAAAAATTAAAAACTTTCCAACTATGTGTATGAAGTATACAATTAATCTCATGTTTAATTAGCCTTAAGTCCATCACTAAAATAACTTTTTTATGTATATGCAAATATTCCAAACCAAGAAAAACTTCAAATTTAAAACACTTCTGGTCCCAAGCAGTGGGGATAATTAACCTGTATGGGAAACGTCTAGAATAGCAAAAATCTGTGAAGTTGGAAAGTCAATGAATTGGGGAAAGTCAATGATTGGGGCAGAGGAGAAAAGGAATTAGCTGTTAATGAGAACAAAGCTCTTAAGAAAGACAAAGTGTACTAAGAGTAGATAGCGGTAATGATTGTGTAACTCCATAAGAAAATGGAAAACACTGCACTGAATCCTGGACTTTAGATAGGTGAGTTTTATGGTGGTTTGAAAGGCAGACATCAGTACAGCCGCACTGGGTTATAATGCTGACTTCCTGGTTACCCTAGTCTACAATTACATCTTTAATCATGGCTTCCTTTTTGCATTTTAGAGTACTATTTAAAGGGTTCTGCAGCCAGATTGCTAGGATTGTAGTCCTCACTCCTATATTTGCTAGGGTTATGAACTTTGCAAGTTATTTAATTTCAGTGTGACTGTTTTATCTTTTTTAAAAAGTGTTTTGAGGGCTGGAGAGATGGCTCAGAGGTTAAGAGCATTGCCTGCTCTTCCAAAGGTCCTGAGTTCAATTCCCAGCAACCACATGGTGGCTCACAACCATCTGTAATGAGGTCTGGTGTCCTCTTCTGGCCTTCAGGCATACATGCGGACAGAATACTGAGAATACTGTACACATAATAAATAAATATTTTTTTTTAAAAAAAAAAAGTGTTTTGAGATAGGGTTTCTCTGTGTAACAGTCCTGGCTGTCCTGGAACTCACTCTGTAAGACCAGGCTGACCTCGAACTCACAGAGATCTGCCTGCCTCTGCTTTCAAGTGCTGGGATTAAAGGCATGTGCCACCACTGCCCCTGGCGACTATTAAAGTGATAGTGAGACAGTTTAGTGGGTGAATGCACTTGCTGAAAAGCCTGATTAACAGAGCTCAATTCCCAGAGGCCACCCACATGGTAGAAGAGGACCAATGTAGCATGAATAATAAAACCCAGAGACAGATATTGGGGTTCAAGCTGAAGATCAGAAAAGTATAGCAGCCAGTCGCTAGGGGGCCTTTTACCTCTACCAAGTTTTCAGAACCAAAGGATCCTATCCACGAATCCTCAGACTCCAGACTTCACTGAGCTCTTGTCTCTTCCCCTTTATATTCCTCTCTGCCCAGTCATACCGTTCCTATTTCCACTTCCCTAGTGCTGGGATTAAAGGTGTGAGCCACCACCACCTGGATCTGTTTCTGGGTCGAACTTGTGTAGCCCGGTGTAGCCCCTGTCTCCTGAGTTCTGGGATTAAAGGTATGTGCCACCACTCCCTGGCCTCTAGTGGCTTAGTTTCACAATCTGATCTTCAGGCAAGCTTTATTTATTAAAATGCAAATAAAATATCACTACAGATCAACTTCTACATAAAACAAATTTAAATTAGATTTATTTTATTTATTGTGTATTGTGTGCATATGTATGTGTATGCATGTAGAGGTCAGAGGACAGTTTGAGGGAGCTGGTTCCCTCCACCATGGGTACTTAACTCAGGTGGCAAGGACCTTTACCCACTGAGCCATTTTGTCAGTCCTTTTCATTTTAAAAATTTATTTATGTGTGTGGATGTTTTACCTGCATGTATGTCTGTGCACTACATGTATATAGTGTCCTCTGAGGCCAGAAGAGGACGTTCAATCCCTTGGAACTGGAGTTATAGATGGTTGTGAGCCACCATGCTGAGTGCTGGGAATCAAACCAAGGTCCCCTGGAAGAGCAGCCAGTGTTCTTAACTACTGAGCCATCTCTCTACCCCCACACTCCCCAACAACATCTCATGCACTAGAGGCTGGCCTCTAACTTGCTATGTATTGAAGATGCTTTTGAACTTCTGATCCTGTCTCTACTTCCCAAGTGCTAAGATGCTGGTGTGGTGGCGTATGCCTTTATTCCAGCACCCAGGAAGCAGAAGCAGGTCAGTCTCTGTAAGTTAGACACCAGCCTGGTCAGCTTAGCCAGGGTTACATAGTGAGACCCTGTCTCAAAACCACAAATCAAGTCCTGGGATTTATTTCAGGTTATTTTCTATCATGGGTGCTGTGACTCAAGTTTGTCACTTGGCTGTGACTCAGTTTCTATATCTAGAGAATGAGGAAATGAACGATTATATCATGCAAGACTTTTATGATGGTGGATACATAAAATGTCATATACAATGCTAGGAGCAGCAGTTGTCACAATGTAGGGCAAGTTGTGTTAGCTATTACTGAAGCTGTACACTGTTAATTTACTATGTCTGACTCTGTTCTTTCCTAATTCATCTGCTAGGGTCCTACGAGAATTACATGAAATCTTGTATTTAATAATTGGCCATTCTTGTACTTCACAAATCGAATTTATTTTTACAAGCTAAAGAGGACGAATATTATCCCAGAATTATAGGAAGAGAGGCACCTGGGACCACCACTCTAAACCTAGGAGCACCTGAATTCACTAAGACCATGACACAGCAGCAGCTGGCAAATTAATTCAAATAGGACCCACTGGCAGAAAAAGATCATGAGACAGTGTATCAGAAAGCACTTCTTAAAATTCACTTTTACTATGGGAATTAGAAGTTTCTAAAGCAGAAATACCGAATATATTAAGGAACCAACAGAGTTTCATTTTATCCACATTTACCATACCCTTCCATATGTTTCACTTATTCTTTCTTACTGAGTATCAGATTTGCACAAGGAACCATGTGCTAGCATCCGGATATGTGTAATTTTGCTTTCTCAGGCACGTTGCTTTCCTACAGTTCCAGGAAAGAGATTCAAGGTGCCTGCCTCTAGATAAATAAGTGCGCTGTTCATCAAACATAAAACATAAGCCCTATATTTCCAGAAAGTCATTCAAATGCAAGGGAATTTACATGATTTCTTCTAGCTGTGGGCTTTTGCCAATTAATATAACTGCTGACACCTCAGGGGTACAGCATTTGCTTATCACTTGTAATCCCAACACTGGGAAGGCAGAGAAAGGTGGATTCCTGGATCTTTCCGGTCAGCCTAGCCAACATGTGAACTCCAGGTCAAGACAGATATCCCCTAAGGAACACCAGGCCAAACACATAAGCACCTACATGCACACGTACACTAAGAAAATACACATAACCCACTGTGGTGGTACACACCTGTAATCACAGTATGTGGAAAAATGAGGTGGCCTGGTCTATAGTCTAGTTCCAAGTCAACTAGGACTTAATATCAAGACCCTGTACAACATCTCAACAAAAACCACAAGGGGAGGGGGGTAGGAATAAAACAATTTATAGGAAGTACAGCATTTGTAGAAACAAATTTCTAGCATCCAGCATTTATTAAAACCTTAAGTATAACATTTTAAATATGGTGGTAAAGCACATATCTAATATGGAAGCAAAATATATCTCTTATCCCAAATTTACATAAGTCTCTCTCATTGCAAATAACATTAAATTAAAACATTCCACTTCACATTTTGTGATTATACACACAAAATTCTGAGAAATATAAAATTCTTGCACTCAAGAATGGTCATTAGTGGTATATAGGAGATATTAACTAAATATGTTAGGCTGCTGCCAAACAATTTAAAGGCTGGAAGAAACCCAAAGCGCTGCATGGACTGCTTGCTCTAGGTATGAGAATTTAGTAGTTGCCATTGTGATCTGCAAAGGCTTTACAACTCTGTTGCTCATGACCCCCAAGCCTTCATACAGAATTTTCAGTTCAGGGTACACCTCTTTGAGAGATACTTTTGTTATTTTTATTTAGATTTATTCATTTCATGTGTATGAGTGTTTTGTCTGCATGCGTATATGTATAGCATTTGTGTGCCTTTTATTACATTTAAGGTTACAGTTTACCAAGTGACGGGATTAACGCATGCACTACTATGCTGCGCTATGTTTACAATATTCACACAGCCAGTTTCCCTTTTCTTTTTAGAGGCTGGGTCTTACTATGGTGCCTAGGCCATCCTTGAACTCATAAGCTTAAGTCTTTCCCTCATGCATGAGTCACCATATCAGTTTATTATTTCCAAATGACCAAAAGCTGTGCTTGAAAAATCCTTGGGCTGGAGAAATGGCTCAGTATTTACGTAAGAACCCTGATGCTCTTCCAGAGGATCCAGGTTCAGTTCCCAGCACCGACATGGTAACTTACAACCAGTCCCGGAAATCTGATGTCTTCTGGCTTCTATGGGTACCAGGAACAAGTGTGGTGCCCAGACATATATGCAGACAAACGCTCATACACATAAAATAAAAATAAATCATTGCAAAAAAAAAAAAAAGAAAAAATTCTCACTATTCTGTTCAACCATTATTCCGTCAGGCTTCTACCTCAACCTCAAAATAACCTCAGCACACAAATCTATATTAAGTATTTGCTGAGCAATAAAGAAAGCATCTGTCTCAACAAACTCAAGCAGGGGGGTACAATAGCCCAGTACAATCTAAGTATATACAGTGGAATATTTTTAGTGGTTTTTGTCACCAAATAGTTATGGATTTTTGAATGCCTCTGAGATGAAGTGATTGGGGATATTCAATGATACCATGAATTCCAAGTTTGCATTTGTATTAAGTAAAATTAACCCTGGGTCAGGAGGCTGAGTTAGCAACTAGTTGACAGTAATCATAGAACATCAGAGGGCAGCTGGAAGATAGAGATGCATCAGATGTGAAGTGGCACAGCTTTTTTCATTCGGCAGAGCTCTTTTAGAGATGCCAGCATGGAGAGGTTAGCTAGCAGGTTTTCACCCCAGCCTTGAATCTTGAGTCTTATTTATAAATAGAATGATAGAGATTTAGTTTTTTAGGCAGTGGCAGCTCTGGTGCCTGTGCGGACATTATTCCCGGCACACTGCTGCTAGAGAAGCAGGCTGGTAACTGTGGAGTTGCCATTTCTGGCTGAAATAGCAGTAGATTAAGGCACAAGCCCTGTGCTAAAGATAAAAAACAATGATGTCCAAGTGAAGGGCCCTGCTAAGAGGGCTCTAGACTGCTGTTGTCAAATCGTGTATCTAAACATGACTGAGGCTTTAGGGGAAAACTACACAGCAGGGTCATCTGTTCATTTCACGTACATTGTGGGAGTGTGGAAGCCAAAATAAGATGTGTAAAAAGAGATTACACCAGGCTCTCCCAGTACCAAATTTGATTTATCCCACTTCTAAAGTATATGGTGGGATAACTTTACTTTTGCTTATATTTACTTGTTTGTTTATTGGGACTTGCTTGTGGAGGTCAAAGGACAAGGCAGGAAGGTGTTCTCATTCTACCACAAAGGTACCAGGCGTTGAACTCAGGCAGTCAGGCCTGGCCACAGGTGCCTTTATGTGCTGTGTCATCTCAGCTGCTCTTGAAATTTCATTTTGTTAAGTAAAGAAAAACCCCAGATTCCGTTCTCAAATTTGACTGTACCTGGAATCACCTGAGGTTTAAGAAAAAAGTCTTCCAATTTTAACTATTCTGGTTTAGTTGTCCCAGGTACAATTTGGATACTTGGAGTGTTAAAGCCCTATAGGTGATTCTAATGTACAGAGCTGAGACTCAAAAGCCATTCCCTTTAATAACTTACACCTGAGGTCTGAGGATCTTCAGCTGCATGAGGATGTCCTTCTGCACCCTGGGGTTCGCTGTGGCCGTGAGAGCCATCACTGGAACAGAAGGAAACTTCTGGCGAAGCATATTCATCCTTTTGTAATCTTGACGAAAATCATGACCCCACTAATTGGGAAAAAACACTGCTTTTAGATTATTTGTATCTCTCTTCTATGAAAGCCAACACTGATCAATACAGAGGAAGCACTTCTTCAGTGAGGCAGCAGAATACACATGCAGAGTGTACTGTGTTCAATGCTGTGGTTTTGAGTACTACGGGAGGTATAAATTTACTGATTTGAGACACACTTACCTGACTTACACAATGTGCTTCATCAATGACAAAACGTGCCAAGAGCTTCCGCTCATACAGATTCTCCAGAGTGGAAATCAGCCTGTTACTTGCACAGACCTGGATCAGAGACAAGGGAGAGTTCTGAACACACATCTGAATGACACTGTCACCACCATACAATTATTCCCTATTAAGCCAGCCTATATCTATGAAGAGAACAGAAGTAAATAGCAAAGGAGACATTTTAACATGTTCACTCACATTCAACAGTTTTACTTATCAGGTTAGTGGCTCAAAAACTTTTGTCTGTCTCAGTGTATCTGAAAGTAACCATATATTTATTTACTTTGGTAATGGAACTTTTTTTTTCATTTATTTGTTAATTTTATGTGTGTGCGTGTGTGGGGTGGGTGCGTGTGCACATGTGTGTAGGTCAGAAGACTTAATGTGTTTGGTTCTTTCACGTAAGTCCCCAGGATCAAACTCAAGTCATTGGGTTATATGGCCAGCACACTGACCCAGTGAGCCACCCTGCCAGCCTGATAACAGGATTTGAGACGTGTGTTTGGTATGTGTGTGCTATTTGGGGAAAAACTATGTATTACACATATAGACAGTTCTATGCTTGCACTCTAGCTTTCTCTATAAGCAATGACATCCAAGCATGTCTTGACATGGACATATTAAAGTACACAGAAGCCAAATTGATGACGTTTCCTCACTGGTCAAATCTAGGCAACTAGAACATCAAAATACATAGTGGTAATTGATTGAAACTCACTAAATAAACAATCCACAAGTTCACACTGATAAACACTTAACTCTCATTATGGCAGAATGGACTATATTAGTAAAATCAGAACTTGGCATTCATTAAAGTAATAACTGGGAACGAATCATCAATGGAAACTAAAACTTGTCGGGGGTTCTGCTGTCTGACGGGGTAGCTCTACAGTCTCGGGAACTCCTACTACAGGGATCGCTCTGCTGTCTGACGGGGTAGCTCTATAGTCTCGGGAACTCCTACCACAGGGTTCGTTCTGCTGTCTGACGGGGTAGCTCTACAGTCTCGGGAACTCCTACCACAGGGTTTCTACTAACTCTAAAGACAAAAGGGGGACAAAAAAGTATGAAGGAGAAGCAGCTGCAGTACTATTTTAACCAAGTGATTGGTTAACGAAAATCACTGGTAATCGGATGAGTCTTCTGATAGCACTTATGGGAACATGCCACCACATCTGCCACAGCCCTGTGGCTGACAACCATGAATCTAATCAACAAGAAATAAGACAAATTCAAGTTGAGGCACAGTCTTCCAAACTGGCCTACAGGCTTCTAAATGTCATAACTATGAAACTGTTTAGAGAAAAGGCAATTCAACAGGGATATCCTCTTTTAGAAAGGTCCCTTACCATAAGGTTAACAGGGTAAGGGACAGTATGTGTCGCTGTGCATTTCCTGATGAGCAAATCACACTGTGGTTACTAAGGGAAAGCTAGATGGTTAGGAGATGCAGAGTGAAGTAAATTAGGGTTAAAACGGTAGGTCTGTAACTCACTCTCAAATGCTTCAGAACAAACTGGAGAAAGAATGAATCATAAAGGAGATGGAGAAAATTTCACCATTTGTGGTCTGGGGTGAAAGTCTAATTCTAGTAATGTATATAAAAAGTTATGACCAAGTCCTTAACACAGACGTATTTTAGTGTGTTGTAACGTTACTCTGGAAACAGTGAGGCTGATACAAACCTTCTCTGGTGTGACATACAAGAGCTTGATAATTGGGTCTTTTTTTGACAACTGGAGGTAAATATTTGCAGCTTCTGAGTCAGTCTTATCCCCCGTCAGATATGTAGCAGGAATCTAAGTTGAAAGCAATAATTTGAATTTCATTTTATGTTTTTAGATTTTGTAAGTCACATATCACACCTGCTAAAAGAAACAAATACCTTACCATAACAATCAGTGCACAAATTTTTAAGTATTTATTTTGTAAGTCAGAATCTTACTTTGAGACTCAAACTTGTGATTCTCTTGCATCATCAGCTTCTGAAGAGCTGATTACAGTTGTGTGCCATATTTAGCTAGTACACATATTTTTAAAAATTCATATTAAACACAACTCAAAATAGCCTTCCCACCTAGGTGTGGTGGCACACATGAGGGATCCCTGCACTTGGGAGGCTGAGAAAAGAAGATAAGGCTAGCCTTCGCACCATAGCAAATCTGAAGCTAGTCTGTGGCAAGATGCTTCTGTGTCAGGAAAAACTGCAAAAGCCTCCCCACTGTTCCTTTCATTTTCTTTATTGCCTTATCTCTTCTATCTGTAAACAAGATAATGGTGTATGTGTGTTTCTGTGGGACAGGGTCTCAATATAACCCTGGCTAGTCTGAAACTTGCGAGAAGGCCAGGTTTGCTTCTAACTGACACAGAGGGTCCTGACTCTGCCTCCCAAGCGCTGGGATTAAAGGTGTGCATCACCGTGGTTAGTCTGGCTACTTTAAAGGTTTTGATGCATCTTCAATGTTTCAGTGTGTGCTGATGCTGGGCAATGGTTACCATCACTGCACTGACATTCTCTGGAAGGAAAATCAAACCATTTGTCACACTGAGATGATGTGATCTATATCAACAGGGTAATCAATCCTTTTGCAATGTGAGGAACTTAACAAAATGCAGACATAAGTCCTTCAATTCAGAAATGAGGACAAAAAAACAGGTGTACAAGCACACACATGTGCACAGGAATAGAGAACTATGATGATCTCACACTGGCCAAAAAAAGAAACCCCTTTCTATTAGTAAAAAAAATTACGTCAGCAAAATATAGGTTAAGAGCTCTCATTGAAATACATTCTCATAGAAGAATAAAATCAGATTGAATTACAGATGGTTATTTGAATCAAAATGATTTAACATATGTGCTTAACTCTAGAGCTTAATTTAACTATATGTTTTATTTATTTAATCTTATTTTTTATTTTTTTGCAGTATGCTAAGCAAACACTCTGCCATGGAGTTATATACCAGAATAATTTGAGAATTATTCTTATAATCCAAATAGCAGTTAGTAAGATTTCCTGGCACACTGAAATGTGTTTCTAGAAAAGGCACATTTCTATTAAAACTTTAAATAATAACTTACATCAAAGGAAGTAAGCTTTTGAACTTGATCTACTATTAGTGATCTCAAGGGAGAAATGACAATAGTGACCCCAGGAGAAACACAGGCAGGCAGCTGGTAACACAAGCTTTTACCACCTCCTAAAAGACAAAGAATGAAAAAATTGTCAGCTTCCATCTTGAGTGTAAAGACGAAAGGAGACCAAATATAATAATTAATAGGACATCAAATGATATTGTCCACAGATGGGGCCAGCAATCTGCCACAACACATGAGACGAATTCTTCAGAGAATGCAAACAATGAGCAAAAAGTCTCTCAGGAAACCTTGTATAGGCACGTGCAACAGTAAAGGCAAGAACCAGAGCAAGAAACTGGAATCAAGGGAACTGGTAAGAAAGTCTACCAGAAAAATCCAAATAGAATAAACTTTTTTTGCTTCTCACAATATAAGCCATCTCTTAAAAAATCTTAAGTCTAGGATTTACATTAATTGCTTTTTATATAATGCAGTAAAATATATAATAGTAAAAACAAAGATTTTGGCTTAGTATTAAGACACCCCCTCAGCCGTACCTCCCTACTGTACTCCATGCTGGGGGTCCTGCACACATGGGCAAGAGCTTTCCCACTGAGTTACATACACAGCACAGACCTCAGGATTTTAAAAACCATAGGTAGAGTCTTCTAAAACAGCTTTAACTACCAGTACTCTGATTTCTAAGGTGACAGTCTCAATCTCCTTTGAAATAAAAGGGCAAAACTGCATGTGTGCATATTAACAAAAGATAATGAAAAAGAGAACTTGAAAATCTAACACAATTTTGCTATTTACTCTAATACAAAATAGCAAGATGTTAAGCGCATATTTATTTCTCTCTCTGCCTGGCCCCACTGGGGCTCAAACCCAGGGCTCTGTACAGGGCAGGCAAGTCCTCTACCACTGACCTATGCCTCCAGCCCCAAGAACATATTTTAAAATAACTGCACAATTATATTCTAGTTAGTTTGCAATTTCACCCTCTACTAATGCCAAACGGTGGGCTAGGTAGTTTTGAGGACTTCAATGTATTCTAAAAGTATATCCTGCATTCCTTCTTTTCCACATAGTGAGAAAATTTCATTCTGGCATATACATGGACATGTCAAAGCAAGCATCAAGGGATGCTGAGAACAGAGACGTGCTCTCCCACTTAATTAGCTGCATGAGCTCAGACAGGCCTCAATTTCTTCATCTGTAAAATGCATGAGGTCACCAGTTTAAAGAGTTGTCCAAGGCTGGGTGATGGTGGCACTTAGCAGGAAGAGGCAGGTAGACCTCAGAGTTCCAGGATAGCCAAGGATACAAAGATAACCCTTGTCTCAAACAAAACAACATCAAAAAGGGTTGTCCAAAAGAAACTTTATTTGTAATCTTTTTATTGATCTGTCAAGAGACTGAAACAAGGGTAGGAAGGACTTGACAATACCTCCTGAAGCGGAGATCAAATGACTGCCAATGTCCTTTCCAGTGTCAGAGCTTCCAAGGACCAAACCAGGGTGAAAATGGAGGCACAATGTCACTAAGTTAATAAAGTCTGAAATGTGGATAAGCCAATGTTGTCTCATCTTTAAAATCAGTTTGATGACCTGGATAAAAGCTCGCTGTCCAAGCCTGACAAGAGTGTGACGTGTGGAATGCATGTAAAGGTGGAAGCAGAAAACGGACTTCACGAGGTTGTCCTCTGACCTTCACATGCATGCCTTGGGTCGCACATAGCTCTCCTGACCCCCATCATATCTACAACTGTGTGATAATTAAAGAAAGAATTCACATGTCAAGTCAATAGCATGCGATAGCGGCAGCGACAACTGGGGCTTGCTAGACCGTAACAGGCAAGCAACACATAGGAGGTCTACATGGAGACACTGAACCTGCTTCCTAGCATAACCACATAGCTAACATCTTATGTGTTTGATTTCAAAACACTGAGCCTCTCTTACAGGCTTTTACAACAATGTACAATCCTGATCTCTTCCAAACTGAGGCTGAAAAAGAATCACGCTGCATCCTTGTCATTTGAGCCTCATCTGTGAAGTGGGCACTATGCCGCATACTGTCCTGAACATACCCACAGAGTCAAGTGGCTTGTCTGTCCACAGGTACACCCCTCCCTGGCAGGGGGTAGAGCTACACTAGAAGCCTGGGCCTTCAGTCCAGAATGGATGATCAGAACCGCCAGGCAGCACTAAACATCAGCCAGAAATGGTCATGGTCTCTCACATCCATCTTCTGTTCCCTTCTAGGTTTGTTTAGATTAGAATAAAGAAAACTGTTCAAAGAAAAGCTCTACATCAGGTCAACCCAATGAGCTGTGTGTTCACATCCTTAAGGAGTAGAAACCTTGTGTCAACCTGAACAGAGGCTGAGGTGACAGGCTTTTTTACTGAGGTTTGAGGGTTTTAAAGGGTTTCTAAACAATAAGAATAACGGGAGGTGTTCTTTTATTTCATTAAAGAGTTTTCATTTAACATCTGCCGATGGACTCCTGCCAATTCATATCTAAAAATACATACCAGTGGGCATTAGGATAAAACAATCTTCACCAAGCAGCGCAGCATTGATCGCCTCTAGCTGATTAGTTCTAAAATTATGTAAGCCAAATTTCTTATGAAAAATCTTCATCATTTCTTTTGTATGAGGAAAATTAAGACTTTGGAAATGTTCATGTTTCAGATTTTTTGGTGATAAATTTTGTTCCATCTTATCTACAAAACAATTAATGTTTAAAAACATCAGTGCATTAATAAAGTTACATAGTTTAACATTCACCTTTACCCTGCAGGATCAACAGCACACTTTAACTGTTTACATGGCTTCCTTCCCAATTAGTCTCAGACCTTCCTCGGGGCCTACATCTAGCCTCTCCTTGATTCTTCTGCAGTCCCTATCAACACAATTTCTTCATCCTTCCTCTTCTCCATTGGTTTCAAGATAATCATACCTTTTCTATTTGCTTCATTTTATTTCTTCTGTGCTAGCAAGCAAGATTTGTACATGCAAGGCTGTAGTGCACTATCATCAGGACACAGTGACCACATCCCAGTCACTCTACTGGCTTTGAATTCCCTTCCTTGGCTCCACT
This sequence comes from Dicrostonyx torquatus, assembly GCA_028555095.1. Taxonomy (NCBI): domain Eukaryota; kingdom Metazoa; phylum Chordata; class Mammalia; order Rodentia; family Cricetidae; genus Dicrostonyx; species Dicrostonyx torquatus. The sequence goes on from JAQHUG010000657.1 coordinate 127,403, forward strand.
TCTCCTTAACTTTGGGAGTCTTTCAAATACCTAGGAATAGGCTCTTGAAGCATTCTGATTTGGAGTTTTTCTAGTCAACATAATCTGTGTGCAGAGAAAGATTAGCTGTTTCCTGATGTCCTCCTAAGCTTCCAACCTACACACATCCCACTGCCTGTACAATACTGCTTTCGTTTTAAAACATTTTAAAAATTTGTATAATTTTTTTCTATGGGTATGAGAGTTTTGTCTGCATGTATGTCTGTGTACCACATGTGTGCCTGGCGCCTGAGCAGGCCAAAAGAGGATGTTGGCTCCCCTAGAGCTGGAGTTACAGACAGTTGTGAGCTGCCATGGGAGTGCTGGGAACCTAATCCAGTTCTCAGAAGAACAGCCAATGCTGATAGTCCATCTCCACACACATCTACTGGAATGACTTTCAGTTTCAACAGTCTGAAAATAGCCCTGCTCAGCTGTGTTCTATATCCAATTCTGCCTTCTGACCTCCCTACTTCTGTGAATGGTGTCACATATGCCCAGGTTTGAGACCTCAGTGTCACCTGAACTTCTCAGATACTTTCTTCACTCTCTCTCGCATCTCTCTCTGCACTGCCTTCTTACCAGGGCAGTTCTGGTTCAAGAGAACAGGAGGTTCTCACACATCAGCTTTGGCAGCTCCTCTTACTCCAACACTCAACTGTCTCAGGGATAACTGCAAACATCGAGTGTGACACATTCTAGCATACCAAAATAAATCCATTAGTGGCTATTTTAAAGGTCAGCAGCACTGTAAGAACAAACTCAGAGCTATTAAGTCATCAATGGCAAAAATAGGGAGGGCTGTACTTCCTAAAACTTTGCACACACATTCTTGTTTCAGTAAAAGCACTCTGAGATAACTTTACAGGGCTGACGTAAGGCTCCATATTTATTTAGGCTTTCCTGAGCTTCTGCAGTAGCTCAGTTCCTTCTTCATTAAACTGTAGCTCCAATATGGTGTCTCTGAAATCTTCCCAGAGCCCAACTCAGGACATGACACACTGAAAGCCTTTACTGAGCTTTTGAGACATGTCTGTTCTGAGACAAGGTCTCACTCTATTGTCCAGGCCAGCCTCAAACTCACTGTCTTTAGGGACTAGAAGATGCTACTCTGAAGGCAAAGCGCGTTGTGATGACTTCAGAGCTCGACTACAATAGATTATAATTACACATTTATAAACCTACAGCTGCTACAGAGACAAAAAAGCAACTTGCTTTTGAAATTGTGATTTGTAACTCACATTATCAATAGAAATTTGCGTAGAAACAATGTGGCTTTCAGGCAATGGTTTGCTGCTGTGCCTATTTTCATACAATTCTTATTTTGGATGGTTTTGTTTTCCTATAATATTTAAGCATCCAATTTACTCTAGACTTACCAGTGTAACACTGAATTGACTCTGAGAGCTTTTTATCCTGAGCAGTTGATACCACTGGAAGAGACTGTGTCTTGGCTGAAGAAATCCTCTCTGACAGAGATTTAACTGGCCTACCTTCCTTGACAGGTGGGTAGGCAGCTGTGGAGGGTTTGCTGACTGAAACACTGTGCATTATGTTTTCCCAGTCATCATCATCATCATCATCAAAGTCATCAATGTTAAAATTATCAATATCAAAGGAAGCCTGGACGTCTCTCTCCAAGCAATTTCTCGAAGCAGCGTGTTTGTTCTGATCTTTCACAGTGGTGCTTGTGAGAGCATTTCCTGGGAAATAAGAGCTTTCGTTTCTTTCTTCTGTCCTTAGTGTTTCAGCCCAGTTGCTACTTACAAAGGACTTCTGTAAATGGGAATTCAATAATGGCCTTTCAAGGAGGTCCTTCGTGGTGGCTGAGAACCCTGTCTTTCCTGGAGTGGTGGCTGGTAAACATTCCTTGGTGGAAAGGGAATGTGAGGGAAAGGATGGAGAACTGCACTCCTTACTAGGACGGCCCACAAGGCAAGAATCGCCCTGCACAGTGTTACCAGGTGAGTCAGGCCTGCATCTCCACACTAAACCCAGAATACTGCTGACACACTTTCCATTAAAATCAGCTTCAGCCAGGAGCTTCCTTCTGAAGAAAGAGAACATATTAAATGTGAATAGTTTGTTATAGTAGCCACAAAGTTTACTTTCATTTTTAACCTCAATAGAAACTATAGGAAAAAAATGTCATTTTTTTCTAGTCTAAAAAATTTGAATACAAATCTTAAACAAATGTTTTGAAAATTAAATAAATTTAAAACTTAGAGATATGACTATCATCCTTATGTCTAGGCCAGAAAGCCTGGACATTTTGCCCATTTCTTGACTTGGAGTAGTGAAACTGCAATCAGCTATCTCCCACAAGGAGAATAATCAAGATACCTTATGTTTCGTTGTTGAAGCAGCTCATTCCCACAACTCAAAGCTTTCAGTTCATCAGTAGGAACCGTATCAACTAATTTACAGATGTGCTCCATCACACGAATAAGTCGCTCCTGTACACTCATCTGTTTCTCTAGGAAGCAATTATAAATAAAGAATGAGGGTGAAACCCAGAACCCCAAATGCCCTGCAAATACTCTGCCAGTGTGCTGCCTCACAAACCCCCACAGACTTCTTTATCAGGCCACACAACAAGAGACAGGATTTCAAAGGAGCTGATGTTTCCGATGAAGGAAAGAGAGCGAATGATTTGGGGAAGCAACATAAGCAAAGAAAAGGCTCACTCAACTCCACATGGTATCAAGTAAGAGATGCCAGTGTACATGGGCTCTGGGAAGACAGCACTCTCTGGAGGCAAGGGAATAAGAATGGACAAAAAGGGGGGGGCAGGAAGAAAACAAGAGGGAAAGACAGGGCCATACAAAAACAGTGAGGGAGCCGGGAGGAGGTGACATACGTCCCAGCACCCAGGAGGCAGAGGCAGGCGGATCTCTGTGAGTTCCAGGACAGCTAGGACTGTTACACAGAGAAACCCTGTCTTGAAAACCAAAAACCAAAACAAAACAAAAACCAAAAAAACCCTGCAAATAAAACAAAACAGCATGGGGACAAGCATCTGCATGAGAAAGACTCAGGAAGTGTGGATGCCCGCTGGTAACTATGGGAAAAGGGCATGGCTGGGAGGTATTGATTGGAGAGCTGCTGAATTCCTATGCCATTTGGTTCTCTGTGTAAGGAGCCTCAGTCTGGAAAGAAATTTCACAATGGTCTGAAAAAGTTGAAGCTAAGGCAGGCTCAGAAATACCATTGGTACACAGTGGCAAAGAGTTCTGTGATCACCCTACTAGACAGACCACATCCCATCTCAGTCTACAAGAAAAACCCTGGCCAAGGCTCCAAGGAAAGTGAAGGCAGACATTGTTCTGATTTAAAAAAAAAAAAGAAAAAGAAAAAGAAAAAAAGCGATTGCCAAAAACTACAAACTAGTGACCTTGGTGTTGACTCAAGGCAAAACTCTAGAACACACTATCAAAACGCTGCTTTGTAGCTCTCCAAGAGGAAACAATTATGGAGTTACGGAACGTTCATAAAAACAAAACAGCCATTTTAATGCTCCTCCTTTGGAAGGATTACTAGACGAGCAGATAAGAATAGCTCACATTTCCTGAAGGCCTACAGTACATCTTGAAATCTAATAACTATCCAGCAAGGCAGGTATCATTCTCTTCATTTTCCACAAGAAAACCCGAGAGCAGGGTGGTACTGCATGCCTATAATCCCAGGTCTCAGGAAGCAGAAGTAGGATTATAGTTAGAAGTTGCTTAGGCTATATCATTAGACCCTAATTCAACCAAAACCCAAAACTCAGTAAGGGCCAAAGAGGTTTAATTGAAACGCTGTCACTGTCAGGAGCAGGAGGTCTGTCCGCAGGTGAGCAGGTCGGCACCGCTTAAAGCTAATGCTCCATCCCTTCCTTCTTCTTGCCTCAGACTGATTTTTCTGGAGTCCTATAACCTAGTCTTTTGTAATTCCATAGAAAAGGAAGAGAAGTATCTTGAAGAAAGGTTTATAATTAGGTGATAAATTAACTGATGTCAGCTAAGAGGAAAGTCTCTGTCCACATTCTTGTAAGTGCAGCCATTATAACAGGGAAACTTAAGAGCTGGAGAAACCGACTAGCCCCATGGTTGTCAGGGTGAATTCAAGAGCCTCCATGCTGCTGCTGCCTTAATTCTGCAACCACTTCATTATTAATTTTTCTGTACGTTAACTTCCTTATTTCTATGGTAAGAGGTAACAGCAACTACCTTAAGGTGATGGGCTAAAGATTAAACAGTTTGTATTGTAGGACATAAGAGTGAGAAACAGATATTTTAGGAACATTTCCAGCAAGAAAAGCAAAGACTGAAATGAAATACAATAAGCTTGGAAAAATAAAGCCAACAGAGAAGATTATCTACACAAAAGCGCATGCACTACAGGAAGAGTATGGATGTGTCTAAGGAGATTCTCATGACATGCTCAGAGAGTAGAAAAGAGCTCCTGGGTTTCCAGTAGCTGAATAGATAAAAACAGTCAATTAAAAAGAGTCAGTGATAAAAAGGAGAGAGTTGTGCCAGGCGCTGGCAGTTCATCCTGGCAGTCAGAAGGTAGAGACAGGCAGCTCTGAGTGTGAGGCCAGCCTCATCTACATAGTGAGATCTAGTCTCAAAAGAACCTGAGAAAATGTTCCTATTTCATAGAAAAATAAGAAATAGATGAGAAAATTAAGGAGGGCTAACATCCAAATAGCAAAGGTTCTAGATAGAGTAAGAGACAGAAAGGGAAAAAAAAAAAACTACCAGATAAATACCCCAAATGATAACACACATTTCTGGCGCATGTGACTAGAAGCTGAAATCAAAGGTGTTCCAAAGAACTGCTCTTTTTCAAAGTCTTCCAGAGCTATTGGCTTATTTACACTAGATACTTGGGCAGAAAGAAAAAACAAGAGAATCAGAAAGAACTGAAACAGAGCTGGAGATACAGACAAATGGTAGAACACAGAGACCCTGGGTCCAATCCCCAGTATTAAAGGAAGATAACAGGCAAAAAAAAAAAAAAAAAAAAAAAAGCATTAACTTACAATGGCTCTAGCTATGAAATGGGTCAACAAGCAGCATTTTCAAAACAGAATGAACCTTATGAGATGCTGAGTTCAGGAGAGGGTCGAGAAAACACTAGCTAACAAGTGAAGTAAGAGATTTATGGTATCAGAACAAAGGATACAGTACATATACCGTTTTATACTATGCAGCTATAGTATGCAAATACAATTATATTTATAGAAGTAACTGAAACATATGGTTTTTATACCGTCACAGTCTGTACTGGCTCCTGGGTCAGGCTCCTGGGTATTTGTTTTCTCTGATTTCGACAAAGGGTCTTTTGAGGTGCTAAGAAAGCCTCTCTCTTTATCCGAGTCATCAAAATCCTTTAGCATACTACAAGGAAAAAAAAGTGCTAAATCAATCATGCTATAGGCAGAATGAATGCAAACCTTGTTTCCCAATCTTTTCCAATAAATATTTAACAGACAAAGGAAAGGTTTTCTTTTCTTTTCTTTTTTTTGGTTTTTCGAGACAGGGTTTCTCTGTGGCTTTGGAGCCTGTCCTGGAACTAGTTCTTGTAGACCAGGTTGGTCTCGAACTCACAGAGATCTGCCTGCCTCTGCCTCCCGAGTGCTGGGATTAAAGGTGTGCGCCACCACCGCCCGGCCGGTTTTCTTTTCTTTTGTTTGTTTTGAGACAGGGTCAAGAAGCACAGGATGACCAGGAACTTGCTCTACGCCCAAGGCTTCCAAGTGCTGAGACTAGAGTCTTGCACCACATCTAGCTGGGAAACACGTATCTCTCGTATCTCTCTTTAGCTAAGCCTCATGGCTTCTATCTTCTGGTTCTAAGAGACCCTTTCAACTCCTCTCTCCAAGTCTATCCTTTCAGTTACACCAGGCTCCAATCAAACTGCATCACTGACATGCATCGTGAGCTCTATGTTGTCTAGGCTCATGGATTCTGTTCTTTCAGTTTGGAAAATCTACTGTCACAAGCTCTCTGTACCCAAACTATACACATTCTTAGAGTCTCAAGTATGTCTTCACTGCCCTCCCTGGAAAGTAGTTATTAATAACACTGTTTTCTGAGATTCCAAGCAGCTTTACCTGAACTTCTCATATTAGGCCAATGTATGTGTATGTGTGTGTGTGTATATAAGAATCTATAAAATGTATTAATTAAAAACATATTCTGGCCGGGCAGTGGTGGCCTTTAATCCCAGCACTCAGGAGGCAGAGGCAGGAGGATCTCTGTGAGTTCGAGACCAGCCTGGTCTACAAGAGCTAGTTCCAGGACAGGCTCCAAAGCCACAGAGAAACCCTGTCTCGAAAAAACCAAAAATAATAATAAGAAGAAGAACCATAATAATAAGAAATAAAATATGCATAAAATCCAAGCATATATTATACATAATGTATCCAAGAAAAATCTACTTCAATTTTATGATATGTGGTGGTTTGAATGAAAATGCCCAGCATAAGCTCATTAGGGGGTAGCACTATTAGCAAATGTGCTTTGTGAGAGGAAGTGTATCATTAGGTTTCAGAAGCTCAAGCCAGGCCCAGTCTTTCTGTCTTCCAATATAGATGTAGAACTCTCAGCTACCTCTCCAGTATCATGTCTGCCTGCATGCTGCCACATTCCCCACCATAATGATAATGGACTAAACCTCTGAATTGTAAGACAGCCCCAGCCAATTAAATGTTTTCCTTTATAAGCATTGCCTTGGTCATGATGTCTCTTCACGGCAATAAAATTCCTAATTAAGACACAATTAATTAAGACACATTAGGCGATAATGGAAAAATAATCAACCTTGTAAATAATTGTTTCCAGCCAGGCGGTGGTGGCGCACGCCTTTAATCCCAGAACTTGGGAGGCAGAGGCAGGCAGATCTCTGTGAGTTCGAGACCAGCCTGGGTTACAAAAGCTAGTTCTGGGATAGGCTCCAAAGCTACAGAGAAACCCTGTCTCGGAAAAAAACCAAAACAAAACAAAACAAAAAACCAAAAACAAAATCGTTTCCAACTGCTAAAACTCTAAATATTATGTTTTGGGAATGAAAGATTCATGTTTGAACACCTGGCAACACTGTTTTGAGAGGTTGTAGAAATCGTTGGGACGTAGGGCCTGGCTAGCAGACAGAGGCCACCAGAGGTGGACCTTGAGGATTTAGCTAGCCTTACTTCCAGTCTCATTTTTACATCCCGATCCACCACCCTGGGACAGTGACCATCATACGCTCCTGCTCCACATGCCTGACCTACTGTGCTGGACTGTACCCTCTGAAACTGCAAGCCAAAGCAAATCATACAGTGTCTGTCACAGCATGAGCAAAGTAACACGCTACACAAAGGTACCCATGGCAGAAGAACTCAGTAAGTTAGGAAAGGACGCATTTTAAAAGCAGCAATATGGAGAATAATGCTAAGATAAAAGAATCAGAGTCACAACATGAACCAAGCAAGAACAAGAAATAGTTTGTTAGGGATTTGGAACTAAAAATATTTCTTCCCGCTTATTTAAAATTCTTGCTAAGGTGGCTACAATGTCACTTGTGCAATACATATATTTAATAAAGAATAAAGCTAAGCATTCAACATGGAAACAGAGGGGTAAGAAGAGAGCGCCACGCTGGATCTTAGCCCACGTGCTATGAACTGTTTTACTCTGGCTAGTTCCTGATCCTCCCTGGCCTCAGCTGTTAGATGAGAACATTGACTGAGAGTCTTGGTGCACGTGACCTTTCACTCCAGCTGTTAACTTTCTATGCTTGTCTGGTTCTCTATTAACAAGGAAAGCAGAAGGCAGGTGAGCGGGGACAGCTCTTCAGTTTTGTAGCAAACAGTAACCATACTTCAACCTTCACCACTTCCTTAGACATCACAATACAGCTGTTATAGCACAAGCCAGGCACTAGAGACAAGGCTCAGAGGTTAAGGACATTTGTTACTCTTGACGAGGATCCAGGTCACAAACACCCATAACTCCAGTTCCAGAAGATCTGATACCCCAGTCTGATCTTCTTGGGCACAAAGCATACATGGTAGTGCATATACATAAATGCAGGCAAGACACACATCATAAATGAGTAAGTCTAATAATAAAAATTTTAAAGCACAAACCAGAAGTTACATATAAAACATTTCCTTCTCTTCCTAATCCAGATGATAGACTACAGGGATCTGTTTCTGTCAAAATAGTGACTTAAATGGGGCTGGAAAAATGGCTCAGCAGTTAAGAGCACTAGTTGCTCTTCCAGTGAACCAGGGTTTAATTCCCAGACCCACATCGCAGCTCATAATTGTCTTTAACTCTAGTTCCAAGAGATCTGGCATCCTTACACAGACATCCATGCAGGCAAAACACCAATGCAAGTCTTTAAAATATAACCAGTAAAATAAAATAGTAATCCCCCTTCCCTCCAATTATGGTAGTTCCCACCTGTAATCCTGGTACGTGAGACACTAAGGCAGGAGGATCCTGAACTCAAGGCCAACTGAGTAACACAGTAAGAGTTTTGTTGCTGTTGTTTTTGTCTTTGAAGAGTTTCACTATGTAGACCAGGCTAGTCTCAAATACAGAGATCTGTCTGCACTGCCTCTCCAGTGTTGGGACTAAACACATGACTCACCAAGCCCAGCGAAGAATGGTTTCTAAACAACCAAATAAATAATGAATAGCAATGTTCTGGACACTTTCATTTGAATACAAAATAAATCACAGAAGCACAAAGAATACTTACACAGACATGATATTGTATACCTAAGCTACAAACTTAAGGAATCTTAAAAACAAACAATAACATTTATTATTAACTATTTTACCTAGAACATTTCAAAGAGGAAGAAGCTGTAGAAATAATTTCTTCTTCTGGAGAAGGTGGAACAAAATCTATATCATAGTCATCATCATCAAGTTGAAAGTATAGAGGTTTCTCAGTTGACTGTAAATGAACTTCGTCTACGTTTTTCTTCTTTTCACTATTATCTAAAGAAAAACAGTTGGTAAACAGATTATTTTAATAGTTAACGAGACAGACAGATTCAACGCAATGCCGGTCAAAATCCCAGAAAAATTCTTCAAAGACCTCAAAAGAACGGTACTCAACTTCATTTGGAAAAGCAAAAAACTCAGGATAGCCAAAACAATCCTGTGCAATAAAAGAACTTCTGGAGGCATCACAATCCCTGACTTCAAACTCTACTACAGAGCCATAGTGTAAAATATTTCGGAGTAACTCTAACCAAACAAGTGGAAGACTTGTATGACAAGAACTTTAAATCCTTGAAGAAAGAAATTGAAGAAGACACCAGAAAGTGGAAAGACCTCTCATGCTCTTGGGTAGGCAGAATTAATATAGTAAAAATGGCAA
>JAQHUG010000657.1:148465-160204 GCA_028555095.1 Dicrostonyx torquatus
GCGGCACACACCTTTAATCCCAGCACTCGGGAGGCAGAGGTAGGTGGATCTCTGAGTTCAAAACCAGCATGATGTACAGAGAGAGTTCCAGGACAATCACGGCTACACAGCAAAACCCTGTCTTGAAAAACAGAACAGAACAAAAAATGAGTCAAGCATAGTGGTACAATAGCGCTCAGAGGCAGAGACAGGTAGATCTCTGTGACTTTAAGGCCAGTCTACACAGTGAGTTCCAGGACAGATCACACAGACTGTCGTAAAACCAAATCAAATCAAGTCGTAAACAATAGATAAATAAATAAACCTCTTTAATAACATAGAGACATGGCAGAAAAAACCAAGTTTTTTGGGGGTGCAAGATTCTATTTCTTTCAAATAAATGAAGAATTTTTAGATTTCTCAAAATTAGGACAACTTTTTCTAGGTCAACCTTTGCTTTTAATCCTTTTGTTGCAACAAGAGCTACTTGAGAATATCAAGAGGTGGACTGCCAGAAAGACTATTCCTTACTCTAGTTCTTTGGGGAAAGTAGAGGTTTTAGGGAGTCGTTCCTGAAAATACAGCCAATCTCTGCAAGGCTCACCAGGGGATCTTCCCTGGGGCAAAAGTGGTAAGTCTCCACACATGAACAATCATAACTTTATAGAGCTCAATTGGGACCCGAGAAAGAAGAAGCTGTCTATCAAACCAAACATCAAGTAAAAATTTCTGAACAGAAACTTTACAGAACCCTCATTAACATCATATGTCTCTTTAAGAGGGGCTAGTTTTGATTATCAACTTGATAGAATCTAGGATCAGTTGGGAAAAAAAGCCTGTAGGTATGCTGTGAGAAAATGGACTCATTACATCATGTGAAACAGGAAGAGACATCTTACTTATGTGTGGGACCTTCCCTGGCTGGGGAGGCCGGGCGGTGAGTGGAGAGGGGAGCTGAGCAGCCATGAACAGTCATCCATCCCTCTGCTTTCTGACTGTAAATACCACGTGACCAGTTCAAGCTCCTGCTGCCTTGACCTCCCTGACATGGACATGATGGACTGTACATTGAACTACAAGTTAAATAAATACTTTCTCCCTGGTGGTGCTTTGTCAGGGTATTTTATCATAGCAACAGCAAAGAAACTGGGACAAGACATGTAACACTCTCTCTAGCCTAAAGTAGAAAAACAGCTGTCCAAATGTATTCCTGAATTAATTATGGCTATCAGAGCTTCAAAGCCCATTTTCCCAATAATCTTCTCATTTACAGTTGTTTAAAAAAATAGATTTATCTCATTTTTTTTTTTAAGCCTACCACATGATCATCTCATCACATGCTGAAAAAGCCTTTGACAAAATCCAACAATCCTTCATGATAAAAGTACTGGAGAGATCAGGGGTACAAAGGACATGCCTAAACATAATAAAGGCAACTTACAGCAAGCCTATAGTCAACATTACATTAAATAGAGAAAAACTTAAAGCAATTCCACTAAAATCAGAAACAAGACAAGGTTGTCCACTCTCTCCATATCTATTCAATACAGTACTTGAAGTTTTAGCCAGAGCAATAAGACAACTGAAGGAGATCAAGGGGATACAAATTGGAAAGAAATCAAGGTATTGCTATTTGCAGATTAAGATATAGTATACACAAGTGACCCCAAAACTCCATCAGAGAACTCCTGCAGCTAATCAATACCTTCAGCAAAGTGGCTGGTAGAAGAACTGAAACAAAAGCTTGCTCACCTCATACGGTTGTTATGCAACTTATTTAACAACTTCCTCCAAAGGTCCTCCCTCTTAGAGGGAGTCCCAGTCCTTAAGGCACAGGATATTAAATGGGAGGTCAAACAAGACCATGCTCTAAGTGAAAGTACAATATTCTATCCCGCGGAGAAGCTTGTTAGAATCAGGAAGAAAATATTCAATGGCTTCGGGAAGTTCCTGAAACTGACCAGTCAGTAGGACCCCCTGCTGCCAGCATACACACTCACTCACATGTGTGCACATACAGCTAAGGAATTCTCAATCAGACCAACTGAGCAGCCTAGAAAGACAACGTCTGAACCTGTTGAAGTGTGCCATGCACTCCAAGTTTCCAGTTGTCGCCCACACTGGGGTGAGCTTTAGTGAAAGTTATCCTATAACACTATCGTAAGAACAAATAGCTTCCAACTGGAGTACTTATAGCTGCAATTTAACATTCATTTTATAATTAATTATCTGATTGACTATTTTCCCACTAAATTGTAAACAAGCTACTATTAGTTTTCTAACAGCAACTCTAAGTGTTTAGAGCTCAACCAATATTTATGTATTTAGGGACAGGTCTCACTGTGTAAGCCTGGCTGGACAACTTATTAAGTAGAAGCTGGACTGAACTCACAGAGATCTACCTACCTCTTCTTCCAGAGAGCTGGGATTAAACGGGTGTAACATCATGCCTGGCTCAACCAATATTTACTGGATGAGAATAAAAAACGTTAAAGATAAAAAAGATGTCTGAAGAGGATTAAAATTGTAATCAACTATGACTTACCCCAGAAACGTAAGTCTGTAACAAATTAAGTTAAACTATTAATCTACCATCCCAACAGTTTAATTAATAAAAACACGTATGATCGGATAAATAAGATTTCTGCATGTATGGAGGTATAGCATTTATGCAATATCAGGCAAAAATTGTGACTTTGGTGAGGGGTCAACAGTTTTACTTACATACACAACTGAATAACACTCAAATCAAGGTACAGAGCATTCCCAACACACAGGAGGTTCCTGTGCCCTTTCCCAGTTGGATTTGTTTTGCTATTCTTTTCTGGTTTGTTTCTTTTTTCTTAGATTTTAAAAAATGTATTTTCTCTGTGTATGTATGTGCACCAGTTGCATGCCTGGTGCCCATGAAGGGCAGAGAGGGTACTGGGGCCCCTGGAAATGTAGCTACAGATGGTGGTGGGAATTAAAACCAAGTCCTCTGTGAGAGCAGTCAGTTTTCTTAACTACTGAGCCATTTTTCCAGGCCACTGCTTTGTTTTCATTTGGGACAGGGCCTCACTATGTAGTTCTGACTCTAGCTCCTAAGCTTAGGGATTATAATAGTGGCCATTACATTCAGCTCTATGATAATAGAGCTCAACATTCAGCTCATGATGGGTGCTGGGAACCAAATTCAGGTCCTCTACAAGAACACTAACTGCTGGTGTGGCTCTCAGCCACTGAGCCATTTCTCCAGCCCTAAACTCAAACCATTTTAGACAGATGCAATAAAAGAGAAACATTAGGGCTGTAGAATTGACTCAGAGGTTACAAGTACTTGTTGCTCTTGCAGGGGATCCAGTTTGGTTCTAAATACTCACAAGGCTCACAACTGTCTATCACTCCATTCCAGGGAACCCAACAACCTCTTCAGTTCTCTGCAGGTATAGTACACAGACATATATGCAGGCAAACATTTACACACATAAAATAAAAATAAATAAATCTTTAAAGAAAAACCAAACCATAGGTATTTAAAACTCTAAAACTGACATAATGTCATATTTTATACTAGCAGTGAGTCTATTAAAAATAAAGGCAAAATCAAGACTGTTCTCTTATTTCCACTCTCGTCATGGCAAAAAGGAAAGAACAGGAGAAACGAGTTTATCTTTACATGGAGATAACTATTACACACTAACACAATCCAAAGAAAGTCAATCATAACAATAGGTAATTAAAACTAGAGGAAAAATAAGATAAAAGACAGATATAAATTCTCAAAAGTCAAATGCACTGTCAAGTGGTAATAATAACTAAGTAGAAAATACAATATTAAAAAGTCATTCAATTGCAGTAACAGTGAAGAGTATTAAACAACCAGCAATTAATCCACCAAAAGACATATATAAGTGATATGAAGAAAATGATCAGGTATTATTGGGAAAAAACAAACGACTTATGGAAACATTCATGCTCTTAAATGAAAGGTCTAGATATAAAGATAATAGCTCCTCATAAAATAGTATATGGGTCAATAAAAATTCTAATTAAAATACTACAAGAGTATCTCACAAACCTTGACAAAAATGCCTTTAAAATTCAGCTAAGGGTCAGGTGAGATGGGTCAGCACTTGCTGCCACACCCGAGGACTGAGTGTGACCCTAGGAAGTGACATGTGAAGGGAGACGCTTTCTGTAAGTTGTTCTGTGACTTCCACATGTGTGTGTGAGCATGCACACACAATACACTATAATAAAATTGTTCATATTCATACAATAATAATCAGAGAAGAAGGTTATCAATTTGAGGAGCTGTAGGGGGGAAGGGACAGGAGAAAATGGTAATTCTATTCTAATTAAAAAATTAAAAGAAGCCAGGCGGTGGTGGCACATGCCTTTAATCCCAGCACTGGGGAGGCAGAGGCCGGTGGATTTCTGTGAGTTTGAGGCCAGCCTGGTCTACAAGTGCTAGTTCCAGGACAGGCTCCAAAGCCACAGAGAAACCCTGTCTCGAAAAACCAAAAATAAATAAATAAATAAATAAATAAATAAATGAAATTCAAATCCAAAATAAAATCCAGTTGACAGAAGCATAAGATAAAGGTACTAAGTAACACCAGAGCAGCAACTAGGGACATGGGTCAGCAGGAGAGCATGAGCTTGGCAGGCAAGAGGCTCTAGGTTTAAGTCCCATCCCATCCTCCCATAATGATGAAGTTAAATGTTATAGGAGTCATTACCTAACAAAAGTTATGAGGACAATAAATCAGCACTGTTCTCCAGATAAACAACGGGGAAGCTTGGTTCAGGCCAAATCTGAGCTGAGGTCTGGTTTGTAAACATGGTTTACATACTCACATATTACCTGTGGCTGTTTCTGCACTGCACAGAACTGCAGAGACCACCAGCCACGCAAAGCCTAAAATTTCACTATCTGGCAATTTATAGAAACGCCTTATGCCCTAGGTTATTGCTGGATAAAATAAAAAAAAAATCTGAAGTATATCTATCTAATATTTTATATTTTCTCTGAAAAATCCTGCAGTCATAATCTCAACAGCACTGGGCACCCAGAAAGGTGATGAGAGCAGAGGATGTCTGTCTAATCTTGAGAACTGCATCACCGATTTACACTTGACTGGAGGAAGTCACGGCTGTGAACACAAACAGCATTCCCACAAACTATGTTCTTTGGGGGAAGAAGAAACAAAACAAAACATTAAGCCCCACTTCCCAAAATCTACAGAAAAAGTAAAGTTACCTGTTTCTAAAGGACTAAGTAAAGTTACCTGTTTCTAAAGGACTAAGTAAAGTTACCTGTTTCTAAAGGACTAAGTAAACTTACCTGTTTCTAAAGGACTAAGTAAACCTACCTATCCCCAAAGCTCTAAAACTATCACTACCTCCACAAACCAGAGCAACAAACACAACCCAAGTAAATTAAAAAAAAAAAAACAACACAAAAACTTGAAGGTATGAATTTAAAGCCTAACACCAGTCACTTGGCAACCACAAAACCCTGTCTGGAAAACTACGCCTTTATTCTAGACCATAAATAATTCCAAAAATAACTTACAAGGACAGGCATAGCAATAGCCACATGCACAAAAAACAAGGCATGGGAAATAACTAGTGAACAGAGCCCCGATAGTCAATGCTATCAGACCTGAGACAGACAAGCAGATATTTGATTTTGAGAAATAAAAGGTATATATGGCAGAATCTGCAAGACACAAAATGTAAATGGGACAATAAGTACCAGTAGAGGGGGCAGCATTTGTGTATCTGTAATTCAGAAGGAGCCTGAGATCAGAAGGTTGAGAGTTCAAGTGCAGCCCGGGTTGAAGCAAAACCTTAATCTCAACAACAACATAGTATCTTCAATATGAAGACCCTCTACCTGCTCTGACAACAAAATTAACTAAAAGTCAACGATACCAGCCAGGTATTGTGGTGCATGCCTCTAGTCCCAGCACTTGGGAAAAGTGCTGCAAATGTAAGGCCAGCCTGGCCAACAGAACAAGTACCAGCACACCCTCGAGCTACATAGCAAGTCTCTGATGGAAAGCCCCAAATCAGACAGTCTAGGGTTGGAAGGATGACAGGACTTAGGGATAATGACAAGGGCCTAGGGTTTCTCTTTGGACTTATGAAAATGGTCTAATCTTGACCGTGCTAATAAGCACACACCTTGATGAGTATACTAAAAGTCAATGAACTGTTCACATTAAACAACTGGATTTTATGTGACTCTATCTCAATAAAGCTGTTACTTAAAAAACAAAGGTGTCCCTGCCAGGAGGCACTTTAATCCCAGCAGGAAGAGGCAGGGATATGACCTGTGGAGTGAGTTTCAGGACAGCGAGGACTACACAGAAAAACCCTATCTCCAAAAACAAAAACAAAAAAGTCACCACACATGTACACAATAAATAAATTAAATTTTTTTAAAAATGAGTTATCAAACATGTACAAGGATCCTGGATTCAGTTCCTAGCACCAAAAAGGGGGAAAAAAGTGTTAAAGGAGAAAGAACAGGAGGAAATGCCAGGCACAGTGGCATACACCTATAATCTGAACACTCAGGAGTAGAAGAAGGCCCCTCAAAAGATCCAGGTTAGCCAGGGCTAGACAATAAATAAGGCCTTTTTTTTAAATAATTAGAAATAAAGACATTCTAATGATAAATATTCAGTAACCTGCCAAGAGCAAATGAGGTCATTTTACATATGGTCTTTACATACTTCCTTAAAGTACATCCAGAGTGTCTCGAAACCAATCAATCCCTCATAGATATCGAGGGACAACTATATGTTGACACACAAATTATTTCACATTTAACCAATGAGAGAGGTACTGCTTTAAGCTGTCTTTTTAAACTTGTATAGTGCATGAAACTACATATGACACATGATCACCACCATCAATTTAGAGTGTTCTGTAAGGCAGTCAAGGCAGGCAACAGGTAAAAGCCCCTGCTGATCAAGACCTACGACTTGATTTCAAACCCCGGAACACAAGGTAGGAGAAAACCAACTCTGAAAATGGTTCTCTGACCTTCACATGTGCATCGTGGCACCAAAAAGAAAAAAAAAAAGTTAATTAGAATGGTTAGTGTTCATGAGAGTGGCACTGCTGTACCATCAAACTCTAGAAGTTTTTATAATACCAGCACTTAGCCGGGCAGTGGTGGTGCACGCCTTTAATCCCAGCACTCGGGAGGCAGAGGCAGGCAGATCTCTGTGAGTTCGAGACCAGCCTGGTCTACAAGAGCTAGTTCCAGGACAGGCTCCAAAGCCACAGAGAAACCCTGCCTCAAAAAACCAAATAATAATAATACCAGCACTTATCCATTACTTAACGCCATCTTCTGATTTCTCCCTCCTCTTAGACACTCGCGCCCACTACACTACAGTCTGCTCTGTCTGACTCTCCAGTTAAGTGGGATCATGGAGACCCTGCCCTTTGCAGTTGGCTCATTTTACTGAATATAACATCTTCACTCAAGTAGCATGGATGAGAACTTTTCATTTTTAAAGCTGGGCAATGTTCTAAAACATGTAGATACTACATTTTGCTTATGTTTATCACATGATGGAAATTTGGATTGCTTCCACTTGTTGGTTATTGTATTAGTCAGAGTTCCCTAGAGGAACAGAACTTATAGAATGAATCGATATGCATATATAAAGGGGATTTATTAGAATAACTTACAGGCTGTGGTCCAGCTAATCCAACAATGGCTATCTACCAGCAGTTGTTCAGTCCACATGGCTGGATGTGTCACTGGTCTTCGGTATATGCCAGAATTCCAAAGTAGGCTCTAATGCCAGTGAAGAAATGGACTTGCCAGTGAGACCAAGCAGATAAATAACAAAGTTTCCATCTTCCATGCCTTTTACATAGTCTTCCAGGCTTCCAGCAGAAGGGTTGGCCTAGATTTAAAGTGTATCTTCCCACTTCAAGTGATTTAATTAAGAAAAAAAATCCCTCACAAGTGTGTGCAGCCATTTGGATTTAATTAATTCCAGTCAAGTTGACAGTCAAGGATTGTATCACTGCTACTATAACCCTATGAACATGGGAATAGAAATACTTGACAAATTACCTAACCTTCTTGTTGCTGTGTCTGAATAAATGCCTTAACAACTTAAAAGCTGTCATTAGTTTGGTTTATGGTTTTTTAGTGTGTGTCCCTCATGGTGGGGAAGGAATAGCGGGGCAGAACAGCTCACACCACTCAGGCCTGGGAGCTGAGGATGGGCCTATGAGGGACTGCAGGAAGATACAGCCACCAGTGAGCCCTTCTTCTACTAGACACCACCTCGCAACAGGTCATCACCTTATGAATTCATCAAAGGTCAGAGCCCTCAGGATCTCAGGAAACACCATTACAGACTCACCCAGAGTGTGCTTTACCAGTATCCTAGGCCTCCCCCAATCCAATCTAACTAATAACTAATCACCACAGTGGGGGGGAGATGGCTTCGCTGTCAAGAGAACTTGCTGCTCTTGCAGAAGACCTGAGTTTGGTTCTCAGGACCCACACAGTGGCTCACAACCCTCTGGAACTCCAGCTCAAGGGGTCTGGTGCCTTCTTAGGCACTAGGCATGCACATGGTACACATAGACACATTCAGGCAAAATACTCATACACATAAAATAAATACATCTAAAAAATTTAAATAATTAACCATTACATTTGAGGTCTTGACTTCAATTGTCCTGGATACAACCCAGAAGTGGA
This sequence comes from Dicrostonyx torquatus, assembly GCA_028555095.1. NCBI lineage: Eukaryota > Metazoa > Chordata > Mammalia > Rodentia > Cricetidae > Dicrostonyx > Dicrostonyx torquatus. Next base: position 157,176 of record JAQHUG010000657.1, read on the forward strand.
TTTAACAAAGCATAAGGCAGTTCTCTTCTTACCATTTGAGGAGCTACCATACTGTTTCCCTCCGTGATACCATTTTCACACTGCTACCTGATAGTGAACATGGCTTCCAATTTTTAAGCATCCTTAGCAACATGTGCTATTTTCTGGCTTTTTTTTTTTTAATATTACAGACATCCTAATGGATGTGAGGTCTTCTTTTATCCTGATTTTTATTTGCATTTCTCTAGCAATTTATGAAAATGAGTATTTTTCATGTGTTTACTAGCCACTGTGGATCTTCTCTAGAAAAATCCTTCATCCATGCTATCCTTTTTTTGGAGTGGGGGTGCTAGAAGCAAGCTCAGGGCCTTTCAAAGGGTACAACCACTAAGTGAAATTCTTAACCCACCTATGCCCTTTCAAATTGGGTGTTTCCAATTTGCTGAGCTATAGTTTTGTTCATACAGTCTGAAGATGATTTTAGTGCTAATCTTTTAACTGGATGCAAAATTAATTAGTGAACATGGTTTGGTAGGGTGTGGACTCAACACAGAAGATCCTCAAGAGTACAGGGCCCATCCCTTGTCCAAGGCACCAGAGCTGGGGACATTCCTGATCCCAAAGTCACCAAGGATAAACGACTTCTCAACTACCATGTCTTCAAATTAATCTGCATTAAACTTGGTAAAGCCTCACTTCTTTGCAATGTGGATCTCTGGTGGCCAGGGAACTTGAACTTGGCTCACACAAGGTCTCAATCACATATTCCTTACTCTGAAACTTGGTGAGGATGGACATGAAGACCTGACCAATGTGAATCCTGGCCACTGTGCCCTAAGGCAAGCTGCATACATGTCTGAAGCCTAGGTCAGAGACAGAATTAGATCAGACACATGAATACTAACCAGAAAACTGTCCCCAAGGTCCCGGAGGGCAACACATACAAGCAACAGGCCGCACACACTTCCAAGAAGGGGCAGTAGCTTGGAGCCACTGCACACAAGGCTCTCATGAGGAAAGGAACCTGACCAGCTAAATTGGCAGTACCGAGGGTTAATTCTTTAAACTTACAGTATAAAGCCATCTGGCTGAGATTTTTTTTTGGTGTCTAAGAACATTCCTGATTAATTCAATCTACTTACTAATTCTAGCTCTGTTCAATTTTTCCTTTTCTTTTTTTCATGATCCAGTACTTATACATTTCTAGAACATGTACATTTGATCTACATTATCAAGTGAGCTACAGCTTTTCTGTTGTGTCAGAATACCTAAAACTGGGTAACTTAGAAAGGAAAGGTTGATTTTAGTTTACAGTTACTAAAAGCAGGAAGTCAAAGAACATGTCTCCAGGGTCTGCCAGTTTCTGGTGGGCCCTTCAAGATGGAAAGAGGCTCATATAGAAAAGAGGAGATGGGGCAGACACATTCCCATGAGAAAGACACTCATGACTCCTGAGGTCTCTCTTTCCATGATTCAATATTTCCAGTAGGCCCTGCCTCTCAACAGTCATACTGAGGAATGGAGCCCTCACCTGAGCCCCTTTGAAGGTTTTTAAAAAGGTTTTCTGCATATGAATATTTTGTCTCCATGTATTTTGTCATCATGTGCGTGCCTGGTGCCCAACAAGGCCAGAAAGGGCAGCAGATCCTCTGGAACTGGAGTCACAGGTTGCTGTAAGCCTTCGCGTGGGTGCTGGGAACTGAACCTGGGTCCTGGAGAGCAGTGGTTCTAACCACTGAGCATCTCTCCAGCCCTCAAGTCATGGCTGTCAACATACAACTGCTCATAGCTTTTCATAAAAGAGCATTTTCTTTCTTTGAGCCTCACCTTATGCTGGGAACAGAACCGACGGCATTGCCCCCAAACTACAACTAACTAACCATTTCACTTTCTATCTTGAGGCAAGTCATTCAGGCTTCCCTTAAACATACTCTGTAGCCCAGGTTGACACTGACCTACAATATTCCTGCATCAGTCTCCTGAGAAATTGAAGTTATAGGCCTGTACTACCAGACCAGGATAAAAACCCTTTTACTTCTACAGTCAGTTATAACAGTCCTTTCATTCCTTAGTTATTGAATCTCTTTTCTTTCTGTGGGGTTTGAATTAGAATGGCCTCACACAGGCTCATACCTTTGAATCTTAGTCCACAGTTGGTGGAACTATTTGCGAAGAATTAGGAAGCATGGCCTTGTTGGAAGAGGTGTGGTCTTGTTGGAGATGTGTCACTGGGAGACTGTGAGGTTTCAAAAGCCCCTATCATTCCAGCTGGTGCTCTCTCTTTCCTCTCTATCTCTGCCTCCAATTTGCAGGTTAGATGTAAGCTCTCAGCTACTGCTCCAACACCATGACTACCTGCCTACCTGCTGCCATGATGGTCACGCGCTCTCCTACCCTCTGGGGCCATGAACCCCCACTAAATGCTTTCTTTTATAAGCTGCCTTGGGCGTGATGTTCTGTCACAGCAATAGAAAAGGAACTAAGACACTTTCTTTGTTCATCTAGCTTTTCAGGGGCCTATGACGATGGCTCAGGGACTAAAAGCACTTGTCACCAAGTCCAATGACCTTAGTTAGGTTCTCAGAACTCACATGGTGGAAGCAAAGAACAACTTCCTCAAGCTGTCCTCTGAACTCCACATCTTTACAAAGAACCAACTCTTGATTTTGTCTATTTCTTAATTGTTTTACTTTCTGTCTTTTTTTTTGGGGGGGGGTGTGGAGGCAGGGTTTCTCTGTATTGTCTTTGGCTGTCCTGGACTTACTTTATAGACCAGGCTGGCCTTGAACTCACAGAGATCTGTAGGAGGGTCCATCTTTATTTCTGTTACTCTCATTGGTTGAATAAAGAACTGCCTGGCCTATAGGAGAGGACACAGCCCTTAGGTGGGCGGAGTAGACAGAGCGGAAGGCAGTGAGAGAGAAAGGAAATGAGACAGTCGCCATGAGGCTCCCATCGCAGGTGGACGTACCTTAGAACCGTCCGGTAAGTCACCCACCTCGTGGTGACATACAGACTTTTATAATGGGTTAGTTTAGATGTGAGAGCTA